>OZ020273.1:3643269-4155792 GCA_963971205.1 Aethes cnicana | reverse complement strand
TGAACGTCGATCGTGTAAACAGGTACCCGAGCCAAAACAAAAAAGTCACATTTGATCTTTGTCGAAAACCGACCGCCAACCGATCGACAGCGTTCACGTGCACATTCGCGACCGCGTTCAAAAACAGCCTGTCTACACGCTTCTGCCCGTGAATGTCGTTTTGAACCCCGTACATGTAAACGTACCATTAGACGGATTATTAGCCACGTCACTAGTTTGTTAAGACTATGAGTAGAACGGGACGCAAGGTGTCACAATACTAGCGACACCTGGCGAGAATTGGTGCGTCGCTAGATTGAATTTGCCTCGCAAGTTGAAATTGTAGTGGTGTACCTGAATACATATCGCATTTATTATAATTGGTGCTTCTATTGACCTAACCATACATAACCATAAGTGTATTAAACATCGTACACTATATTTTGTACTAGCTTCTGCCCGCGACTTCATCCGCGTGGAATTCGGTTATCGCTTTCCCGCGGGAACTATGCGTTTTTCCGGGATAAACAGTAGCCTATGTCTTTTCCCAGGACTCCAGCTATCTCCATACCAAATTTCATCTAAATCGGCCTCTTATTCCCATCTCTCTTACTCCTTAGAAAGAGATTCTAAATTCATTGGACCGGACTTTGATCAATGTTAGGCGTCCATGTGTTTTATTTATTGATATCTAATTTCATGCACATTGTTACAGTAAAATCATCCACACGATAGAATGGCATCCGCTGCAAACTTCACTCTCCACCGAAGAATCTCCCCATAAGAATCTCTTGGCAGTGTGTTCTCAGGACAAAGCCAACACTGTCATTATACTGGAATATGCAGAGAAAGAAGGTATTTAATATTATAGGCTCCTATTCTAAAGCATTCCCAGTTGACATTTACCCCGGGTTCCTATATCCACAAAATGCGAATATTTTCCCCGTTCTTTCTCAATGCGGACTACTACTACTACAGCCTATTTGCGTCCCACTGCTGGGCACAGGCCTCTTCTCATCACGAGAGGGCTAGGGCTATAGTCTCCACGCAGGCCCAGTGCGGATTGGGGACTTCACACACATCTTTGAATTACTTCGCACTGCAGACTACTCCGAAAAAAATCCTAGTAGACAACAACTGGGCAAAGACAATTTCAGTTGCTTCTAAAGTAAATAAAAACAGTAGTCCGCTGAGTAATTAGCCATTTTAACTATCCATAGCCAAAACGAGGTGTTCTGTGGATATGGGAACCGGGCCTTAGTTGACCTATGCAGACGGTGTATTTTATAAAGCGTGTACACAGGGTTGTGCAAAATACTTACTTCATTGTATTTCAAATACAAATTACAAAATACATTTAAAAATGTATTTGATATACAAAATACAAACTTCTTCGGTGACCGGTATTTGAAATACAAAATACAACTTACTGTATTTAAAATTATGTATTTCAAATACAAAATACAATAATGTTAATCAAGAGCAACAAGCTGGCGGTTTTTTTTTGGACAGTGCGATGGAGCTTAATCCAAAACTAATATTTATCACTTTTATCAGATTGAAATAACCTTGCACATGCGCATAAATATTGTTTTTCTTAATCTGGCCAAAACTAATATTTATCACTTTTATCAGATTGAAATAACCTCGCACATGCGAATAAAAAGCATAAATATTGTTTTTCATTATTATATGAGTTCAGAATATAAATGGAATGTATTTTTGTGCAAATGTGTTATAAAACTTACAGTATATGAAATACTAAATACAAATTACACGTGAATGCAGTATTTGAAATACCAAATGCAAAATACTTCTCCAAGCAGTATTTGAAATACAATTACGTATTTTGTAATTGTAGAAAATACATGTAGTTGCCAAACCTGCGCGTACACTATTATTCTACTCGCCGTGTCCCGATTTATTGGAATCGATTCGTTCCCCTTCCCCAGACGGCAGCCACGAGCTGACGGTTTGGAAGACCCTGAGCGGCCACACGGGCTCAGTGCTGCAGGTCGCGTGGAGCCCGCACCACGAGGCCCGGCTCCTGTCCACGGCCCACGACGGAAGCGTGCGGGTAAAGACTTTCTCATTCATTAGGGACTAGCCGATGCCCGCGAACTTCGTCCCGCGTAGACTTGGAATTTGCGTACCCGATTATACACATAGACAGTTATAGTTATACAAGTACTAGCTGACCCCGCGGACTTCGTGTCGCCTTCGATTTTTTTTTGGTATGAAAAACTCCAAATTTTTATAAGAATCGGTCGAGCCGTTTCGGAGGAGTTTGGTTACAAACACTGTGACACGAGAATTTTATATATGAGATTGAAAAATTGGTTTGACCCGTGTAAAACCCTTTTCCATGGTAATATCGGGATGAAAAGTATCCTATGTTATTGCCCAGGTGTCAAGCTATCTCCATACCAAATTTCATCTAAATCGGTCCACTTTTTGCGACGTGAAGGAAGGACAAACAAACAAACACACTTTTACATTTATAATATTAGTATGGATTCCGTAGCCAAATTATGAAAAAAAAAGTAAAATAAGAACCGACTTCAAACTCCGACATCTTACAAAGTCGGTGTCAAGATCACTATAAGATTGTCCTCAGCTTTGGGTCGGTTCACTTGAGACAGGTCGGTTTTTATTGTTTCATGAAATACTTTTTTTCGGCTACACTCTCCAAACATGGCTACAATAGGGATGACGACAACTTTTTTCTCCTTAGTCTATCAGGAAGATTATTGAAAATTGGACACGTATTTTTTCTTTTTTCACGTAATCATACTTATACGGAGATATTAGGTCCTTACATATGAAATTGGCGTTTGGCGAACTGGCAACTTTGATTCAAAATATGTGGCGTTCGGCTAGGAATTCCAAATTCAAATTTATTTCAAATTTAAGACCATGTATTTCTGTGTTCGAATTACGAAATTTATTTGTTATCGCGTCATTTGTTTTTCTTTCACATCGTTCTGTTCACAATATGGAGAACTTAAAATATCGCTATATTTACGAATATGAGTTTCACCTCGGCACTAGTGCTGCAGAAACGGCTCGTAGGATTAACAATGCGTATGGGGAAGCTACTGCAAAAGAAAATACGGTACGTTATTGGTTCCAACGTTTCCGTTCTGGAAATTTTGACCTACAGAACAAGCCTCGTGGACGGCCGGAGACACAAGTTGATAACGAAGAATTAAAAGCAATTGTGGAAGCAGATCCATCGCAAACCACGTCAGAGTTAGCGGCAGGCTTCGGTGTGAGTGATAAAACCATTTTGATTCACTTGAAACAAATTGGAAAAGTGAAAAAACTTGAAAAATGGGTACCGCTTGAATTGAGCGACGCAAACAAAGAAACACGCGTCGAGTGTTGCGTTTCACTTCTCAACCGGCACAATAATGAAGGCATTTTGAATCGTATCGTTACTTGTGATGAAAAATGGATCTTGTACGACAACCGGAAACGTTCTTCACAATGGTTGAACCCAGGTGAACCAGCCAAATTCTGCCCGAAACGAAAGTTGACTCAGAAAAAGGTACTGGTAAGTGTCTGGTGGACTAGTGCCGGTGTCATCCATTACAGTTTCTTAAGATCTGGGCAAACAATCACGGCTGATGTGTATTGTCAACAATTGCAAACGATGATGGAAAAGCTAGCCATTAAACAACCCAGACTGGTCAATCGATCTAGCCCACTGCTGCTTCAGGACAACGCTCGACCACATACGGCACGTTTGACGGCCGCAAAACTACGGGAGCTGCGACTGGAATGTCTTCGACACCCACCATACTCCCCGGACCTTGCTCCAACTGATTACCATTTTTTTCGGAATTTGGACAACTTCATGCAAGGAAAAAAATTCAATTCTCACGAGGCTGTCCAAACGGCCTTCAAAGATTTTATTGATTCTCGCTCCCACACTTTTTTTAGTAAAGGAATCAATGAACTACCTTCGAGATGGCAAAAGTGCATAGATAGCCATGGTACATACTTTGACTAAATAAAAAAATAGTTTCATAAAAAAAAATCGTTTTCATTTCTGCCATATGAAACGCCAATTTCATATGTAAGGACCTAATATATTGAGTTGATATGTCGCGCGCGTGACGTCACGGTTAGGTACGATTTATACCTAACGGTGACGTAGTTAGCCCCCACTCTCCAACTTTAATGCGTTTTAACTTAGTCATTCTTTGTTAATTTGATAAAACAAAAAATACGTGTCTAATATTTTTTTATTACCTAACTGACGGACTAATTAGAATTTCGATTTCTTCACCCTGTCGCAATCTCTATGGAACGTAAGTCTCACTGTAGTCTTTGAAATTGATGCGAAAATCGTACACGTGCTAACAAATTTTGAGGAGTTCCCATAGTTTCTCATGGATCCCATCATCAGAACTAAACCAAATTAAAATGGGACCAATCCGGAAGTACCACCTTTCGATTAAAAAAAGAATCATCGAAATCGATTCACAATTGACGGAGTTATCGCGGAACATACATACAAAAAACAAAAAAAACATGCAGACGAATTGAGAACCTCCTTTTTTCGAAGTCGGTTAAAAAAGCCCTTCTGCTGAGTTTTTTGCGGCGCTTATTAAGTAATGGGTCTAGGAAGCGCTGGTAAATTCGCTTCTGACGAGTAAAAGTGCCCCAATGTGGACAATTTGCTGAATAAATGATTGATTTGATTTGAAAATGGCAAAGAAGTCCAAGAACGGAACCGTCCGTCCCTATGTCACAGCCATTTTTCTAGAAAACTATGAGTAAATTCGCTGTCAAATATGTATGAGCAAAAAGGTGATCATAAATGTTTGAACACGACGCAATGTTATTATTGTCAAGGAGTTAGAGCGCATTTTCAAATATTTATGATCACCCTTGTTTGCTCAGATATTTAATGTACAGTTAGGGCAAACATTATGTATTGGTTTGAAGGGTAGGTGTGTTCTGTGAACCGCTACAAAATAATGTACGTTTTTGAGAACAATAAGTATTAAGGATGGCACTGCATACAAGTGTGGGGTATCCTTGGATAGGTCTTGGAAAATGATATGAAGGTTATTTACGCGAATGTTTTGGAAGATATTCGCTTCTAACTGGTAAAAAGTAGCCCCCCACCCCCCAGATGGAGGTTTTTATGTTCTATCCATATTAATATAATAAATGCGAAAGTAACTCTGTCTGTCTGTCTGTTACATCTTCATGCTTCAACCGCTGAACCGATTTGGATGAAATTTGGCATGGAGATAGTTGAAGTCCCGGGAACGGACATAGGATTCTTTTCATCCCGGAAAAACGCGTAGTTTCCGCGGGAACGCGATAACCGAATTCCACGCGGGCGAAGTCTTGGGCAGAAGCTAGTAAATAAATAAATAAATAAAGCTCAGTGGTAAATTCAACAGAATTTGAATTTACCACTAAGCTTCTCGGTGAAGGAAAACATAGTGAGGAAACCTGCACGCATCTGAGAGGTAAATCAAGGATGTGTATGAAGTCCCCAATCCGCACTGGGTCCGCCTGTGCCCAGCAGTGGGACCTAAATAGGCTGTTCTGCTGGTGGTGTATTGTATATTCCACGTGTTTGCAGGTATGGGACGTGTCAGCGGGAGTATGCACGTCGATCTTCGGTGGGCACGACGGTGCGACGCTATCGGCCGCTTGGGGCGCGCAGCCGACGCGGCCCGACGCCGTGCTGTCCGGCGGTGCCGATTGCTGCTTACGACTGTGGGACGCAACGCACCACCCGGCTGACGCCTACGTCGGTAAGTTAAGTGCTGTCTAGTCCGAGATGATGATGCCGCTGATTACATTGCAATCATCCATACTATAGCGAAAATTATAAATGCGTAAGTAACTCTTTTGTCTGTTGCCTCTTCAGCCGCTGGACCGATTTAGATGAAATTTGGTACGGAGATAGTTGAAGTCCCGAGAAAGGACAGGCTAATTTTTATCCCGGTTAATTGAGTTCCCGCGGCAACGCCATACCGAATTCCATGCGGGTGAAGTCGCGGGCAGAAGCTAGTTGCAATCATTTTATTATATAACCTACTGTATTGATAGCTCGCCGACCGTTGGCGCGGTGCGCTCACTACGCTCGGCCAGCTCGCGCGCAATTCCTTAATGTGAAAAACTTCACGCATCCAACCGGTAATTTTTTTTTCAAACAGAAACGAAACCCGAAGTGCCAAAGCGAGACAAGAAGAAAAAGAAAGATATCAAGGAGAAAAAACAGGACACCGCTGAAGTGGCCCATCAGTCGGATGATTCTGATGACAACACAGTGGCCGCTATGGAGTCCAAAGTGAAAGCCTCAAAGAGATTCTTACTGCCGACGTTGTCCAAAGAGATGGCGTCAAGATTCAGACTAAAGGGAGCTAAGAGAATGCTGCACAAGTATCTAGTGAAGAAGGGAATTGAGGATGCGAAGGACGAAGAGGAAATGAATTTGGACTTTATAAAGATGTTCGGAACTGCGAACGAGGTCAACGAAGTGTTTGAAATGGAACGTGAGTAGAAAACTTTGATATTTTGAGGATACCATACAAGAAAATGGGACATCTTTAGAACCACTTGTATGTTTGTCACATCACAGCGTTTATTTAAAAAATGCTGAAAATCTACCGAAACGTTTTATGAAGTTGAATTTTGGTATAGGTCTGTAATTACATTACTACGTACGTGAGAGCATACTGCATAGACGATAATGTCTATGTAGTATGCTCTCACGTACGCAAATGTCATTTCGCCTTTCTTCGTAACTTACGTTAATTTTACAAGGCACGGTATAAATTGAACCGATTATGTAGATGTTACGTCACGCTGAGGTAGCCTAGTAGTTTAACCTACAGCCTCTCATGCAGTGGGTCGGGGGTACAACCGGCCTCACACCTATGAGTTTACTAGGCGGAGGAAAACATCGTGAGGAAAGTAATTTAAGGGGTGTGTTAAGTTCCTAATGCTCACTGGGCACATGTGGGGACTATTATTATTCGGGTGCTGTAGGGCCATATATGTGTTACCTCGACCATTGCTGATCTATTGTGACGGCCCTTGTGTTTTCTTATAGTTCACCGGCAATACCCGTTGAGTGCAAGAAGTTCCAGATTCTTTGGGCGGTGATGTTTTGTATCTCCTCCGGGTGTACAATGTGACTCCCTACGTGGATACTTCGTTTGTGAATGAGTGGTCCACACTCGCAGAGGATATGAATCGGCGTCTCCTCATTCCCCATTGGGCTATGTGTTTGTTTAGTTTGCAGTGTCCAGTCAGGCTCCTGGTTACTGCACATGTTTTAATGTGCCTGTGCCTAGCAGTGGGATGTAAATAAACTGTTATGTGTTTTGTATGTGTATTTTAAGTGAAGTCATATAAGACAATATAGAAATAAAAAGTGTTATTTTATTTTAAAATTTCAGTGCAGCGGCATTTAGAGTTCGGTAACATGGAGGCCTGGATCGTTCTGACCGTGTTCCGCGGACACATCGACGCGATGATGCAAGTCGCTAGCGAAAGGGGCATCATCTGCCCCTACCTGCTCAGTATAGCGCCCAGCGTATCGGCCAAGTTAGTACCGTGTTGTTTTTACTAATTTTAATATAGGAGAGTCCAGCTAATGTTATAATAGGGATGACGACAACTTTTTATTGTTCCTTAGTCTATCAGGAAGATTATTGAAAAGTATTGGACACGTATTTTTTCTTTTTTCACGTAATCAAACTTATACGGAGATATATTGAGTTGAAATGTCGCGTGACGTCACGGTTAGGTACGATTTATACCTAACGGTGACGTAGTTAACCCCCACTCTCCAACTTTAATGCGTTTTAACTTAGTCATTCTTTGTTAATTAGATAAAACAAAAAATACGTGTCTAATATTTTTTTATTACCTGACTGACGGACTAATTAGAATTTCGATTTCTTCACCCTGTCGCCATCCCTATTGCGAAGGTACTCTGTCTGTTACCTCTTCACGCTTAAAACGCTGGACCGATTTAGATGAAGTTTGGCATGGATATAGTTGGAGTCCCGGGAAAGGACATAGGCTACTTTTTATCCCGGAAAAAACCTTAGTGTTTTATAGCGTTCCCGCGGGAACGCTGTAACTAAATTCCACGCATGGGCAAAAGCTGGTAGGCTAGGTCGTAATTCGTAATTTTGGCCAATTCCCATTAATCCGCCCTGCAATGGGATTTTTTCCCATGTACGGATTACTGGGAATGAGCAGTAGGGTTGAAAGCTCAAAATGACAGCATTTTGAGCTTTCAACCCTACTGCTATTTCTGCTACTGGCTATTATAGCATGACATAAGTAACATAGCGCGCGGTGAAGCATTTACTCCAATAGTACTACTACTACTACAACAGCCTATTTACGGCCCACTGCTGGGCACAGGCCTCCTCTCATCACGAGAGGGTTCATCGCTCCAATAGTGTACCTACATAATAATATTTTTTGCATGTTCAGGTATTGGAAAGACGCATCAAGGATGTACTTGGCTCAGATCGATCGACTCGTAGCTAACGGGGAGGAAGAAAAATTAGTTGGTATGTCTGTTTTTATTTACATCTGGCTATTATTTAAGTATGAGAAGTCCTATAGAAAGTGACCCGATTTCATTGCTCTTGACTGTATTTATCTTCTATTTATGCATTATTTTCTGAACGTATTTCGCTTTTTTTGGTGTTACAATGTGTTATATTTTCAAGCGAACCGAAGCTACGGTGGTTCCGTGTTCCGTAAAGCGGTGACCCTGCTCAGTCTTCATGATGTGAAAGCTGCCGTCACCACGCTGTGTGAGGCGAGGCTGTTCAAGGAGGCTTACTTGCTATGCAGGATTAGGTAACTATCAGAAATCTAAAATAATTTGAATGAGCTTATGTATTTGAAACAGTTAACCTTTTCAGTATCATATCAAAGTCAAGCCGTCGTCACTCACACGCCAAGGAGGGCTGACGTCTAAGCGAATATGGACCTTACGAATTGTGTATTTAAGCCTTGGGGCCTTATCACACTTGCGATTTGCGAGCGAGTTCTTGCGAATCGCAAGTGTGATAACGCTCTTAGTATTTTAACCTTAGCTTACACAACTTTAGGTGTAGTTGGCGTGGTAGGTTCGGCTGTGCATGGCAACTTTAGTTGTTTTTGACGTTCAAAGGGTTAATACGGTCTTAGAAGATTCAAAACTGATGTCTAAAAGAAATTAACCCACTACACCGCATATTTCCATGTATATAAATTATATTTTGGATATTGGACAAACTTGGAGTCAGTTTGTTCGCACCTTGAAAATCTGTTGATATGGCACTCAATATTGCTGAATATTTAGTACCCTGTCTTAGTAACTTACCTGCAATGAAAGTCCTTCGGATTTGGATCTAAGGGCCGGTACAGACGCACTGCAACCGAACTGCAATTTCTTTGAGAGCTGTGCAGGTCGGATGCATTTCTCGTAAACTTATCGTTCAAATGCAGTCTGTACCGGTCGTAATTGCTACAAGGAATTAAAATGTCACCGACTTCAGATTTCAACCAAACCCACGGAATAATATTTACAGATTCCCTGATTTATTATATACAAATATGTTTTTCCAGGTACATAGACACGATAGCCGATGAAATATTACTGGCCTGGGCTAAGAACGCCATCCACTCCGGTGTCCCGGATATGGCAGCGATATGGTTAGTAAATAGTTACTCTTAGTTTCCAGTTAAAAAAGTAATAGCAATACACCACAACAACTGTGTCAACAAGATTAAAGACTGAGGACTTCACACAATATTGATATGCTTTGTAGATACCGGTCATCGGTCCATTTAAATGAAATTATCCTGATTGTTGTCCACATTACAGAGATTCTGGCCTTCTAAATCCCGTATAAAAGATGGTGGATAGATCTCTATTTTACCACAATACAGCAACGCATTTTTTTTCAAATTCAAAATGTTTTCTTTATTATATTAAAGTCATATAATAACTTGTGTGTCTCAAACATGAGCTCTGGTGAGCATAGCAGTATAAATAGGCTAATAAATAGATTGTGAATTACTATTTATCTATTATAATATATGACTAAGACTTGCTTGTAACATCTGTTGTACATTTGACGTAATAAATGAAATGAAAATTTATCAACAAAAAAATGAATCATTTACAATTAAAATAGAGAAAGAATAAAACATTTAAACAACACAAACCCTGACGTGGTTTAAGAGGTCTCAATTAAACACATGTGTAACTTTATTTTATACTAGCTTTTCCCCGCAACTTCGTATGCGCAGAAATATTAAAAAGTAAAATCCCGATTTTTCCCGTTCCCGTGGGAATTTTGCAAAATCCTTTCTTAGCGGATGCCTACGTCATAACATCTACCTGCATGCCAAATTTCAGCCTGATCCGTCCAGTGGTTTGGGCTATGCGTTGATAGATCACTATGTCAGTCACCTTTGAGTTTTATATATTTAGATGATAATAAATAAAATAAAAAATGAAATTATTAGAAATAGTTACGAATTTTAATGTCACAATATCTTTCATTATTATTTTTTCCAGCTACATCGCCCTCGGCAATCTCCTGGAAGCAGCGACAGTGCTCGGTAAGAGTAAAGACGAAGATAGTCTCGGTCTAGCCGCGGATTTGGCTCGCGCCGCCGGTCAGACCATCCTCTCCGACAATCTAGTTGAAAGGAAGTCGCAGATCAAAGCCGAGACCACAGAGCTGTTGGACCAACTGCCGTCGAGAATAGAGATGCTGATGAAATCCATCCAGGAAAACGAGAAGGAAAATTGTAACGCGAATGAGAACTGTGATGTTAAAAGTGAATAGTCTCACGATTTCGGACTTTTTAAGCTTTAATGTATGTGTAGGCTTTTTAAAATTTTGTCACTCGATAACGCGGTCTATATAAGTCAGCCGCCATACTAATCGAATTTCATGTTTCCGATGATGATAAAACTCTTATCTTTTAGCCAGTTATGGGGCTGTGAACTTGTTTAGTATCGTTAAGTAATAAACACCATTTTCTGTTTATATGTGTTATCATTTTGTTATTAATAACAGCATATGTAATAGGAATAAAAGACAGTGCTAAAATCAAATTAAAACTTTTATTAATACAAATTATTCAAAGGTTAATTCAAATGCAATAATTGTGCGTCAATTATAATTGAATAATTAAAATTTCTTATTATTGAATATTGTCAATCAATATTGAGCTCGCTTGAAGAGTCGCTCGCTTAGGTTTTTCGGTTATTATGAGACCAAACTTTGATCTTAACATTTATGGCAGGCAAAATGAGCTTCCAGAGCAGTCAAGGAAAAAAATATACAAATCACAAAATTAAGTAGCTTCTAATAAGTAATATTGTAATATTACATTTATTACAACTGGCTGTGGACTACTTAATACTTAAATGGCACGGAGACTCACAACACAGATCATTCAGAATTATGATATCACATTCAATCATCCCACTATGCGTAAATGCTTCAGGAATGTAATTCGTAGCATTCAGTCTTTCATTCGTTCCAAAATAGGAAAGGCTGCGGATCTCAAAAATAAAATCTTCTTGTACCAATCAAGAGAAGCAGTAACCAATGCTATTCTTGACAAGAATAGCATTGGTTACTGCCTCTGTGTAACGTGTGTTCCAATTTTAGAGGCGGTATTATTAATATACATGGATTCAATGGTTGGAAATCTACAGCCTCCCCTATTTTATATATGGTCTATCTAGTAGTTAACCACTTCAATCGAAACCACGGGTTTCATCTCTGGCGAATTTTTAAGTTTTGACATTTTTAGGCACAATCATTGAGGTGAGACCACGATGCGCGCCAATTGCCTGTACTTTTATGTTAACACTAAATGTTACAAAGTACATAATATTATACAAATTCGATATAAATTGTAGCACCGAAACGGCGTGGATATCGCTTAGCGTAGAGATAAACCCGATAACATGGGTTATGTTACCCCTCCAAATTACATTTACATATTACGACTAGTTGAACAACTAACGTATTTGTTTTTGTTGGACGTCTGTCTCAGCACGCACCATGCGTTGGCAGTCATGGTGGTGCTATATAAATACTTTGAAGCGTTTTTAATGGGGCAGGCTATTTTATCGTAGTTTATGTCTAATATAATACCGAAGGTTAGGACGATTTTCGAATAAACTACAAAAAGCGAAGATATTTATTACAATTTATGAATCTAAATTCTCTTGTATAATTTGCCATGCACTATTTATCAATCGTAAAATTTAGTCCGCAATTAATAATTCTAATAATATGGAAATATTTCCCACAGTTTTATAATTGGGTAAAAATAATACTAATGATGATTAATTTTCTTTTCATGCTGACATCACTGACAGAACATAAGGTTCGCACAACCAGTTGGTACGTTAGCACTGTACAAATAAGGCAAAAACAAATTGCGCTCACCTTTATTTATATCTTACAATTATTTGTGACTAAAAATATAGGAAAAGCCCCACCAATGATGTCAATGCAAAAGAAAATAAATACTAAACTAGATACTTTTGTCAAGCCAACAAACTTGTATAATAGCACCAGATTTAACCCATATCTGCAGGGTCGTCATTTTCTCGATTGGCTTTGCCTTTTCCGGATCTCTTCTTGCAAATCATGATCAGTTTTGAATTCATGGTCTTAAGTTTTTGATTTTCTTTCATTATATCGGTTAAATGTTGGTTCTGAAAAGAAAGGAATTACATGGTTATTTAAAAGTACTCATATCATGTTACTTATAATAAATCTCCAAAGGACGGCATTTTACTGTGTATAATTTATAGGATGATTATTTAAAAGAAAATTTTTATTGTACAATAATAAAAACAAACAAATAAAAATAACAGGAACAATAATACAATAATCTAATCTTATTATTAGATCTGTTTGACTCTGCTTATAAATTTATTTGTTTATTCAGAAAAGAACAAGTTAAAATATTAAAAATAAACTACAAATAGCATTTAAATTTACAGAAATAAGAAAAATTAAAGCTAAAAATAACCTAAAAACCTAAATTAGGGCCTTTCGGAAGGGTTCCCATCACGCAGGCAGCATTCCCTCGCTGTATGGCAATAGCCAGTCTTTGCGCGAGAAAGCTGCCGGCGCGAGGGTCTCCCGTTGCCTCCCTCGATAAAAGGATTAGGTATTTTTTGTAAGCTGAAGTCCAAATCATCAATTTTAGTATTTCAGGTAAGAGAACATTAAAATGTAACCTGATTTTATTCATTCGCCACTCCGAACCTTTTAGAGATATTAGGACAAAACTTTCGAGTGCTGTCGTCACATTAGAATCTATTCGTGTAGTCGGACTTTTTATACTCGACTTTACTGAACCTTCCTATATTTTAACAAGGTTCAAAACGATTTCAATGACTCGAACGTCGGTAGTTTCTGGTAAGCCGTGTTAGCCTATTGGTTTGATCTAACATGTTCCATGCAGAGTTTCAGGTGTTCAAACCCGACCCACACCTCACGTTTACTTATGTGTGAAATTCAATTTCAATTTACCACTGAGCTTTTCGGTGAAGGAAATCCTGCACCTGCACGCATTTGCGAAGTAATTCAAGGATGCGTTCTCAATCCGCACTGGGCCCGCGTGGGGACTATGGCCCAACCTCTCTCGTGATGAGAGAGAGCCTGTGCCCAGCAGTGGGACGTCAATAGGCTATTGTGGCGGTGGTGTCTGTACCTGAACGATGGCGCTGCCGGTAGCGACGTAGACGGGAGGCATAGCGGACGCGGCCGCGACCGAGCGAAGCTGCATCTCCAAGACAGCATTATGTTGAGATAGTTTCTCCATGGCCTGAGGAACAAACACTAGTGATCAAACTAGTCTGCTTAATGAGGGTCACCGCGAATGAATTCGCCGCTAGAGACGATGGAATCGCGCGAGGCAGTGTTGCCAAATTAGCACATTATGGGACATATTTTTCGCGAAACTGGCGACACTGAGGTCTCCGAAATGTCGAACGTCACAGTGACATTGACACTATTGTATGTAATGACAATTATGGAGGGATGAAATAAAGGAGCGCAATCATAATAGTTCCAACACCAAAGTGGACACCAAATCGCGTAGGCTGGGGGCGCTGCGGCCGTCACTCCAGTCAAGCCACCTAGGCGGATAGTCTGCAGTACCGCCTTCAGATGGCGCAGCTGAGGCGAAAAAGGTTGAGGAGAGTGTTTTGTTTTGTTGCTTATCAATTCCGCTGGACACGTTTTTAACTGTTTCGCCATATAAGATTGCGCTCCTTACCAATACACATTCCACACTCCATAATGACAATTATCGACATTGAGAGCCACACGATAGTGGCGCCAACTTGTGAGCAGGAATACGGTGGCCATCATTATTATAAATATTATAACGGCCAGTATTTTAACTTTTTTTTCATGAAGGCAAACGAGTACTCATGCCACAGGTAAGCGGTCACTGCGGCCCATGGACATTAGAAATCTTCAGATTACATCATAAGCCAGGCTTTAAACGGAATGCCTCTACGCCAGTAAATTCACCGGCTGCTTTGCCCCCTTACTGGTACACAACACTGCTGTTTGGCGGCAGGTGAGCGTGTAAGACGGTGGTAGCTATCCGGACGAACCTAACACCAGGTCCTACCACCAGCGAAATATAGCTGGTATATGCCAAATATCTATTGGCATCATTTTTTTTATTTACCATGCAGATTCTATTTAACATAAACTTACCACTTTGAGCTGTTGCATTTCGTCGTTATGCAACTTGGAATTGATATCGCGTTCAACTTGATAGCTCAATAGATCTGAAATGAAAATATTTCAAGCCTCAGCAAATATCTTACACTCAGCAAGATAAATATGCCCCCTCTAAAGGAAGCTGTACCATTTATTGTACATTGTACCCAATAATTAATGAAAGAAATCCATATTCATATTATAAATGCGAATATAACGATGCCTGTGACTTCTCTTTCACGCTTAACCGCTGGACCGATTTAGACGAAATTTGGTATGGAGATAGTGTGATTGATACCTGCGGAAGGACATAGGCTAATTTTTATCCCGGAAAAAAGCATATTTCCCGCGGGAACGCGATAACCGAATTTCACGTCGGCGGAGTCGTGGGCGGAAGCTACATAATGTAACTTATAAAGATAAAGAATATGTTTCAATTAACATGCTCTCTCTATATATTCTACCTTACTAACCGATAAGCAAGTAAAATAGACTGTGCTCCATATTGAATTATTTCTAAAATAGAATTGGTAGTACAAAAAAATTGCTTAGCCATTTTACTTACCTTCGTTAGTTTCAGTAGAAGCGTCCTTTGACTCAACCGTGGAATCCCTGTTCTGGTCGTGAAGGCTTTGCCGCTTCTTCCGAACGGAAAGTACCTTGCAGCCTGCGTCCTTGTTCTGCAGCTCTTCCAGTTTTGCCTGGAATGTTCAGACGATTTTTTAATTACTATAAGGCATAGAACAAACAGCATAGGTCACAATTAGAATCACACTAGCCGTTTGCCCGTGACTTCGTCCAGCGTAGACTTAGTATATGCGTACCCGATGATACTTTACATATAGGTAGTTATAGTATTGAACAACCTGGTTTGGCCCGTAGAAAACCCGTTCCCGTGGACATATCGGGATAAAAAGTATCCTATGTTATTCCCAGGGTCTCAAACTATCTCCATACCAAATTTCATCCAAATCGGTCCAGTTGTTTCGACGTGAAGGAAGGCCAAACAAACAAACTTTCACATTTATGATATTAGTATTAGAATACTATTATGCAGGTAAGGTATAAGTCGTATTCAAATCGATGTTGATTCACTAAATCATGAAAATAAAAGCTTCACATTAATCTTGCATCTCGCTCTCACCTCGAGCGCGTCGCGCGACGCCTTCAGACTCGCGATCTGTTCGTCTCGGTCGTTCAAGTACTGGCCGCAAATCTCGCACTCCTCGTCCAGGTCCTGGCAACGCTTTTTCAGTTCTTCCAGCTCGCGCTTGCACGAGTTCAACTGAGACTTGGCATGCTCTAACTCCCTGTAAAGAATATTGGTTAGATTGTATACCTTGAACACAATAAATTCTCTCCCTCTCTCTCACTCACACACACACACACACATACGCCATTTACGCCTAAACACATATATACCAATAGATATATCTAAATACTTATATTTACTCTTTAAAATTAGATTAATTTCTATAAATAAAAATCTTAGTTTATTTTAAAAGTTTACTATGGTGTTGGTATGAAGAGCGAGACCTCCTGATACAAGTATATTATCATGCTTAATAGGAGATCTCAGCCTTATCAAATTGTAATACCTGTAAAGTTATGAAATAAACTATTTTCATTTTCATTTGTAGAGGTGTTACAAAGGTAGCTGAGAATATTTTATCCTCCATCGGAAATCTATAAAAATCGCTAAGGCCCATTTTCACCAACGCGGCTAACGTCGGGTCACCCTCTAACTCAACCCAAGTAAAGTTGCTATAACTAAACGAGAGTTAAGAGGGTCTATCCTGAAAGTTGGCAACGTCGCATATAGCTGTCAAATGTTTCGCTGTTTTCATTAATTTCTCAATATCACTGAATTAAAGAAGAAGTTATCATTCTATGGTTGAATGACGCGTCTCGTTTTATATTTGTTGGTTAAGTTAAGCATTCAAATGATAAGATTACATTAAAACGCATGGAAAATGCGATGGAAAGTTTTCAAAAGATAGTACTTCCGTAATCCTAAACATTTCATGTTCCCAGGATAATTGCTGCAATCCATACTTAAGGTTTTATTCAACCATAGAGCGACAATTCATATTTTCATTCAGTAATATTCATAAATTAATGAAAACAATGAAATATTAGCTGAGACTATTTTATCCTCCCTCGGAAGTCTATAAAAATCGCTAAGGCCCATTTTCACCAACGCGGCTAACGTCGGGTCACCCTCTAACTCAACCCAAGTAAAGTTGCTATAACTAAACGAGAGTTAAGAGGGTTTATCCTGAAAGTTGGCAACGTCGCATATAGCTGTCAAATGTTTCGCTGTTTTCATTAATTTCTCAATATCACTGAATTAAAGAAGAAGTTATCATTCTATGGTTGAATGACGCGTCTCGTTTTATATTTGTTGGTTAAGCATTCAAATGATAAGATTACATTAAAACGCATGGAAAATGCCATGGAAAGTTTTCAAAAGATAGTACTTCCGTAATCCTAAACATTTCATGTTCCCAGGATAATTGCTGCAATCCATACTTAAGGTTTTATTCAACCATAGAGCGACAATTCATATTTTCATTCAGTAATATTCATAAATTAATGAAAACAATGAAATATTTGACAGCTATTTGCGACGTTGCCAGCTTTGGGAGTAAACCCTCTTAAGAGGGTAACCAGAGTTTAGCTGTTTGGTGCAACTGGTCTTAGGTCATCAACAAAATAACAGTCTTGCACCTATTCACTTGACACTACTACTACAACAGCCTATTTACGGCCCACAGCTGGGCACAGGCCTCCTCTCATCACGAGAGGGTTGGGCTATAGTCCCCACGCGGGCCCAGTGCGGGTTAGGGACTTCACACACATCCTTGAATTACTTCGCAGATTGCGGGCACTTGACACCAACTTCGCAAATGTCGCTTTCGAGGCTTGAAAGAAGTTTTGTTTTGAAGGGACTTATGACATACAGACTACGAACAGTACGGGGTGCTGGCTAGTTTAATAGCTGGACCTTTCATTCATTACCCGCCTGCGCCAGGAGGGTTGCTTTTCACGTGTATGTATGTAGCCCAAACGGCTTGACGGTTAGCTTGTGAGAGAGTTACACTGTCGGGTTTTTTATGTTTTGGAATATCAAGTTACATAAGCTGAATATGCTGAGAAACTTTTTTTGCTAGTTGTAGGGCCTGGTGCTAGGTCCGTCCGGGGTGTTACCACCGTCTTTCCCCGCTAACCTGCCGCCAAATAGCAGTGCGAGCACTGTTGTGTTCCGGTAGGGCGTTAAGGAAGCCGGTGAACTTTCTGGCACATAGGCCTCAGGGTAGGCAACGCATTCGAGATCTAATGGTTTCTTAATAAAATAATCAAAGGATTTCGGTGTCCATGGGCAGCAGTGACCACTTACCATCAGGTGGGCTGTGCGCTCGTTTGCCTTTACCATCGACATAAAAAAATACAATAGCCTCCAGAACTTATAAAGCTGGTTTTTACATAAAAAACACAGTCACAAATCAAAATTCACTATCGCCAGACCGGTATCGCATGGCAGAACTCTATTCAGACTTATCAGTTGTGTTTGACAGCAATACTCACTGCAGGTCGGCCTTGGATCGCGCCGCGCGCTCAGCGCTCTTCTGCGCTTTCGCGAGAGCGGTTTTGAGGTCGGCGTTCTTGTAGCGTAGTTCGTCGACTGTTCGCTTCAGGGCTTTGTTCTTCTCGACTTCGCGGTCGAACGACATGCGATCGACTACAACCGAGTGGAGGTTGGTCCAATCTGGATGAGAATTGGGAGCATTTATTTATTTATTTATTTATTGGTCTACCAACAGCGGTTACAATGTTACATTCTTATAAAATACTAGCTGACCCCGCGGACTTCGTACCGCCTTAGTTTTTTTTTATAAACCTCACGGAGCCCGAGACCTTTCCAACGAATGCAAAACCGTGGAAATCGGTTCGTGCGTTCTGGAGTTATAGCGTCAGGAAGGAAAACCCGACTTATTTTTATATAGTAGAAGATTACATGTGAGTGGTTCTATAGCTAATTGCACAGCTACTAAAAGGCGGACACCGCATGCAAACAGTTTGAAGTTAATGACGTTAAGAAAAGTATATAAAATAGATGTATTGATATATAAAGACTAAAATACAATGAACAGATTAGACAGAGTTTTATCAGAATTCAGAGTGCTTTAAAATATAATAAAAATAGTCTTCATTGATCATGGTCGAGTAGGCACAAAGATGTATACAAATTCGAAACCATTTCTGTATTTATCGTTTTTTTTTATCAATACTTGTGCAGAAAAAAAACGTCCACGAGATGATGATGAGATGAAATTTCATCCAAATCGGTCAAGCGGTTGAAGCTTCAAGAGGTAACAGACAGTTTGGAGGGGGGACGGCTTGGTGTTCGGGGGGGGGGGGGGCTTGGCCCAGATGATTTTAGTGCCCCCCTAGCACATAATATTTAATAGTAGTACATACAGAAATGGCCACGAAATCACCCGCCTGAAGCTAAGCGCCCAACCCTTACCGTCATTTCCTTCATCCGGAGATGGAGACTGAATCATTGGCCCGCGTAGTGGTACACACACATTTACAAGTCTACAGACGTCCGCGCACGCAAAAATTGACACTACATCCGAATTGTGTTCGAAATCGTGCTTTTATAGGCCGTGTCCGCCCTGTGCCCCTAGCCTTCCCCCCTGGATCCGCCACTGTTTAATAGTACATTACAGACCTAGGGTGGTGAATTCGTAAATGTCCCAGATCGCAGGTTTCTGTGGCCCGAACCGAAGGTGAGGGCCATAAATATGCGATCTGGGGCTTTACGAATTACCACCCGTGGTTTGTCAAAAGTTTTACGTCTTGCCTTGGCCAAGAAGTGAGATTTTCTCTCCTCGTAGTGGGCAGAAAATCCCACTTTACGGCCAAGGGTAATGTAAATACATATTAATCAACCAACCTTCATCGGTATTGACACAGACGTCCCTCTGCTCCTTTCTATAGCCTTTCTTCCCATTAAACTCGGCGATTTGCTGCTGCAACAGCTTATTCTCGTCCCGCAGTTGTTGGCACTGTTCATCTCTCTCCCGCAAGTACTCGGCGCATATTTCGCATTCCTCGTCCACTTCGCGGTATCTCTCCTTCAACTCTTCTAACTCTTGCTGGCACTGCTCTAGTCTCTCTTTTAGTGAGACCTCGCTGTAATTCAAAATGGGATTACAAATTTACACAACTTAGAAGGCGCGTGGATTAAGCAATAATAGACTCTGTGTCAACGGCTTAAGTGCTTCGCCGCGCGCCTTCTAAGTTGTGTCGTGCTATACATTGGATGGTTTACTATAAGCAGGACATACTGTACATATTTGAAATAGCTTCTGCCCGCGACTTCGTTCGCGTGGAATAGAAAATTGCCGATAACTTTTCTTTCCGACATCCGATTTTAATCAAACATAGCTTATATGTCAAATGATGCTCTATCTACCCTTGAAAACTGCATTCAAATCGGTTCAGTACTTTTGGAGATTAACTCTAACAAACAGACGGACAGAAAAGATTTCTAAAAATCGCTGTTTTTTGGTCTACCATAGATCTTTAGACCCCCGTTCCTTTTTTTGAACTTTTCGTTCTATGTAGAGACACGCCGGGTTCTGCTCTTTTATTATAGTATATAGATAGTGGTCAACATGTGTACGAGTACTTAGTTTTACTTTTGGTCTCGGAAGTAAAAGAACTTAAGAAAACGTTATTAACGAACCTAAGGTCACTGTTATTTTTCTTGTTTAGTTCCCCTGACGTGTTTAGACGATCTGAAAAAAAAGAGAGAAAAAAAAGGTAATTTTTAGTGTCTTATTTCAAAAGCTGATGCAGCATGAACGTTTGCCTAAATCTTAAATATAAGGAATGGCTTTTGCCTTTGATTTTTTCAGACTTTTAAATTAAATTGGAATTAAAATGTGATAGCTCCATTTTTAGTTTGCCTCGACCAAGTTTGTTCTTTATTTTTGGAAGGAGCTATTTACAATCGACAGAAAAAATATAATTGCACCTTAGAACCATTTTCCTGTGTCAACTCAACCATAGCTGCCTGCTCCTTTTTGCCTTGTTCTATGCTAGCGTCGGTGTTACAGCGATTATAGACCTGGTTACTATAGGCTTTGTAAAGGTCATCATCATTATCATCATCATCATTTCAGCAGAAAGACTTCTGGACATAGGCCTCCCCCAAGGCGCGTCACTCAGACCGGTATTGTGCCAATCGCATCCACAGCCTTCCCGCGACTTTTACAAGGTCGTCACTCCATCTTGTTCTCTCGATCTCGTTCGTCTCTCCAGGTTCGCGGACGCCACTCGGCAACTTTCTGCCCCCATCGGCCATCAGTCCTGCGAGCAATGTGCCCCGCCCACTGCCACTTAAGGCTCGCAATAGGGTATATAGGTATTACATCATTTTTTGAAATGTGGTTTAAAATTATCCTTATGTCGGATTGAATCAAAAGATTTTTTATTTCGATTTTCTGAATTGCATATACGTATACATGGGGGGTCAGATCCTATAGCAAATATTTAACCCACAGTATCGGCTATCGATTCTAAGTATATAGTAGAGGTCTTTATTTTTTTTTGAGTGGGTAAAAAATACTGTGGGTTCATTATTAGCTATAGGATCTGACCCAAATTGTATAATGTAATTCTCATTTTCAGTTTTCGCGCTAGAAAGCTAGCTGCCATGTTTGCTTGGTCTGTGACGTCACTAGGATAGTAAATATAAGTGCATAGTAACCAAACAAGTGAAGTCAAAACTTAAAACGGTTACTTGTAACGCTTTGTTTACAGTAGAAGTGACGTCACAGCAGCTAACAAAATGGAGCCTATCGTTTTGGGACAGATTAAAAAACAACATTTTATAAATGTAATTATAGAATTATTTATGAATTTTTATGATTAAAAGGTCGATGTTTTGGGTAGTATTTTTTATATAAATGTCTCATAAATCAGTACTTCCCGATTTTTCCTTGAATGATGTATAATTACCCTATTCTTCGGGCTATGTCGGTTTGTTAAAGTACCTGGCGTCAAAATCGTACGTCGGTGTAGGTCGTGGGTGCTTTGCCGCCGGCGCCGCCGCGCCAGGGCGCTTCCGGGCCGCGAGCCATCGTCGCGCTCGCTCTGGAATACAATTATAATAATATTTTATAATAATAATATTTTATAATAATAATATTTTATAATATTTATATTTTAATATTTTTTATTTAACTTGAAAACGAGCATGATTACCCAATTCATAAACAGCTGCATTAGTATAAAACTGAATCGTAGTTGTTTACAGTAGATGGAGAAGAATACGATGTTTACAGTTCAATAGCAAAATAACAAAGTAAAGTAAGTTACAGTATCTTATAATAAGTAAGATTTCTATTCATAGTAGGAGATACGGCCTAAGGAATATACACGGTAACCCGAATAATTTTATCAGCGTATATCTGAGGCCGTAAGAAATAATACGGAACCCTAAAAACCAGGTTGAAATATGATATTTAGCTTTTTTTAATTCCATACGACCCCAGTCGGAGTCGATCAGAAATTGTATACATACATACATACATACATAATATCACGCCTTTTTCCCATAGGGGTAGGCAGAGACCACTTCTTTCCATTTGCTACGACTCTTGCATACTTCTCTCGCTTCTTCAACTTTCATCCCGTTCCGCATACATGCTCGTCGGTTTAAAGTACTTTTGACCTGGCCTTTAATCAGATTGTCCTGAATTTGATCCAAGAACATTCGCCTCGGTCTTCCTCTTCCAGCACCTCCATTCACACTAGCCATATAAATACTTTTTGTCAGTCTTCTCTCATTCATCCTTTCCATATGACCAAACCAATATAGCATACCTTTTTCTATTTTTGTCACTACATCCTCTTTCACACCACACCGCTCCCTTATCACGCTATTCCTTACTTGAAATTGTATGGAATAAAAAAAGTTGAAAATAACATTTCCCCCTGGTTTCATTATCATTTTTTATTCCTTACGGCCTCAGGTATACGCTGGTAGAATTATTCGGGTTACTCAAGTTCACCGTGTATACCCTATCTGTTATTTGAGGCAACCCAACTTTAAATGATAGATAATGAGTATATAACAAATTTCAAGATTTTTACCTAAATACCAATCGTGATCAGGTTTCTAAGTGTCAACAACGCAAAACTAGACTGCCGAGGTTTATTTTTTATTTTTTTGTGTCTTCTAATGCTGGTTATATATAAATAATCAAAGATGATCGAAAAAATTTACACTTTTTTTTAACCTCACATTAAGTATGTATCTACGATCACACCTGCAACACTAAATACAAACAAAACCTAATCTGCATAATAATATGGTGTACAATACGTGTCCAAGTAAGCGTGTCTAGAGCAGCACGGACCAAGAGCTTGACTCGACTTAGAAGACTGAGACATCAGTCCAGCGGTGGGTACAAAACGAGTATACCTACGTATAGTATAGTAAATAATCACCTCATCAGGCCGGGAATGGTTGCTGTCAGATCTGTAAAAAATAAGAATTACGGTTAACCTTTGATCTATTATAAGTAAGGATTCACAATCAGCCGGAGAAAAATGGGCCGTCTCGTCTCTCCGCCCGTTTGGCGCTCAGTAAATTTGACACTTAAATCTTATAGTGTTAGGTTTACTTTTGTATAAAATATTTATCTTGACACAATTATAAAGAGGCGTTATTAGCATGAAGGAAAACATCGTGAGGAAACCTGCACGCATCTGCGAAGTTTAGTTTTTACCACCATTTAGGCAAAGCCACACCGCCAAGCGACTTCTGTCGTGTTCCGGTGTGATGCCTAAAGAGCCGTAAACGAGGGGTTGGGTCTGAATATCTTCTCGTACTGTTCAACCGGTCTCATGTCGCTGCAGTTCTAATGTGCCGGTGGCTCATCTTGGAGAGCAGCGGGATCCGAAGCACGGTTCTCCGCTGGCCGACCGCAGTTAGTAGGGGGCCCAACTAGTAGACCAGCCATCTATGAAAGGCTGCCCCGCCAACTCGCGAAAAATCCCAGAATGCTCCATCGTGCCGGTTGGCGACCGGATGACAGGACCCGATGGCCATTCTGGGGGGGTTCGGGCGTCCCCGCGGTCTCCAGGTGAGTCCCCATCGGCACGGCAGCATTAGTAGTGACTGTGGGTGGCGGTACTTGGTATATTCAACTGCCTTCCTCTTGCCTCTTTCACTTCTTCCAAAATCATCATGAAGGCAAAAACAAGGAAAAGGGTTTTACAGCGGAAGCACGTCCTGTCACTTCAAGTGCATTACTGCAATATTCGTGGTTTGCACTCTAATCTCGTAGCGGTCCATCACCACCTAGAGACCAGTAAGCCCCACCTGCTCTTTGTCACGGAGACGCAGATCAAATCTCCTTCTGACTCGGCGTACTTATGCTATCCTGGGTACACGCTTGAACATAAATTTGTTCCTCGTGCTGGCGTGTGTTTGTACGGTCGAGATGACATTTGTATCAAGCGTCTTCGTAATCTTGAAACACCAGATTTTTCTGTTATGTGGATTTTGGTAGACACTGGTACCACGAAAAATATTTATGCGTGTGTTTACCGTTCGCACAGTGGCGATCAGGAAACGACCAAACTTTTTGAGTACCTTAGTGTAATGGCGGAATCAGCTCAACATCGTTACCCGTCGGCCCAACTGGTGGTACTTGGCGATTTCAACGCTCACCACCGTGATTGGCTCTTTCCTTACCGGGATACCGATCACGCGGGTAGGGAGGCGTTCAATTTTTCAGTGTCGCATAATCTTACCCAGTTGGTCAACGAGGCTACCCGTGTACCTGATGTTGACAGCCATACACCTAATTGCCTCGATCTTCTACTGACAACTGATCCAGACAGCTGTTCCGTCACAGTGACTGCCCCTTTGGGTAGCTCCGATCGCTGTCTGGTTAAATCTGTGTCCCTTTTTTCCCCCCCGGATACCAGTCCACGAGGTACCAGGCGGGTGTGGAGATACAGGTCAGCTGATTGGGATGAAATGCGCCACTTTTTCGCATCTTATCCTTGGCTTCAAACTTGTTTCAACTCTTCTGACCCTTCAATTTGTGCAGATGCTGTAGCTGGTGTCTTGGGTCGGGCTATGGAATATTTCATTCCATATTCTGACATTCCCCTCAGCTCGAGCCATCCTCGGTGGTACAATGCTGAATGCTCCGCCGCTGAAGTGGCTAAGCAATCAGCGTACAAAGCCTGGGCCGAGGCGCGGTCTCTAAAAGCGTCAGACTGCCGCGATAAAAAGAAGGCGTTCAATAAAGCAGCCAAATCTTGCAAAAAGGTACTCAAGCGGGCTCGATTTGACCGTATAAGCCGTATTGGGGCTAAGATTGCATCGCAACCAATGGGTAGTAAAGCTTTTTGGTCCTTAGCCAAAGCGGTTGAGTCGAGTTTTTGTCGCCCAACTCTTCCACCACTGCAAAAGCCTGACGGTACCCTGGCTCACACCGCATTAGATAAAGCAAACTTGTTTGCTAGTCTATTTGCAAGTAATTCCCGTCTGGATGCTGGAAAAAAAACACCTCCTGTTTTACCTCCAGGTGATTCTGTCATGTCTGAGGTACGTATTAAACAGAAAGAGGTTCTTAGAATACTCCGTACTCTAGATGTCAACAAAGCTAGTGGTCCTGATGGCATTCCAGCAGTGGTGTTGCGCAACTGTGCGCCTGAGTTGGCTCCTATACTGACACGCCTGTTCCGCCTCTCTCTCGAAAAGGGGCAAGTTCCGAGGTCCTGGAAGCTTGCTAATGTGCAACCTGTGCCCAAGAAGGGAAGTCGTGCTGACCCTGCCAATTATAGACCCATAACAGTCACCTCCATTCTTTGTAAAGGCATGGAGCGTGTACTCAACAATAAGCTCCTGACATACCTCGAAGACAACGGTCTACTTAGCGATCGTCAGTACGGTTTCAGACGTGATCGATCAACCGGTGATCTTCTTGGGTATGTCACTCACATATGGGGCCAAGCCTTGGAGAGTCATGGCGAGGCCATTGCGGTCTCTCTTGACATTTCGAAGGCTTTCGACAGGGTTTGGCACGGGGCCCTTAAGAGCAAGCTTCCTTCGTTTGGAATTCCCGCTGCTTTGTGCGACTGGATCTCAGACTTCGTGGGTGAACGATCGATAAGAGTGGTCATTGATGGCTGCTCTTCCGATCTATTGGCTATAAATGCTGGTGTACCCCAAGGGTCTGTCCTCTCTGCAACACTCTTTTTGCTGCATATTAACGACCTTCTTTGTCCAGGTGTCTTCGGATACGCTGATGACAGCACTGTTACAGAGAGTTACACTTCCTCCGCTCGCACAAGTAGCGCCGAGATCACTTCCCTTAGAGAGGCTATGATTGAGCGGTTGAACTCAGCACTTGGGGTAGTGTCTGACTGGGGCGATGCCAATCTTGTGCAGTTCAACGCTAATAAAACACAGGCGTGTCTGTTTTCTGCCAAAAAGAGTCCGCTTGGTCTGACTCCAACTCTCCAAAATACACCTTTGCCTTTGTCCGACCATTTAGAGCTGTTGGGTATGGACATATCCTCTAACTTGAGCTTTGGTCGGTCTGTCATGTCCAAAGCGAAAACAGCTGCAAAAAAGCTTGGCATCCTCTCAAAGGTGCGGCGGTACTTCACACCGGAATAGTTGCTCCATTTATACCAAGCACAAGTTCGGTCGTGTATGGAATATTGTAGTTACCTCTGGGATGGCTCTGCAAAGTATCAGCTGGATGCTTTGGACTCGGTAGACCGTCGAGCTAGAAGGATGATTGGCGACGATACGCTCGTTGGAACCAAGCTTCAAAGCTTGGAGCATCGGCGTAGAGTTGCTTGTCTGTCGGTTTTTTACAAGGTGTATTATGGAGAGTGCGCTCAGGAACTTCACGACCTTATACCACCGTCTACCTTTTATCATCGGACTACTAGACGACGGGAGGGTTTCCATCCTCATGTGGTTGAGTTTCCCATGAGTCGTACAAAGCGATGCTCTAAATCTTTTCTTGTTCGCACTGCTAAACTATGGAATTCCCTCCCTGCGTGTGTGTTCCCCAGCTCCTATAATCTTGGTGTATTCAAGTCTAGAGTGAATAGGCATCTTCTGGGTAAGCGTGTTCCACCTTAGACCCTATCATTACTTTCCATCAGGTGTGATCAGGGTCAAACGCAAGCCCATTTGTAATAAAAAAAAAAAAAAGTAATTCAAAGATATGAATGAAGTCCCCAATCCGTACTGGGCCTGCGTGGGGACTTATAACCCAAACCCTCTCGTGATGAGAGGAGGCCTGTGCCCAGCAGTAGGACGCAAATAGGCTGTAGTAGTAGTAGTAGTTATTAGCATATTGGAACGTATTTTCTAATGTCAGTTTGCTCCATATATTTTGCCATATTCTGTTAGGCACTGTACGTGCATATGTTATTATAGGTCAATGATGTTAACCCTATACATATACTTATGTTATTTTGAATTCATCACATTATTCATTTTGATTCAAATTTGGAGACCAAATGTAGGTACAATTAATTATGATTGCGCCCAAACATCGATATAAGAATGCGCATGTTTTTACAGCTAAAAAAATAGGAACACTACCTTCTATTTCTGACTGGGGTGCTTCTGTTGGAATGCTCGTCTACATCCATGAACAAATCATCAGGCTTTGTCGCGGTAGCGAAGTAAGCTTCCATCTTCATGTGGTCTGCAATAGAGAACAAATCTCAAGAGTCTACAGGAAGATTGGGGGATTGCAGCAGAACTCGAAAATCACTGACCGTTATAGTACGTTGAGCAACTTACTTGCAAAAAAGCGTATTGAATTCGACACAGTTCTAACTGTGATAAGGTACTTAATGTTCAGCGACTTTTGAGTTCGACTGTACATAGAATAAAGAACAAACGCAAACAAGTGCTTAAATCTAAATTTAGTAAAATCGTTCTTAACAAATAGAGGAAAATCGGCCTACTACATACCAGGTTCTTAAATAGGTGCATACAATATTGGTACCTACTACGATCTTTTATTTCAAAAGACAGTTCAATAGGGATGACGCCAACTTTTTTTCCTTAGTCTATCAGGAAGATTATTGAAAAGTATTGGACACGTATTTTTTCTTTTCTCCCGTAATCAAACTTATACGGAGATATATTGAGTTGAAATGTCGCGTGACGTCACGGTTAGGTACGATTTATACCTAACGGTGACGTAGTTATAGTTAGCCCCCACTCTCCAACTTTAATGCGTTTTAACTTAGTCATTCTTTGTTAATTTGATAAAACAAAAAATACGTGTCTAATATTTTTTTATTACCTGACTGACGGACTAATTAGAATTTCGATTTCTTCACCCTGTCATCATCCCTATTATGGAAGTTTGCAAGACCTAATCGTACAGGCTGCGGCACGTAACTTGAGCGGTGAGCAAAGTAGAGAGGATTTCTGCGCATGTTTACGACTGAAGGGCCAATAAGCGTGCGCGCACAACAAAGCGCTCCCTGCGTCCCGCGCCCCTCCACCGGTGAGACCATATTTTTGGATTTTTGACTACGTACTGGCAAATAAATTCTTCTTTTTCTACTCTATTCGGTTGTGATGACGTTAAAGAGTGCAGTGGGATGAATCAACTTTTTTCTGTCACTAGTTGCCATGGTAGCGGTCTCCTGGGTCACGTTTGAAAACTGCGATTTATTGATGTGAATATGAATATTCATTTTTTTTTATTGAAAGGTGGTACCTCCGGATTAGTCCCATTTTAATTTGGTTCAGTTCTGAAGATGGGATCCATGAGAAAATGAAAGAACTCCTCAAAATTTGTTAACAAATGTATGATTTTGACATCAAGTTCAAAGAAGACTGTCGAGAGGGCAGCCGAAAAAATATAAAACCGGCTTCTAACTGACAGCCTGTGAAATCGGTGTCAAGTGAACCAACCCAAAGCTATGACAATCATATAGTGAACGACTTCACAGGCTATCGGAGTTTGAAGTCGGTTTTATTCTTTCATCAATTTTTTTTGTCTCCTACCAAACGGGACAGTACACGAAATATAGTGTCCTGTCCCAAACACAGACTGAGACAAAATGAAAGGAGATTGACTTAGTGGATGGTGAGTTAACTTACCGGGCTGTTGGTTAAGGAAGCTCTGCCTCCTGCGCGAGTTGTCAAGTGACGCACGAGGTCTATTGGCACTCTCAACTTGGCTCTCCAACTCCGATACCCGTTTCTGTACCACAAATTATACATTCAAGGTTTTTGGAGTCTCATTTTCGGTGTCAAGAATTTAAAGAGAACAGTAATTAGAAACAGCGTGAAAGCGTGCTCTCTATGTTTAGTACTTTTTATGCTTTGCATTAACTGCTGCCTTCCCCCACATAATTTTCTACGATTTTTGCGATGAGAGTCAGTGCGAGAAAAATCCGCTAGGGGCGCCAGTGGCGTTGGTGCTGGGGAAGGCAGCCATTGGATATTTTGCGCGGCTTGACATTGACAGCTATACGTCCCTAAAATCATCACCTAGAACGCAGTATGCAACGGCAGTGGCGCCCGCTGGTAAGCAAGAATACAGCATGGGGAGGTCTAATTTGGAGCTTCTCAAAAGAATAGCTTGCTCGTTTTCCTATTTCAGACGGAGGAATCACACTAGTGATCTGTGCACTATGCGAATTCTGTTCATTCACATAATTTTATAATATTCCAATAACAATACAATAATACCTGCAAGGCTTCCTTGGCTGCCTTGAGCTCGCTCGCTTCACCCATAGACTTGTCAATGTCTTCAGATAGCTTCTTACAATCTTTCTGCAGTGCCTCGCATTTTTGTGTCAACTCTTCCACTTGTTTCGTCTTCTCATTGACCAGCGAAATACTATCTTCTTTTTCCTGTTTTAACCTGGAAAATTATAGATAAAAAGATATATTAAGTTTCTTAACCAAAGCTATAGTTCTCAAATTGAAAAAGCAGAAAAACACAGCGTAAACCAATTACACTTACCTCTTCATAATTTTGCACTGTATTTCGGCGGTCTTCTCATGGGTTTTCATATTTGTCTTTAATTGTGAGCAGAGATCCTTTGCCTCTTTACACTGCTCTTTCAAGGCTTCGTTTTGATCCAGAAGAGTTTTCGCCTCAAGCTTCAATGACTCAATCAAAGTCATGTTTTCTTTAATCGACCGGTTCAATAATACCACCTCTGCAGTCATCTTATCTAATTCGGATTTGTTTTTCTTAATAGTGTCATCCGCTTCAGCCAGTTGCGCGGCGTTTTGTTCACTTTCGCTGGTAATCATTTCGTTGACAGATTTCAAATTGTTATTCTCATGTTCTAATATATTAACCGCTTCAGTAAGTTCAGCTATTTTGGCCTTCGCTTCTTCCTGTAAGTCTTGCACTGTGTCTCCCTTGGTATCAACATTTTCTTTCAAAATTACAATTTCTTGCGTCAGGCTTTCTATGATATCGATATTAGATTTGTTCTCTTCCACTTTCTTATCGTAAATTTCGTTAAGCTGCTCATGTAACGATTTTTGATTTTCTAGCGCTTCATTTTTAATATGTAACTCATTCGTTGCTTCTTTACATAGATCACGCAATTTTTCCAGTTGTGTTTTTAGAGAATCTATTTCTTGTTCTTTTTCCTCTAACATGGTGTTGGATTTTGTTACTTCAATGAGTAACCTATGTTTCTCTTGCAGTGTCAAATCGTTTTGTTTGAACTGATGTATGAGCTTTTCGATAAACAAAGTGATGCTTTTATCCTCAGACAAAGTGTCATCTATATCATTTTGACTAAGAACATTATGTTCTATCAGTGACTGATAACCTTTGGTAATAGTTTCGCTTAATGCACGTTTTTGCTGCACTAAATCTATAGTTACTGCATTAGTTATTTCATGAACCATGGTTTTTTGAGCTTTCAGTAAGTTATATTCTTTTTCTTTATCTGATAACTGAGCTTTCATTTGATCTAGGTTTTCTGTGACATTTTTCAGCTCTGTGGTCAGTAGTTCCATGTTTCCTTGTAGTTCAGAATACCGAGTCATTAATTCCACCAGGTATTTTTGATGTTTGTCAACTACTTTGTCTATAAGGGTTTCGAATATACTCACACTGGTGAATTGGAATTCGGTATCCAAGACATTAAGAACAGCGTTTTTAAACATTTCTACTATTACTGAATTTTTATCATCGGTACTATTTGAGATTTCTTGACTTAATTTATTTAAATTATCTTTTATTTGAGTAATTACATTGTTCGCACTAATAATCTGGTTGTTTTTGTTCTTCAGGTCGTCGTGCATTTTATCGAGTTCATTAATTTTCTCTCGCAATTGGTTTCGTGTTTCTTCAAAATCCTTTAATCTATTAATTAGGTTTTCTACTTCTTCCCCTTGCTTTGCGACTAGGTTGTCATATAACAGTCTCATAATATCTATAATTTTCGTTTCTTGGCTGAGATTGTTTTTGGCGCCAGTTTTCTCGATAAAGTAATTAAAACATTCAGTTTTTTCTTGCACGTACATATCAAGAGTGCTTTCTTCTGTTACAGTATTTGTTTTACACTCGTTTGTGTTGGGTAATATTTCTTCATTTATCGCAATAACATTGGATTCACCCATACTGACGTCCAGGTCCATGTCGTGTGATAGAGTTAAGTTACCATGCTCAAGATGATTTTTGATTGTAGCTACATCTTCGGATATTGTCTTACAATCTTCTCTGCCAGCCAGCAGTTCATTTTGGAGGGTAGACAACTTATTAAATCGTGACGTACTCTCAGAATCACTGCGGCTCCTATTTGCCGGCGAGATTGCTTTCGCTGTCTTTTTGTTATCTGTAGTTTGGCTACCGCATCGTGAGCAGGGTGCAGTCGTATATTTTATCTTCTCTTTTAAAGCATCATATTCTTTTCTAAGCACTTCAGATTCGTCAATAGCATCCATAACTTGTGTTGATAGATTATCATTTTCTTCTTGCAATCTTTCAATCTCTTTGGCTTGAGATGACAGTTTAGTGGAGAACTGATCAATTTCAGCTAACTTTGATTTATTTTCTTTTTCTAAAGTGCTGATTTTAAGAACTAATTTGTCATTTTCAATAATATCTGCATTCAGATCTGCGCATTTCTTCTGCAATTCCGAATTCAAATCTTTTACTTCAAGTAATTCTTTATTTAGTAAATCTACTTCTTGAACTATTTTTTCATGCACTGCATTTAGATTAGAACATTGTAAGCATATTTTAGTATCTATTTCTTTATCTTTGGCTGGTTCCTGAGTTAAACTATGATTTAATTTAATTGGACTACTTTGAGCATCGACTTTTAGGTCACAACGCTTTAAATCCGACTCTTTTTCTAATCTTTCTTGTAATCTAGAATTTTCTTCTCTCAGTGCTTCTATTTTCTTGTTTTGCTTTTGATTTTCCACGGAAAGGATTTGTAATTGAGTGTGTAAAATATTAGGATCTATTGTTTCTATTAAATCGGCATTGAATTCCTCGTTATCTAAGTCAATTTGTGTTCCGTCTAGGCAAGTTTGATCTGCGCCTAGTATTGTATTGTCAACAGACGCAATAGTGACGTTAGTATCAAGCATTAAAAGGTCACCATCTAGTGTTGATTCGTCTTTGTAATTAGAGACGGAAGTATTAGAGTCTAAAACTTCAGGCAAAGAGTACCGCTTGATATTAGATTCTAGTCTATTAAACTGACTTGTACTTTTCAGTATTGTACTAAGCTCTTGTAGTGACTTCTTAAAAATAGGCAAGTCTCTTTGGCAAACGTTCAGGAACCTGTTGTTATGATGTTGTAAAACTTTAACTTGGGATTTGAGTAATTTGTTTTCAGCATGCGTTGTTGCAGTTAGTGTGGAAAAGTTTGTTTTATGATTTGAAATTTTTCTTTGTAACTCGTATGCTGGCTCAATAAGCAGCTGCAGTTCTTTCCGAACCTCTTCTTGCTCTTTGAGTAATTTTATGTTAACAAATTCAAGAAATTCAACCTTGCCTTTCAGATCCAAATTATTTTCCTTTGCTATGTCAATTTCTGCCTCAAGTTTAGCACAGTCGCATGAATGTGTTTGAGTACCCGTACTAATGGCTTCTGTATTGAATGTAATGCTTGAATTTGTTTCAGATTTCAAGCTGGTTTCACTAGGCTCGAGAACGTTTATGATTTTTGTGCAGCACAAAGTCAGCAAGCTCTGTGGTGAAAATTTGCCCGGTTCGACTAAAATGTTAGTTAATGATTTACGAACAGACTGTTTCTGATAACTGTCAACTTCACTGGGTTCTCTATGAATACTATACGTTTCGTTACTATTCGCACTCTGCGACTGAAGTTCGAAATTGGTTTCCTGTAATTCCACTATTTGTCTTTTCATAGATTCCTCTAATGCAGCGAAATTTTCTCTCCACTCCTTGATTTTTGTTTCTAATTTTTCAATTACATTCAGTTTCTCCTTTAACTCCATTTCTAGTCTTTGAAGAACTTCATTGCTTTGATGTAAATCGTCATAGAGTTTCATGTTTTCTTTTTTAATTTCATCTATTTCAGTTATTAAACATTTATTCTTATCATCTGCTCTAGACAGATTTACTTGAGCATGGTTATATTCGTCTTGTAATTGAGCAATTTTTTTCTTTAACTCTTCAAATTCAGTGTTCTTGTTACTAATGGAAGACTTTACTGAAATAACTTCGTTAGTAGCTCTCTTCAGGGTTTCGACAATGTTATTACCATTGATATTATTATTTGGTATTTCTAGTTTGTCCACTAGTTCTGATACAGCTGTATTCAAGCTCGCTAAAATCTCGCCTTTGTCTCGAATGGTTTCTTCCAACATATTAGATAGTTTTTGTAACTCTATTGTTTCTTCATTTTTCTGCTGTAGCACTTCATCAAACGAAAGTTTATCGGCTTTGATCAAAGACTGCACGTTTTCTAGTTCCATTTTCGTCAGGAGATTTTCTTCCTTTATTTCAGATAAGCGTGAACGCAATTCGGTTTCTTCGTTCTGAAGGGAAGTAATAACATCATCTCTTTCTTGAATTTGATCGTACAGTTTTTGATTGCTTTCATTGGAAGTCTGTAATTGTTTAACTAATTCCGATTTGGCGTCACAAACATTCTTGAATTCCTTATTGAGCTTCTCAAGATCTTGCGTCAATTCAATAATCTGTTGAGCTTGGTTAGTGAGTCTATTTTCAGCATCTAGTTTTCCTTGCCTCAAGATAGCAATTTCAGTTTGAAGGTTCTCAACGTCTTGTTCCAATTTGGAGCTATTGGCTACAGCCAAATCTTTTTGTGATACTACTTCCTTTGCTGTTACTTCTACAAAGGACAGGCGATCGCACAATGTGTTAAAGAGAGCCATCGAGTCTTCAATTATCTCCGACTCTACACAAAGATCACCAGTTAACGCCGAAAGAAGTCGTTGCAACTTTGTAGCAACTGATTTAAACTTGTCTAAGTAGTCTTGAGACTCGCTATGTTTACTGCTTAGAGATGATATTAGACTATCTTTAGATAGGCTATCGCTTTTCAAGTCTGCTATAAGGTGATCTTTATTAACAACGTCACTCTGCAATTCCGTGTGTTCGTGAGTAAGAGAAGATATTAATTTATCTTTGCTTAGTATTTCAGTTTCTAGGTCAGCTATTAGTTTATCTTTGGAATTGACTTCAACCTGCAATTCTGTTTCTTTATTGTTAAGATCATCTATAGCGTCATCTTTACTCTGGATTTCACTTTTTAAGTCGCTAATGAGGTCATCCTTAGTGATCAAAACTCTCTGCAATTTACATAGCTCATCTTTTTCTTTATGTAATTCATCAAGATTACTTCGAAGATTGTTCAAATTTTTTACAAGGGTGTCTTGGTTTTCATTGAATTGATTAAATTTCATCACATATTCTTCATTTTTGTTTTGTAACTCAACATTTTGTTTTTCAATCTGATTGTTCAATTTTTCCAAATGTATAAATTTTTCAGACAGTTCATCTCTATCTTTAAGTAAGGTTACGTTTTCTTGCGTCAATTTGTTGATTACAGTAATATTTTCTTCTATCTGTTTTTGAGATATCTGTACTTGTTCAACCTGATCTATTTGTTCTTCTTTAGATTGGAGGTTTTCTGATAATAACTGTCCATTGCGGGGAGGTGATCTGCTTTCAAGAGATGATTTAAGGGTGTCTATTTCTTTGTTTCGCATATCCAAAGTCATCTTAAAAGAATTGATAATGTTCTTTAAATTTTCATTATTAGCAATGACTTTATCTTCATGTGCGATCATATTTTCTAGTAAATTTTCGCTAACATTAAAATCTATGTTAGCAGTTTTAGCTGCAAGCTTGTTTTGCAATTCCTCAATAACGGTGTTATAAGATTGAATATCAGTAATGGCTATATCTAAGCTTTGCTTTTGGGTCTTTATTGTAGAATTTAAAGTTTCTATGGATGATTTCAGAAGTGTGTTTTCTTTATCGAAATCCTCTAATTGGGTACTAGTTTTGTTGTTTTGTTCACGAAGCTCTTCACATTGACTTTGAAGGGATTCGATAATTAATTTTTGTTGTTTAAGATCATTTTCTAGGTTTAGAATGGCTTCGTCTTTCTGTTTTATCTGAGTCTTCATTTCAGCCACCGTCTCTTGTACAGATGTTTCACCTACATTCGAGGTTTCCATGATGCTATCATGATCACTAACAAGAGATATATCTTTAGACATATCCATGAAGTTATTTAAGTCTTTATCGAATGTTCTAGATAGATTCTTAACTGAAAAGTAAACATTAATATAATTGTATATAAAAAATATTTAAGAGTGCAACAAGATCGGTGTGCAATCTAAGTCATTTCATTGTTTAGGTCTCCTATTCAATTCAAGGGGGAAAATGATGAATTTACAAGTTAACTCTATAAAAATCTATTACTCCGTAAAAACACTATTTTATTTATTCATACGAGTTTGTCGTTAAATTTAAACTTTCATTAAATAAGAGATAGATACCGACTAGGAATCTGCTGTTTAATGAAGGTTTTTAATGAATACGGACAGATTGTATTTAATGCAGTGATACTTACGCGTTTTTTTAGAATCCTTGCCAGTCGATTGTTTTTGTTCCAGTTCGTTTAAAAGCGACAAAAGCTCTTCCTCTCTGCGCTTAGCTTTCAATCGAAGAGTTTCGTACGAAACTTCCAAGTCTGTTACTTTGGTGTTGCATTCTTTGTAACGAGCCTCTAAATCCGCCTAAAATTCAATATGTAATACAAAATATACTTTATCGTTTTCCAGAAAAGGCTAAATAAGAAAAATACCACGCATAATTTTCATAATTTACCTTTGCATCTGCTATAGTTTTGACTTGGTTTTGTGTTTGCGCTATTTTGTCCTTTAAAACTTTGACTTCACACTGCTTTTCTAAATTTTTCTCACTAAGTTCTTTCATTTCCTCTTCTAATTTGACTATTGTGTTGGTACTTTGTTCCAATTTCTCAATATATTCTACCTAAAATTCTTATTTTAATCAATATGACGGTTTTAGGTTAACGTTTGGTTATTCATTATTGTGCTTATGCCTAGTCGGGGTTTTATTTTTCCATGGATTTTTACATGGATTTAAAAAAAAAAATAGCTATCTCAGTGGCAGGACTGGCAGGTGCTGACACGAATGAACTTTAGAAAATCTAAAAATCAATATAGAAATAAGGAAACATTATAAACCATTTACATAACATTGTATACATACCAATTCGGGGTTATACATTTTTTCTAGGTTCGTCAATTCAACAATTTCTTCAAATTTTTTCTCTGCGGTCTTTGCATTCTTCCTGAGGACACACGGTGGAGTTTTTGTGGCAGCTGTAACAAGGATATTCTTCTTTTGTTTATCGCATGTTTATCGATATTTATTAATGTAGAGCCCGGAATTTTCTCGGCAAAACAAATGACTGTCGCAAAGTAAAAACTAGTGTTACAAACATTTATTTATCGATATCAAAGAAGAAATAAAAAATATAAATAAATATAATAGAAGAAAAAAACGGTCTACCAAATAAACAAAACATTTTTATATAATGTTTTCCAAAAATACACAAGACAACTGAGTTGTTTCTTCATGTATTCAACTTACTGTAACATTTGTGGTATGGCGAACAACGTGAGGTATTACATGTGCTTTCCTCATCACTGTCTGTAACAAAAAATAACACTTAAACTATCTAGTAATATATAGCAATTAATTTATTAGTGAGTTCCCGCGGGAACGCTATAACCCCAACACAATACACGGATGAAGTCGCAGGCAGAAGCTAGTATTTAAATAATTGCAAATTATCCGATTTTCACAGTATTATTTACAACAGAGGATGACTGTCTGGATTTTCACAGTAAACTAAAGGGTAGTTTAGTTACTGCAGATCATAGACAAAAAAATTGTCAACATAAATGGAGATTCTATCAACTTACCAATTTCAATTATCTCATCATTGAAATTGATGTTCTCGTCTTTTCGAGGAGGCGTGGTCATGACCCCTTCTTCTGAGACTGGGGCCAATTGGCTGGGCCTTTGGATTTCCTTTCTCTGGAAGTCCCTTGAGTGTGTTAAAACCTGTGGACTGAGAAAGAAGCCTGTTAGTCTTTACTAGGACTGGATGATAGTAATCACCGTCATAATTTCAACTGCGAGACCACTACAGGTAAAGTAAGACAAAATATGACTGTTTGTCATTTTCCATGTACCTTTTTGCGCTAAATCAAATGAGACCTCATACTTAAAGGGTCAATATTTTGCAAGAGAAGTGTTACAAAATGTATTTATGAACCCTGCATATCTCACAGACGTCCAACTGCTAGGCACAGGCCTCCGCTGGGCTTATAGCCCCCACGCGAGCCCAGTGCTGCAGTGTGGCCTGGGGTCTTCACTCAACACATCCCTGAATTACTTCGCAGATGCGCGGAGCTTAGCGAAATTTCGGTTTAAATTCACAAACCGAATTTCACACATAAGTAAACTGTGAAGCGCGAACCGGGTCCGTTAAAGAATTCTGATCAAACCAGCCCGGGTGGGGACTACAGTCCAAACTCTCCTGTAATCTCGGGACCAGCGGGAGGCAAACAAGCTTTTGTGGTAGTGAGGGTAGTGGCACACTAACAGTACATTTTACGTTCTAGCTTTGTCTTAAAAGGCTGTTTCCTAATATTGTAAAGACTCACTTGTACTTCAAGCACGGAGTGCAGAACCTCTGGAAAGCAGTTTCCTTGTCTTCTTCAGCTGAAGGCAGCGAGGCTATAGTCATCCGGCGCGGGGCGCACCAGGTTTCGTAAACGATACGTCCAAGTACCTATTGCCAAGACTCACTTGTACTTCAAGCTCGGAGTGCAGAATCTCTGGATAGCAGTTTCCTTATCTTCTTCAGCTGAAGGCAGCGACGATATCGTCATGCGGCGCGGGGCGCACCAGGTCTTTCGACGCGAGCCGGTGTCCCAGCTCTGCTGCCCAAAGCCGTTGAGGATCATCTTCTGGAGACCCGATATCTGCTTCAGCAGGTTGCGGTTGTCTTGCTGCAGAATTGGTGGAGCAGATTATTATATATTATACAAGATACAACATAGTAGATGATTAACAGTATTTCTTAGACTATCTTAACATTTCTTGGCATTTATGTAGCCCGATTACCAGGGCTTGTAACCGGTTAATTTAAAAAACCCCGAAGTAGTCAAATATTTAGAATTATTTTATACTCTTTATGTGGAACTCCATAGTGTATTTAGGTTATTACTTTGTATTATTTTATAGCCTAATTAAACATGAAATAGTAAACGAAAGAACGATAAGCAAACCGGTTTATTTGTATGGTGGCAAAAACCGGTTTCAAGCCCTGCCGATTACAGATGGACACAACATATGTCAATGTTGAAGCAAGTAATTTATAAAAATTACTAGCTTCTGCCCGCGACTTCGCCCGCATGGAATTCGGTTATCGCGTTCCCGTGGGAACTATGCGTTTTTCCGGGATGAAAAGTAGCCATGTCCATTCCCGGGACCCCAACTATCTCCATACCAAATTTCATCTCAATCGGTCCAGCGGTTGAAGCGTCAAGAGGTAACAGACAGACAGACAGACAGTTACTTTCGCATTTATAATATTATATGGATAATAACTTTTTTCATGACATCCTAGAGAAATATATTAATTTAAAATTTTATTTAGTATTACTCAATAGGTAAATACAGTTTTGGCAGAATAAGGGCCCTCGCCCACCCTTTTTACTCTTTGAGGTTAAAAGGATAGCGTATTAGTAGCGCGGCAGCATCGCTACAAAAAGTCGCCGTGGACGAGGGCTCTTATTCTATATAAGAAATAACCAAAGCCAATGCAGGTCAAATTCAAATAGCTCCTTAATAAGAAATTTGCCAAACTTTTTTCAGTTTAACTTTAATTTCAGTTATTTAATGTAAAAGGCGTTAAAAACTTGACTGTTTCAGGAGAAAATGCCAAAAACGAATTAGCCTGTTAGCAAATTCAAATTCAATCATTTATTCAGCAAATTGGCCACATAGGGGCACTTTTACACATCAGAAAAAGAATTTACCAGCGCTTCCTAAACCCATTGCTTGAGAAGAAGCGCCGCAACAAACTCAAGCAGAAGGCCTTTTTTCAAAATTTACATGACATGTATAAAATATACATATAGGTACGTACTAAAATTACATTGAAGGGATGTATAGTCCCTAACTTAAACTTAAATCTAAGATCTTAGAGGTGTATAATCTCCAAGGGTCCAGAAAAAAATATATATGGAGACGTCCTCCATTGTCAAGCATTACTTACTTCGATGTCTTTCTTCAATGCCAGTTCCGATTGCAACTTGGACAGTTGCTTCGTCAAGTCCTGCAGCTTGGTTGCGTCTGTGGCAACAGCATTCACTTCGGGTTTGTTCTTCACTGCTTTGGCTCTTGTCGCGAATCTGCGGGAAATTGATATTGATATTACCCGGGGTTCATGAAGAGATCTAGATTATTTATTGTTGATTATTCCTTAACCACCGCCACTGTCGGCCATAGCCATCAAAAGTTACGGCGCACAATATACTTTAGGTAGTACGCGTTACGCGCGTTGTGTGAACACACAAGCGCAAGTTTCAAAGTGGCGTGGCAGTCAGAGGATTACAATTGTTACAATCCAGTTCATTAATATTTTGGACGCCAGACTTGGGGAAGGAAATAAATAGCGTCCGAGGTATGAAATGAGTCTAATCGGATAGAATCATAGAACACTCTGTAGTAATAGTTGTAATAAAATTTACAGCTCCTAAAATTGAAGAAGTACCAGCTAAATGAAGAGAAAAAATTGCGAGATCTACAGATCTTTCACTATGAGCAATATTAGATGAGAGTGGGGGGTACATTGTTCATCCTGTTCCTACTCCATTTTCTAAAATTCTTCTTGAAATCCATACTAATATTATAAATATGAAAGTAGCTCTGTCTGTCTGTCTGTCTGTTACCTCTTCACGCTTCAACCGTTGGACCGATTGAGATGAAATTTGGCATGGAGATAGTTGAAGCCCCGGGAAAGGACATAGGCTACTTTTATCCCGGAAAAACCCATAGTTCCCGCGGAAACGCGATAACCGAATTCCACGCGGGCGAAGTCGCGGGCAGAAGCTAGTTAATAATATAATTGAAGGAGGTAATAATCAAAAACGTATATTGTTTATACGCGGGAAAGCTATATCTTAGGCTCCTAATATTAATGGCACTAATCAATTTCCAAATCCTGCAATTATAATAGGTATTACTATAAAAAAAAAACATGAGTTGTAACAATAGTATTATAAATTTGGTCGTCTCCAATTAATAAACTGGATTCAGCTCGAATTAATAATCTTAAAGGAGTTCCTACTAAACCTGCTCAAATACCAAAAATAAAATTATATTGTTCCAATATCTTTATGATTTGTAGAATAAAGTCATTTTCGCTAAATTAATAAAATGGATCTGTCTGTACAAAATAAAAGAGAAACATTCCACATCAAAATAAGTAAAACTAAGAGAGAACAAAGTGTGGGACAAAGCTCATATTGTGTACACACAGTTAAAAATCAATTGAAAAATAAAACCAAAACATTGGATTGGCATTCATCTATTGCCCACTGTTACAATCCGCATACGCGGATAAAGAATGCCGTGTAAGGAACTCTTTATTCTTAATCGCAAGTTTAAATTACCGCTATTTCAGCAAGTAGCGCGGCGTTCACTCCGGTAACGTAAGTACAATGAGAGGACACATTGCCGGCCTTGAACTGTTTCTTTAATAGGTTTACTTACTGTAAAGTCGAAATAGTTTCTTCGATAGCGGCAGGTGTCACCGCGCATATGATACTGGTCTTTGCGTTCCCGCCGAGCGAGTTTTGTAAGATCCGAGTCAGTTTGCTGTCTCGGTAATTTGCGTGTCTGAAATAATTTAAAGCCACAGCATTAGATCTACTATATGTACTAGTCTAAACAGTGGCGTGCACAGAGATTTTAGACAGGGTAGACAACAATATATAAAGTTATATTAGACTTCCCACAAATAGGTACTATTCAGCATATTTTCTCATCTTTTCGATTAATAATGGCGTATACTTAAGTCAATACAAATATCCATGTACCTAAACAATGGAAACAGAATAATCAGTGCACCCCGGGGGCCAAGAATAGTATTAGTATTTCGTATTCAAACTCGGGTTATCTTGTACCTACACCGACCTTACTCGATTAAAACTTGCTAAAAGAAAGTTTTGAAAATGCACCATTTTCAATGGTTCATAGACAGCACACATCCACTAAAAAATAATCGCAGTTTACAAAATATTCATTGTAAAAAAACTTTCCTGTTTATTAGTATCAATATTTTCAAAGCACAAGAACAAACCAAACAACATCATTTCAGCCGAAATAAAATTTAATAAGAAAAAAGATAATATAGAAAAACGACAAATAATATTACAACAACAATACGTATACAAAATGCTGCAAGCGCTTCGAAAAGACATGTCTAAACTCCGCCGGTATGCTTGCGTGCGTTTGGTTCATACGCCTCCCGTTAGTTGGCGCTGTCGTCGTGCACACTGGCAATATGATGACGCCCGCAAGAACGATTTCGGACGGAAGACAGAATAGTGTCAGTCTTTCTCGTTGAAGGTGCGTAGCGGGCGCTAGTGTATTGAATTGCGACTGTCTTCGGATGTAACTATCGAGTACAGAACAGTACAAAGGATACGATGATGACCCGATAGATGGAGCTGTTTTGTAATTTAAGAATTTAAGTTAATGCGTAATGTACTGATATTTTATACGTAGATGAAGCTATTAGGTATCATAATAAAGCAAATTAGATAACGTTGGGGTAGGGTAGACAGTGTCTTTTTGTCTGTATGGAGTGCACGCCACTGAGTCTAAAGGTCAAAATGGATTCATGTAACAGTATTTACAATTTACAACTAGCTTCTGACTGCGACTTCGATCGCGTGGAGTTCGGTTAACGCGTTCCCGAGGGAACTATGCGTTTTTCCAGGATAAAAAGTAGCCTATGTCCTTCCCCAGGAATTCAACTACCTCCATGCCAAATTTCAATAACAGATAAGCAGAGTTACTTTCGCATTTATAATATTAGAATGGATGCAATACTTCACAACTGAAATATTTAAAAGGACATTTCTATTCTCGTTTTTTTCCTAACAAAAGGTAGGAAAAGGTTAGATGTTTTCCTAAGAAGTGTCAAAAAGAAGATCTGTTAAAAAAAAAATAACCAAACTGAGTACAGTTTTTTCAATGTCAGTTTAAAAATTCTACATACTTGTGCGGATCCTCAGACAGCTGTTTGATGACAAGCGCTAGGGTCGAGAGTGATTTGTTGATCAGAGTGCCTTCCTTGAACCTGATGCCTGTCGCTCCGGTTTGACCGGACCTCTCAGATCCTGCCAGGTCTACAAGGTTCAATGTGGAGACATTTACACAGCCAGCGGGCTCTTCACCGTCTGTATGCTCGCGAGACTCTATGGTCTGCAAATAATTGCATGTATATAAATAAAAGTCAGACGGGCAGATCATGATAAAGCAAATCGGAGCAGTGATTGATTTTACTTACAATTTGGAACAATGAATGAGACCTGCTACTTTCCTCATTCATATTTGTTGCACCAATTGCTCTGTTGGCTACACCCTGTAAAAGAAAACATGATTCATTGAGACCTTCACATTCATAATTTTTTTTTAAACATCCAGTATTATCCAGTATGTTGTAGTCATTAGTTTTTTATCAAGTTCTGTGGTAAAAAGAAAGATAAATTACATCATTATATTATGTTCATCTATATGAATAAAATAATAAAGATTGGCTTTTTTAGTGCCAGAAACCTATTGGTTTGCCCTCACCAAGTAAGACAATTTAAATTTATCTATCATGTTAAACAGGCTAACTGGGAATAGGAGGAATCTGGCTTGCACCTCTGAGTCAAATTCAATCATTTATTCAGCAAATTGCCCACATACTGGCACTTTAACATGTCAGAAAATAAAATGAATTTACCAATGCCTGCCAGCTCATTGCTGACACCCAAACAAACTCAACAGAGTTTAACCAGGTGCATTATTCAATTTGAACGACAATGATTTTGGTGAAGGAAAATAATTATCATGATGAAACCTGCGAAGTAATTCAAAGATGCTACATGGAGACTAAAGCTCTTAAATCCCCTGGTAACATGATGAGGCTTGTGCCCAGCAGTGGGACGTAAATAGGTTGTTGTGGTGGATCAAAGAAACGAATGTTACCTCTCTCATGATCTGCATGACTTCTTCTGGGGACGAAGTGAACTTCTCAGTAGCTTCCACCCTCACACCTTGTAGGGTGTCGCGCACTTTAACCTTATCATTATTCACATTTAGCAGGTCCTTTAGTGTCTCATTGTAAATTTCTATGTAAGATACTCTAAAATCACAATAAACAATAATAGTAAAAAAAAATAGTTTTCAATGTTTTGCTGATCAGTTTTAATAGATTGAATAGCTATCAAATAAATTAGCTATAGAGTAACAAATCTGAATAAACAAGAAATTGATCTGGGAAGATAACTTTAAAGTTTACATAATATCATACCAGTTTTGAGCAAAAAATTACTTTACCTAACTAAAAAGTCTCTATCAGGTATACATTTGATCCGCTCAAATAAATTCAACACTGCTAATGGGATGATTCCCGGAGACTCCTCTGTACCGGACATAGTGTATGTCTTCCCTGATGAGGTCTGTCCGTAGGCAAATATTGTGCCATTAAATCCGGCAATAGCCGCCTCCACAATTGGCTTGGCAACATCTTTGTAGACATCAGGCGTCTTAGTTGTTTGATCATACACTTTGTCTGAAAAATTTTACTTGATTTTTAGCTGTCTCGTCACAATTACAATAGAATAGGTAACCCTGAATGAGGTGGACTTACCAAATGTAAAGTGTGCACCAGAATCTTTTCCGTTTTCGTCGACTTGGTACAAGGTGTTGCTTCGGACTCGCCATTGGTATGAGAGCTTGTCTTCTACTTCGCGAGGAATCAGTGGCCTAACTTTGACAACAACTTTTATATTGTCACTCATTTCTTTTTGAAATCAAAGGCTTAACGAACAAATGATACTCGTTAGTACTTTGGAAAACCAAGCTCCCAAGCACCCATTATCAACTTCCTGCCTAGTCGACAATATTTGTATTCCTTATAGTTTCGCGATACAAAAAACAGACCGTCATGAAATAACCGACAGACGACGGCAAGAAAATTTTCAAATAAAAATCACTTACATCCATCAAGCTCAAACACGGAATTCACACCATAGATAAACTATAAAAAAACTTTTAGTCGGCTTTTCGATCGAGTCAATGAGAAAACTGCGGTATTTTATTTTTATCATTTATTCGATGGACGATGATATATGAGATAGTTGATGATGATTCAATAGACAATTTATATTTATCATAATTTACTATTCATTTATAATTATCCACATTTCAGTTCACATTGAATGGTATATTCACTTTCATCCGTTCGCGGCTCGATTTGTATAATAGAGTCAACGTAAAAAACGTGCTTCTTCTTCTCGACGTTCCATAATTCGTCAATTTTGACAAACGTCAAAACGTCGCGAATGAATACGTCAAACGTCAAAGTTACGAAGTAAACCCATGCGGGATGCAATTTATTCATACAGAACGTTTAGTATAAGTTATAAAACATGCAGCACGACGATGTAAGTATTCATTCACTATTATTTTAAATATTTTTTATACTGTACGATACATAAACGTACAACTACTACCATTAAAAATATTAATTTGTTTAGGTTGTTTGGGCCATCATTAACAAGACGCATTGTTCACACAAAGTAACGTAAGTAATGCTTTGCACTTGTAATGAGTGTTATTTTATAATAAACTTATCTAATTGCTATAATTTTTCAGTACTCAGACTCAACAATTCTGCCGAAATGAATATAACCTCACTGGTTTGTGCACAAGGGCCTCTTGCCCTCTTGCGAACAGCAAGTATGCGACAATTAGAGAAGAAAATGGTATTATTTACCTATATATGAAGACAGCTGAACGGTTAGTTAAAGCTACCACATGCACATATTCACCTCTTTACATAATTTATTTGTAAGGGACCGAAAGACAAAGCTAGGCATTTTGCTAAAAATTACAAAATAATTGCTAAACAGTTAATATTGTGTGCAATAAAATTTCCTTTCCATTTTTACACACGAAAACTTCCATGTTTCCATGCCCAATCTTGTACTTTCAGGGTTATGTTTCCGGCAAAGCAATGGGAAAAGGTTAAGTTATCCAGAAATTTCGAGAAGGCTATTTATCAGATCAACGAGAACTTGCTGTACTGGCCAGCATTTATCAAAGCAAAATGCAAACAGAGATTTGTGAAGATCACACAGTATCTAATCCGAATGAGGAAACTCAAGCTGCGGAGAGTGTAAGTTGAGAACTGGACTTTCTTATCCACATTGGTTAATAATATATTCTTATCATATAGAGTAATCCAAAATAAGTTCATAATTAGGTATTCTAAGGCATAATGTAAATAGTCATATGTATGTTTGTCATCTTCTGAAATAAAAGAAAGCCTGACTGCTCTGAATAAGTTCAGACATTTTGCTTTAACAGCCAAACATGTTTGGTTACTTTGGCTACAGCTGGTTGGGTGGAAAATCTACTTCTGAATGACAGTACATAAATAAAGGCTCTTTGTTTTAACATTTTCAGTGCAAGCACATAGGTTTGTGGAATAATGGAGCAATGTAGTACAATTAATTTATTGAATTTTCAGGAAAGAACTGGTTCCAATTCAGCGTAAAATAGAGAGACGTGAGAGAAGACGGGAAGAGAAAGCTTTGGTGGCAGCAAGAATAGACAATGCTATAGAGAAGCAACTATTGGACAGACTTAAGAAGGGCACAGTACGTAATCATATTCAGTAGACCTTTTACTACAATAACCTAAAATTGGGTTATTTTTATGACCTGTATAATGTGTTGTGTTTAAAATAGTAGTTTTAAAGTATTTAGAACATTGTCTCCTTTCCAGTACAACGACATCTACAACTTCCCGCAAATGGCGTTCGACGCGGCCCTCAAAGCAGAGGAAGTGTCAAGCGAAAGTGAGAGTGAGAGGGAAGAGGAAGAAGAGAGAGAGATGGAGATAGAGCCGGAGCTTGAGAAGGAACTGCAAGCGGTGGAGCAGACGGACGAGTTTGTAGAGGCGGACAGCGATATGGATAGTGATGAGGTATTGGCAAATAAAACGCACGTTTTTTTATTTATCAATACTTTCCGGAAACTAGGGCCTGAAGTTGTTTGTCGAATTAGCTGACTGAAGCTTCTAGAAAACCTAGTATGGGACCACTGGCACTGGGTCTTCTACTCATTTCGTTACAGCCCTCCCAATGGGCTTGCTGCAAACTCTCCAAGATGACAGTTTCACTTAGAATAAAAATCGTAAAAGCAATAAATGATATGTGAATCAGATTTCTTGTTCAGGTTCTTAATTTTGAATTTTAATAATTATATCAGTTCTAATATTTTTTAAAACCTTTTCAGGATAGCGATTCCGGGCATAAAGAAGGAACTGATGTTGGTAGTGATTTCGAGTCGGAGACTTCTGATATTGAGGTAGGTATATCTACTTGATTTAATCTAAATTAAGGATTGGACCAACCAGGACCAAGCAGAAGCTAGTCACTCTATTTAAAAAAACCGCATCAAATTCCGTTGCGTAGTTTTAAAGATCTAAGCATACATAGGGACAAACAGCAGGAAGCGACTTTGTTTTTAACCGACTTCAAAAAAAGGAGGAGGTTCTCAATTCGTCGGAATCTTTGGATTAAATTGATATTTTTTAATTTTAGGAGGTTGCCGAGAAACTGGTCAGCAGGAAGAAACCTCGCGTGGAAATTGAATATGAAACTGAAGTGCCTAGTGTATCTAAGAAAAAAATAAAGCATTGATTCTGTATGTATGTATTTTTTTCAAAATTGAATTATTTGGTTTTGATAACTTTATTATACCTTAACAATTTTTTTTTTACCAAAGGTAAACAAACAGCTTAAGTCCAAGTATCCACTGGTGGTTAGAACATAATACTACTACAGTGGCGTGCACTCCATACAGACAAAAAGACACTGTCTACCCTACCCACCGTTAACTAATTTGCTTTATTATGATACCTAATAGCTTCATCTAATATAAAATATCAGTACATTACGCATTAACTTAAATTCTTAAATTACGAAACAGCTCCATCTATCGGGTCATCATCGTATCCTTTGTACTGTTCTGAACTCGATAGTTACTTACTTACATCCGAAGACAGTCGCAATTCAATACACTAGCGCCGCTACGCACCTTCAACGAAAAAGACGGACACAATTCTGTCTTCCGTCCGAAAACGTTCTTGCCTGCGTCATCATATTGCCAGTGTGTACGACGACAGCGCCAACTAACGGGAGACGTATGAACCAAACGCACGCAAGCATACCGGCGGAGTTTAGACATGTCTTTTCGAAGCGCTTGCAGCATTTTGTATACGTATTGTTGTTGTAATATTATTTGACGTTTTTCTATTTATCTTTTTTGTTATTAAATTATATTTCGGCTGAAATGATGTTGTTTGGTTTGTTCTTGTGCTTTAAAAATATTGATACTAATAAACAGGAAAGTTTTTTTACAATGAATATTTTGTAAACTGCGATTATTTTTTAGTGGATGTGCTGTCTATGAACCATTGAAAATGGTGCATTTTCAAAACTTTCCTTTAGCAAGTTTTAATCGAATAAGGCCGGTGTAGGTACAAGATAACCCGAGTTTGAATACGAAATACTAATACTATTCTTGGCCCCCGGGGTGCACTGATTATTCTGTTTCCATTGTTTAGGTACATGGATATATGTATTGACTTAAGTATACGCCATTATTAATCGAAAAGATGAGAAAATATGCTGAATAGTTACCTATTTGGGAAGTCTAATATTACTTTATATTTTGTTGTCTACCCTGTCTAAAATCTCTGTGCACGCCACTGTACTACTACTTCAGTCTATTTGCGTCCCACTGCTGGGTACAGGTCTCCTCTCATCACGAGAGGGTTTGGGCTATAGTCCCCACGCGGGCCCAGTGCGGATTGGGGACTTCACACACATCTTTGAATTACTTCGTAGATGCGTGCAGGTTTCCTAACGATGTTTTCCTTCACCGAAAAGCTCCGTGGTAAATTCAAATTGAATTTCGCACATAAGTAAACTTAGAGGTGCGAGCCGGAATCGAACCCTCGACCCTCTGCTGTTTTCATTAATTTCTGAATATTACTGACTGAAAACATGAATTATCGCTGGTTCCCCTTGTTTACGCATATTTTTTTTGGCAGAATTCGATTTTGCATAATCAGTATAGGCATAATAGTGTTTACGCAGAAACTAATCTCGCATAACGATTTTTCGTCGAATTCTATTATGCATAATCTATTTACGCCGAATAGTATCCACGCATAATTTTCGAATTCCGAATATTATTTAGGCAGAAAATTACTTTCGCCGAAATTTGCTACGCCGAAAACTACTTTCGCATACCTTTATTTGCGCCGATTTAATTAAATGAGTATCCTGTATAACATCGATGATAATCTAAATGGGGAGAGGGGAGATTTTTAATAAATGATAGTTTCGTTTACTTATATAAAAAATAACCTAACCTAACCTATGCGAGTCAACTTTGCTCCAAACTTTGGTATTACCGCACACCGTGAACTGCCGAACTCTATCTAATAAAGATAAGTATGTTGAACAAATTATCATACAAAATTTTATACTTAGCTAAAATCGTTTATGACATACATTTTCGGAATTCCAGTTTTCGGACTAGCAATTTTATATGAACTTTGGCGCTCCCTATATTAATTGTTGTTTCGGACATAAATTCGGACAATATTTCGGCCTATCAATATTCTGCTAAATTACTAGTATGCCAAACAATATTATGCATAATAAAATTCGGCCAAGTCAACATTATGCCAACACAATATTCGGGTAAACACCCATTCGGCCAATTAAGAATTATGCTTAATAAAAATTCGGCAAAGTCAAGATTCGGCGTAAATAAATTATGCGAAGCCTGTTATGCGTAAACAGTTTCGGACAAAAAGAATTATGCCAAATAGATGGCACCCATTATCGCTCTATGGTTGAATAAAACATTAAGTATGGATTGCAACAGTTATCCTTATCATAGGAACACGAAATTTTTAGTATTATGGAAGTAATATCTTTTGAAAACTTTCCATCGCAGTTTCCATGCATTTTAATGTAATCTTATAATTTGAATGCCTAACCAACAAATATAAAACGAGACGCGTCATAACAACCCTAGAATGATATCTTCCTTTTTAATTCAGCAATATTGAGAAATTAGTAAAAACAGCGGAACATTTGACAGCTATATGCGACGTTGCCAACTATCGGGATAAACCCTCTTAATCATATCCCCTTGAGTTCAAACCCTTTATATCCCCTTTTATACAATCCCTCCATACATAAAGGTCTATCTCGACCGTTATATCCATCCACATTCATAATTATCACTCTTTTCGTTATATGGCTTTATAACGTGACCATACCACGGTAACAAGACGGTAACCTATTAGGTAGGTACTCCTCAATTTTTCCACTATTGGTGCTACTTTCAAACTTCCCCTTATGAACTCACTAGCTTCTGCCCGCGACTTCGCGCGCGTGGAATTCGGTTATCGCGCTCCCGCTGGAACCATGCGTTTTCCGGGATGAAAAGTGGTCTATGTCCTTTCCCGGGACTCCCAACTATCTCCATACCAAATTTCATCCAAATCGGTCCAGCGGTTGAAGCGTGAAGAGGTAACAGACATACAGAGTTACCTTCGCATTTAATATTAGTATGGATAAATAAATAAATATCTCACACATTTCACACATATTGACCTAGCCCCAAACTAAGCAAAGCTTGTACTATGGATGCTAGACAACGATATAAATACTTATATAGAGAAATAAATACATAATATATAAATACTAACATCCATGACTCGAGTACAAACATTCGTGTTCATCACTCAAAGTTTGCCCCGAGCGGGACTCGAACCCGCGACCATCGGAACAGAAGGCAGGGTCACTACCAACTGGGCCAGTCCGTCCGTCGTGGATGTGGATTTTTATCTTGTCCTTTGTACCTTACAAGAGTCCCGCTCGGGCTCTGTAATATAGGTACACTTACCAAAAATGTCGAATAACTATTATAGACCTGTGTAGCACGTGTCCAAATCCATATATTTGGGATTTATACACCCAACGTAGTGTAAAACGTGGAGTCATGTGCGGGCATTTGTTTCCCAACGCGTTAGCACAGCGCGACGGTGTTATTGCGACCATAACTTGTGTTATGACGCCGTTCCGTTTTGTTCCTTCTTCGTATTGTTTACGGTTACTATGCTGGCAATAAAATACTTATTTGAAAAGTGACCTTGGCTTTATTTGTCTTAGGTATTTGGGTCTGTTTCAACTAAGTACTTTCAAGCACGTATGAAGGACCTAATATTTATGGTAACTTTATGATATTGCCTTAGCGTAGCGTAGATTATCTTATATACCGTACGGAGTATGTTTGTGCCGTTTCTAATCTAATAGAGCCCCAGTGTTGTACTTAGGATTCATTTGTGTTAGGCATTTTATATTATATATCATCTAGCTTCTGCCCGCCACTTCGCCCGCGTGGAATTCGGTTATCGCGTTCCCGCGGGAACTGTGCGTTTTTCCGGGATAAAAAAGTAGCCTATGTCCTTTCCCGGGATCCCAACTATCTCCATGCCAAATTTCATCTCAATCGGTCCAGCGGTTGAAGCGTGAAGAGGTAACAGACAGACAGACAGAGTTACTTTCGCATTTATAATATTAGTATGGATACGTAGTCTTACTAGTAAGTAGGTAGACAGGTTAGATAGTATCCATATCACTAGGTTAGGTAGTGTTTAAAATTAGTTTTTTTTTTCTTTTTAGTTTTTTACGCAGTCGGGTTTTTTGTTTTTTTTTAATTAACTTTTTTTTGCGTTTTTGCATCCATACTATACCTACTAACTTAAGTAATAATATAAATTCGAAAGTAACGCTGTCTGTCTGTCTGTTACCTCTTCACGCTTAACGGCGGTTTAAAATGAAATTTTGTATGGAGATAGTTGGAACTTGGAGTCCCCGGGAAGGACATATAGGCGCATTTATTGTGGAAAAAAGCAAAGTTCCCGCGGGAACGCGATACGATAACCGAATTTCAAGCATACAATAATCGCAGACAGAAGCTAGTAGGTACAATACTACTACTACAGCCTCTTTGCGTCCCACTGCTGGGCACACACAGGCATCCTCTCATCACGAGAGGGTTTGGGCTATAGTCCCCACGCAGGCCCAGTGCGGTTTGTTGACTTAACATTAACACATATCTTTGAATTACTTCGCAGATGCGTTCCTCACGATGTTTGCCTTAACCGAAAAACTCAGTGGTAAATTCAAATTGAATTTCGCACATAAGTAAACTTAGAGGTGCGAGCCGGAATCGAACCCTCGATCCTCTGCATGAGAGGCGGCAGGTCGAACCACTCGGCCACCACGGCCTTTTTTCAAATGCCGGCGGTGTACCTACAATACACGTATAAGTAAGTACTTACTAATTCCACAAACTTTTCCTAGTGTTAAGTTCATACTTATGATTAAGTAGGTTAACATTGAGTAAAATAATCTCTGTCACAATTAAAATTATTTAAGAAATATTTATATTCCTTATTATCATTCAACCGGAACAAAGGAGAACGAACAAACAGAGAATTTGAAAAAAAAGCCTTATTGTAAAAACACCCACTTCGAGTTGAAAATTAATGAAGTTTGCCGGCCTTTTGTTCACACCTGTTAATGAACAAAGTTGTCTTAACTCTCTTATCCTGCAATGAGCTCAATTTCATAACTTAATATTATCTTTCTTTGCAAAATACCTACTGTTCTTCGGGGGGTGCCAGATGTACTCCGAAACAAAGTCTTTAATTTCTCGCTTGGGCAAGTAGGTAACTATAAATTAAGTAGGTAGGTATACAGAGGCGTATTTACCCTAGGGCCAAGGGGGCCATGGCCCGGGGCGGCAGGCTCTGAGGGGCGGCGCTAGCCGCCCCTCAAAGCCAGCCTCGGTCGAATTTTCAAAAAATCAAACAAAACTACGAGTATATTCTACATTAAAATATTACTGAACTTTTTAACATTAAAATGTGTTAGCTCGTTCTACACTTGTATCAGTATCGTATCTCCGTCGCGTAGCACCGACGCGTATCATGATCGTCAGTGTGGACGCAAAAAGATCGCGATCATGCTACGCGCCGTATCTGATCGCTTGCGATCCATGTTGATACGCGTTTATTAAAGTCCCCACACAGTCGCGATCTGGTGACCGTCAAGATAGCGTACAGTACACCGTAATGTTATCCAGGATCTGATTATACCAATAAATAGTACCCAAATAGTGGGTGCCATCTATTTGGCATAATTCTTTTTGTCCGAAACTGTTTACGCATAACAGGCTTCGCATAATTTATTTACGCCGAATCTTGAGTTTTGCCGAATTTTTATTAAGCATAATTCTTAATTGGCCGAATGGGTGTTTACCCGAATATTGTGTTGGCATAATGTTGACTTGGCCGAATTTTATTATGCATAATATTGTTTGGCATACTAGTAATTTAGCAGAATTTGATAGGCCGAAATATTGTCCGAATTTTTGTCCGAAACAACAATTAATGTAGGGAGCGCCAAAGTTCATATAAAATTGCTAGTCCGAAAACTGGAATTTCGAAAATGTATGTCATAAACGATTTTAGCTAAGTATAAAATGCAAAGTCGACTCGCATAGGTTAGGTTAGGTTATTTTTTATATAAGTAAACGAAATTATCATTTAGTAAAAATCCCCCCTTTCCCTATTTAGATAATCATCGATGTTATACAGGATACTCATTTCATTAAATCGGCGAAAATAAAGGTATGCGAAAGTAGTTTTCGGCGTAACAAATTTCGGCGAAAGTAATTTTCTGCCTAAATAATATTCGGTATTCGAAAATTGTGCGTGAATACTATTCGGCGTAAATAGATTATGCATAATAGAATTCGACAAAAAATCGTTATGCTAGATTAGTTTCGGCGTAAACACTATTATGCCTATACTGATTATGCAAAATCGAATTCTGCCAAAAAAAAAATGCGTAAACAAGGGGAACCACCCAAATAGTACCTACGGAATATCTAGGTTAAAAAATAGTACCCTTGAATTGGATCACTGAAACGGCTTTGGTTCTCAGGAATGATTTATAGCTCAAAAAATAGTACCTAAATAGTACCTTACGCCCGTCATTCATGATTTCAAACATACACACAAATAAACACTTGTTGCTGTAACAACTTTGGACGCCAATGTTCACACCACACCCCACTGATCGGATCGGTGCTCAGATCGGGTACACGTACACTTGTCAACAGCGTGTCCGTATACCCTTTGATGATCAGGGAAAAACCGACTCGAGGTGGATCGCGACGTTTACACACCTCCGCCGCGGAAGCAGCAGCGCTGAATCGCTACACTAATGCCGCGGCGGACTGCTTCCACACACGCCGCGGATCGAGTAGCGGACGCGGTGCGTGCTTGTAGCGGCCATTTGTTGCAATCGAAGCAAAATGTCGTCTCTGTCGGAGTCCGAGGAGGGCAAAAAATATTGTGTTCTTTAGCATTTAAAAACACCCTCGAATTTGGGTGCACGACATAAGTTAAAAGATGAAAAACCTAGGCGAAAACAAATTAATACAAAAAGCTAGTCTCATGAAGATTTTATGCAGTTTTTTGGCAAAAATAATGAAAGTATAATCAATTTGCTTATTTAAAACGTAATTTTAATACAACCAAAAAATAAATAATCCCAGGGTGTGATTTTTAAAATGGAAATATACCAATATACGTAAAATTTAAGTTATTTTATTGGCTACCCGTTTTGATCTTAAATAAGCAAACTGACCTTATTTTAGTCTTATTTTTGTATTTTTTATTTTATAATTTACGTAGACGTGTTTTTGTTTCTTATTTTTTTGTATTATTGTGGTCTGGATGACTATCTAAATATATAATCGGCCTATTCCTGACCTCTTTAATAAGTTTTCTGTAAATTCAATGCCCATTTTTTACTAAAATTAACTATTCCGCTAAGAAAAAGCTGTCGACAGCCACAGATCGTCCGTCGTGGTACTGCGGTACAGTGGCGGACTGGCGGATCCTACGCGGAGATGTGCACGGCGTCTAGAAAGAGCGGCGGCACCGCGGCGGTATTCCGTGCGGGAGAGATAGAACTATAGTCGACTCAACGCGTTAGTGCAGGCCATGAACAGGCATTTCCGCGAATGATTCGTACGTCGTACAACGGACAAACGATTGCGGATGTTCAGCGTTACCGCTATTTCCAATTCGCGGCGGAGGTGTGAAAACAGCCTCAAATCGTAACTGCGTATCATGAAAACAAGTCCATACTTACCGATGTTGATACGCGTATCCGATCGCGAGTGTGTGGGGACTTTAATAAACGCGTATCAACATGCGATCCAGCAAGCGATCAGATACGGCGCGTAGCATGATCGCGATCTTTTTGCGTCCACAGTCACTAACGATCATGATACGCGTCGGTGCTACGCGACGGAGATACGCTGAAATGATACAAGTGTGGACCGAGCTTTACACGCAGTGACCGCCAATTTTGCGGTTTAGGTAAATTAGCGACAATGGCTGAAACAGAAAGCCATAAACTTGCGAAGCATTTACCCAATAGATCTTGCAGATGATCTGCAAGATGAATGCGTTCTTTAAAAAAATCCTTTTATGTAAGTATATTTTCTAAATAAATTATTTGTACCTATTGTTTTTCACTTTTATTTTAGAAAAAAAAAAATTGCCGCCTTGTAAGGGGCGGCAAAACCCAGTGGCCCAGGGCGCAATTTTTTTAAATACGCCTCTGTAGGTATACCTAAGTTCTATTTTATAATTGTGAAGTCTATGTTTATTTGTGTTCTTTATTTTTATGTACCCAGCTACCTATGCGATGTTTTTTGTGTGTATGTGTGTGTTTGTAGCAACAAATAAATGGTTTATCTTTCTATCTATCTATCTATCTATCTACCTATGTTAGGGTTCCGAAGTCCACAAGGAACCCTTATAGTTTCGCCCGTCTGTCCGCACTATTGCTCGGAGATGCTTAGTTCTAGAAAGCTGTAATTTGGCATGAATAAACATATTAGTTACGATGACAAAGTGGTACAATAAAATTTTGATTTTTTTTTATAGGGTACCTCCCCTACTCGTAAAGTGGGGATGTAATTTTTTTTTCTTGCGTACCCCATGGTGCGGCATATCATTGAATAGGTATTAAAAAAAATATTATGGGTTTGTTCCCCATTTATCGATTAAGTGATGCGTTTGTGAAATATTATGCTATAAAGTGCTATTTTTTGTTAGAGTCACGTGTCCCCCCCCCCTGCCAGCTAAATGGTGGTATTTGGATGGCTGAAAAAAGGTTGTGGCATATATAACGTAGTTGAAAGGAAAACTATCACAGCTAAGTAGGTAGGCTGTACAAACTTACGAGTCATAGTCGAACTTATAAAATGATAAAAAAACCAATGATTTTTCTTGAGCGGCAGGGGCGTCGGGCGGGCACGTCATACCACAGGTTGGCTAGATGCTACCCAAGTAACAATTTCTGGTTCTATAGTAGCCCATAGAACATTTCTCAAAACACCACCTTAGCCCTATAAAAGGCCATAGAAGGTTGAGTAACGCCGATCTGGCGCAGTTATATCTCCATTTAGTGATGTAGTGGCACCGTAGCAGCTTTAGTTGTGACGTTTTAGGTCTGTAAAGGTGATGTAATGATGACTCGTATTACAATTTAGTGACATACGGGTCACAGTAACGCTAATATAGTGCTTTTTTATACTGTAGTAGCGTTCGTTGATTCCCTTATAGTCCTATTTTAGTCTATAGTAGAATCCGTGATTCCTATTGAGGCGCTTTGTCGGCAAAGTTTGGTATTCTGTGTTTTTGCTGTAAACTTCACTGACGGATAACAAAAATAATTCAATTATATAAAGGAGTTATATTCTATCGTGGTAAGTTTATGTTATCTTATTTAGACATTTAATATTTCGATGAATGCTGCAAAAAGCACGTGCGACTAAAGTTTTACTGATAGAATAGTATTTTCAATGCGCCCTCGATTAATTGAGTTTTGAATAAAATATATTGATATTATAAAATTAAATTGACAGTCATTTCTACTTTAGAGCCATTAAGTACATCCGTAGGTCTTATCGGCCCACTATAGGACCACTGACTCCTGTCATGTCAAAGTTTGAGTAAAATTAGAGTTCTTTATGTTATGACGGATCTACAAACTCCATTATAGAAAGTTTCGGCCATATAAAAGAGTCATAGTCACAACTATCGTACGAGCCTATAATAGGGATTCAAAAACAATTAGAACACTTTTAAGTACTATAAAAATGTCCTAAAAATCGATTATAAAACAAAACCGCTCTATTACGGCGTCATTATGGCTACTAAAGACCATGTACTATAGGAGTGATTTGTGGAACCACAATATCGTAAAATCCTTGTATAGTAGAACGTTCATCACTGCTAAAATGCAAGATTTATAGCGGTTGTCCGGGAAACCTTATAGCGCAAATAAGATACTTACATAATGGTGATTTCAATCACTGTTATACAGTAACATAGCTCTTTAGTGGCTTTATTTGAAGTTTTTATAGCACTTGACTATAATAGCCCTATAAAATGGTTCTAAAAACCTTTACATCAACAACTTATAGGATAATTTGGCTCTTTAGCTTATAGAGCAAGAATGTGTTCCCAAACGCCTTTATACATCTGGTAGTCTCCGCTAAGACCTAATAAGTCTTAGAAAGGTAATGTGGGCATCATCAACTTCGGAACCCTATACTTTGCGCGTGGCCCGACACGCACTTGGCCGGTTTTTGTTGCTTTTCGCGGTTTAACCCGTCTGTGCTTGGTACACGTTCGCATAATGAAATTTTCGTCACGGTGAGCGTCAATCTTGATCAACGATTCAACGCAGTTTACATTTTACATTTAGCCACAAAACGTTGAATACGGTGGTAATTGTATCACGGGGGGAAATTTCGAAAACTCGGCAAGAAAATTTCATTCGTGGTCCGTTCAAATTAAGTTTGGACCGTGGACTTGCGTACCCACTTATAAATGTTTTCTGGATAAATATTTGATTGCCTATTCAATTATTGAGGGAGTTTGAGCATTGTTTTTTGCGCGTGACTGAATTATAAACGTGGCTGTTAGCGTTATTAATTTCATCATTCAATAGAGTGTGTTTCATTTCAAGCATTACGAATTTTCTTTTGATGACATCGAGGAGTGAGCAGCGACGAGACAATATCGCGTCTAGTAATGAAAGAATCGCCTCATTACGCTACGTTCGCGAGACTAGTTCTAATTTCATTTATGATTGGCCATTAAATTGTGGCCTATGTCCAGCAGTGGACGTCTTTCGGCTGAAATGATGATGATGATGATTAAATTGTGTGACAATCTCGTACTTGAAGAATTATGGAACTTTTCATTTCGATGGGGCCAGAAAGTTCTCGATTGGCGTCCGCGGGCCGAGAGACGAGCTGTGGGCCTGTTGATGTGCCTCCAACAAGATTGTCATAATCGCAGGAATACGGTGGATTGTTAGTAGAAAGGCCTGGGGGAGTCCTATGTCCAGCGGTGGACGTTCCTCACCTGACATGTGATAATGATGACAATCAGCTGGCCTTTTTACGATACCAAATTTATCCTGAAGGTTTCACTTGTAATCGTCAAGGTCAATTATCCTGCAGATACGTACTTCACAGTCCCGTTTATCTTGAAAACTCATTTCCAGGGTGCGCCCCCTTTTAACACAATTCCCCATTTTTAATTTTTCCTAGGATATGATGAGGGTGCCTACCTATGTGACGTATATAAGTATATCGTAAGAGTTTACCCAACCTAAATCACCCCTTTTCCGGAGACCGCATTGACCTTTATCTGATTTGGCCACGTTCCGCTTTGCTCCTATTTTACATGCGACTGGTCACATTATTCTGTGGCTCTATTAGAAACGTTACACAGCGAAAGGGAATGACTCTATCCCGCCGTCAAAACGTCACGGCGCTCAAATTGAACTTTAAATCTAGCTATAGGTACTTAAAGTACGGTTTAAAAGCCATGATGCTTTGACGGAGGGATAGAGACATTACCTTTCCCTATGCAACGTTTCCAATAGAGCCCCTGGGGCTATATTCGAAGAATTAAATAGGGCTCTCTCTGTTCTCTATAGGATCGCTCACGCGTCAAGTTGAACTTTAAATCTGGCTGGTTAAAGTTCACGCGACGCGTGAGCGATCCTATAGGGAACTTCGAATATAGCCCCTGCTAGTATAGTATAGATAAGTATACCTAGCTATATAAAAATCGACCTGACTGTTCAAGTGAGGTCACTAAAAAAGTCCCGCGTCCGACCTCGTCCCGACGCGGTATGCGCAGGCGCTGCTGCGGCGATTTGACCCTTGTCTTGGGGAAATAAGGATAAACAATGTAACTTGTTTTCAATAATAATATCATCTTAAAATACAGATCGCATGCCGGCCGGCTTCAGTTCCCGGCTTGCTCCTGGCACAACAAGTACTCTCAATTGTAAAAAGAAGTGTAAAGTAAAACTTAAAACAAACATGAAGTTTATAATCCTTGTTCTGGTCGCCCTAGCAGTGGCTCAGGCGAAGTTTCTCATGTCGCCACATGCCTTAACAGACGCCTTCGAGAGAAATGAAATTGATGGTGAGTTTTATTTTTAGCTTTATCGTAGAGTTGTTTACTTGTATTAGTAAGTAGGTACCTACCTACCTATCTCAGTCATGCACTTGTTTATGAACTGGGGAGGTATTAGGTATAATTATAATGAAAATAAGATCGTGACATAAGTAACAACCGGTTAAGGAACTTTCACGATTCCTTGTGGACATGATTGTACCTACTTTTTAACAGATATCGAAAAGGAAGTGGTTATCAATTCGGTTGAGAGTTCATCCTCTCTTCTCTTTATGTTGTCTGCTCATTTTTTCGTTATTCTATGTTTTAATGTAAACTCATACCTACCCACCGACTCGAATCTTGAGCTTGCAAGGGATTCAAGCTATGTAACCCCAGGTTTAAATAATTTTGCTACCGTGTTGCACACTCTGCCTTTCACTCCTATGAGAAAACCAGTAGCAGCAGGGAACAATATCGTTCTTGGCTCCCTAGAGAGCAATGTCTTACTTTGTTCCATGTTTGCGGGGCAGAAATTGAGAGGGAGCAAAATACGATTTTGCTCCCTCTAAACGGGGAACAAAGTACTCCTTTTCGAATAGGAGGAGTGAAAATACAGTTTATCAGATGATCTATGAGGAGTTTTGCAGGCGCATGTTATTGAACTGAGCGATTTCACGTCACATGCGAATACTTAGTGCTAATTCACGCCTTCCCCCTAGGGCCAAGTTTATAAAGTTAGCCGAAAGAAAATCACACACACATTCACTTTGACTACAACCTAGACCTCGGGCCTCATTCCGGACGCAGGATCTCATTGACAAGCTATGAGAACGTCAAAACGTCACGGCGCTCAAATTGAACTTTAAATTTAGCTGCTTAACTTTGGTTTCAACGTCGTGCGTGACTAGGGATATGGAAGTTCCCTTTCCCTAAGTAACGTTATCTGTTCTCAGATCCAATTTTTTTATGATTTGTTCCAGAAAGTCCCGTGAACGTGGCGTTGCAGACGGAACAGCTGTACATCCCGATGGCTCGCTACATGACGTGCAGCAGCAGCGGCTGCGCCGCGGTGTGCCACGCCCTCGGCTACAGATACGGCCAGTGCGTCAACGACAATACGTGCCGTTGCTACAACTAGACCATTAGCACGACAAAACTTAGAAGGCGCGCGGCGATATCCTTAAGCCGTTGCCGCAGGCTTTATTATTACCTGTACCATAGATTTATAATTAACCATGTATAATACCCACTACCAAACACTTGTTAAAAGCATGGGAATAAAGTACGCGTTCTATGATTCCACAGAATTCAACTGTTATCTCAGTAGGTATTTATTACTTAATTGAAATAAAATATGTGTTTTGAAAAAATGTTTCTTTTCTGCTATTTATAATAATTAGGTAGGACTTACGAGACAGTTTAACGGGGAAAATGTCAATCGATGCAAGGGCATCCATCAGTTGTCATTTTTCCCGTTAAACTGTTTAACGAAGGCAGTTTAACAGCGACTTTTTTTTTACCCTCTTCAAAGATGTAAGTAAAGCCGGGTACTCACTAGCGAGTCGTAACTGTAACCGTTGCATGTACTGTTGTAACCAAAAAACATAAGTGTGTACGGGTTTAGTGTGGACCGAAGAGCTGGCAGCTTGCTCGCTCAACGCTCGCTTGAGCATCGCTATACAACGGGGAAATGCTGCCAGCCATAGACGTAAATAATATAGACCCGGTCTAACGTACACGTAATATGTCCCCACTTCCACGGTGTCCAATCCAAAGTTCTGTCACCGAGCGTGCGTGACAATAAGCGTTTTTAAAAAAACTTTTTTCGAAACTGTTTCTCAGTTGAAAAAATGTGACCCAGCTTTAGTGTCACGATATAAGTTTAACTTTGGATTGGACACCAATGAAGTGGGGAAACATGACATGTATCTACGTTAGGCCGGGTCCATACGAAGTATTATTTATGTCTATGCTGCCAGCATCATCGGTACCATGCCGCGGGGGCCGTTTTTAGATTTTGTTTAATTTTTATGTATTTTTAAGTATTTATAAGTATTTTAGTTATTTTTAAGTAGTTTTAATTCTTGTTTAGTATAGTAATAATCATTTCTAACTTTTCTATGTTTCAGAATAAGTACTTTTCTATTCACCACTTGCTATAATTTCATCAGGATATTTGCACATAGATAATGATAAGATTTCGAATGCGTTGCTAACCTGCCATGGATGGAATCCTGTGCCAGTAATTTCACCGGGTGCCCCACCCCTTTGCGGAACTCTACGGACCTTACACCAGGTTCTACCGCCAGCAAAGTACACGCCTGTACCTACAGTTGAGTTCGGCAATATATAAATACTTTATCACCTTATTCCGTTGTAATAAGTGGATGAAGGTAATTGTAAATAGCGACACTCACAAAACAGTTTGTTTATTATTGTTTTATATAATAATTTGAAAACGGGAAGGCGTTCTTTTTACCGTGGACTATCAGCAGCATCATTTTATTCATTTTTTTAGGTACAAAGTGAATTTTTCCTCAAACAACGCTAAGATCTCGTCTATTTACAAAAGTAATCCCAGCATACTCCGACCAAAATATTTTCGCGCAAACGACACGTATTGTCGCGGGTGTTTTCAGGAGGTATTTTTTCATATCTCAAGAATGTTAGTAACGTCCCGTGCTCTGCGATCTCTTCGCAAAAGGTTCATTGTTTGTGGCTGTTTATATCACACCAACACATAAAGGCAATATAGACCGCCAACTCCTAATAATATGCAGTTAGAACTTCGCATAAATAACTTAATAAGAAACTTCTGAAAGAGTGAAGTTCTGACAAGCTTGAATGTGTAATGTTTACATCAGAAACATCGGGCAAACTTAGTAGCAAAGCTCAAGTCGGTAAATTATATTTCACAATTAGGTATTTTCAAGCACATATTTACTTTCAGTTCAAGAAGGAACCCGCCATTTCGTGTTGTAGATATAGGAGACGCTTTTCGGAAAGCTAAATCATAGAAAAAATAAAGTAAACCTAGGACAACCTTTAAACAAATAAGTGTTGATTGGGATAATAGATGTCGCTGCCTAGGTAGCTTGCATATACATTTAAACTCCATGAGCAACATCTAGATGACGTTGTACAGGCGAAGTATGAAAAGTTAGCGCCCTGGCTATTTCCTATGTACTTACGCCATAGTGTAAGGAGATTGACAATCTAATAATATAATTACCTTGACTCTGGTTAAATTAAGTACGAGGACAACTTTTTGCTTGTTGACATCGACGTATTACCAGTTACGAGGGGTGATCCAAAAGTAATGATAATCAGTATGAAAGACGCATAAAATGTTAATTAAAATAATTTATTTTTCTTCGTAATCTCCTTCCAAGTCTACACACTTAGACCATCGTTTCTCCAGACCACGAATTCCTTAAAAAAAAAAAAAAATTCTTGACCCTCCAAAAATGCCTCGACAGCGGCCATTACCTCGCCATCATTTAAAATTTTGTTGCCTCTAAGATCTTCCTTCAGCCGTGGAAAGAGATAAAAGTCGCTGGGGGCTAGGTCTGGCGAATATGGGGGGTGTTCCAGCAATTCGAACCCTGAATCACGGATGGCAGCCATCGCAACGCCGGCCTTGTGGGGCGGTGCGTTGTCCTGGTGAAACAGGATGCCAGCTCGAAGTTTACCCCGCCGCTTTTCTTTGATTGCCTCTCTCAATCTGCGTATTTGGTCAGCGTAGTAGGAGCCCGTAATAGTGGTTCCCTTTTCCAGGTATTCGATCATTATGACTCCCTCAGCATCCCAAAACACTGAAGCCATGTCCTTACCAGCGGAGCTTGCTACCTTGAATTTCTTCGGTGCAGGGGAAGACGCTCGCTTCCAGGTCATGGATTGCTGTTTGGTCTCAGGATCGAAATGGTGGATCCAAGACTCGTCCATGGTTACAAACCGACGCAAAAATGTTTCGGTATCAGTTTGATATTTGTCAAGATTAGACTTTTGATTTGATTAGAAATCTCACATCGTATTTTCTTTTGTTCAGCCGTTAACATTCTAGGCACCCAACGAGCGGAGACTTTTTTCATGTGTAGTTCATCAGTTAAGATTCTTTGAATGCTGCCATACGAGATGCCTGTGAGCTCAACTAGATGCCTGGTAGTCATCCTTCTATCGGTTAAAACGAGAGCATGAATTTTTTCGACGTTTTCTCCAGTAATGGCGTCAGATGGACGGCCTTCGCGATGTTCATCTTGAGTGGATGTTCTTCCCAAGTTAAACTCCTTTGACCACCGTGCCACTGTGGAATTCGGTGGAGCGGACTCGCCCAGTGTTCCCATTAATTCAGCGTATATATCTTTAGTACACATTTTTTTCAAACAGAAGTATTTAATAACCGCTCTCACCTCAGTTTTCTCCATTTTTGCGTTATTGTTCCGACTGCTCGTGAAAAAATAGCTGCAACTCTCTGACAGATACATTTTTTTTTTAAATTTACTAAGGAGTCTTTATGGCCAGTAACGGTATACCTATTTATTTTAATCCGATTCAATAAGTATTCAGTTATCATTACTTTTGGATCACCCCTCGTATTACATACTTCTGTCTGTTAAATCTCTCTCTCTCTACTTCCACATAAATGGAACACCACTACAACATCAACCAATCTACGTCCTACTACTGGGCACAGGCGTCCTGTCATTACGGTTAGGGCTGTGCCCCCACGCGAGCCCGCTGGGGATTGCGGAATTCACACACGTTCTTGAATTACTTCGCAGATGCGCGCAGGTTGCCTCAAGATTTTTTTCCTTCACCGAAAGGCTCAGTGGTAAATTCAAATTAAATTTCGCACATAAGTAAACTCAGTAGCGCGAGACGGGATCGAACCCCCGACCATGCATGAGAGGCGGTAGGTCGAACCATTAGACCCACCACGGGTTAGATCAAATTGGCCATAATATCGTCCGTTGAATGTTCATACATTTCATTAGTAAAGTAGGTACTAATTAATATCTACGATAATTAGTCTCTCTGATAACGCCTACTAAAGATAGAACAATGTAGGGTATAGGTACTTCATATTGTTCAGAACATCCCGAACAAATTCTAAAGTACTCGGTAGCAATCAAGTTCAGTAGTTATTAATTAATAATTAATAGGAATCAAGAGTCCTACCTAATATTAATTAACAAGCTAGTTCGTAATTACCTACTCAATTTTAATTTATGTAGGTAGACTGCTCTAGTTGCTGGTAGATCGTGTTTCCTGTTAAATTGTTACTAATGAAAATGCTGAAGACACTTGCGAATGGCAGTTTCATACTTTTTTTGTAACAAGTAAATTCTTAGACAGGTTCTACTCCTTATTTAATAGTACTACGTACAGAGGCCACGGAATCTCCCGCCAGAATCTAGCCCGCGCGCAACTCGCCGTAAACTCGCCTCCACCCGGAGATAGTGAGTGAATCGTTGGCACGCGACTCTAACAAAAAATAGCAATTTAAAGCTTAATATTTCACACAAACGCATCACTTAATCAAAACATGGTTTTAACAAACGCACAATATTTTTTTAAGACCTATTCAACGATATGCTGCACCATGGGGTACGCAAGAAAAAAAAATACATCCCCACTTTACGAGTAGGGGAGGTACAGTCAGCAGCAGAAGTAGATAAGCGGTCCAGGTGTTCAAAATGACCTACACACGACCTTATTCTTAAGACGTTAAGGGCGTGTGTAGGTCATTTTGAACACCGGACAGCTTATCTACTTCTGCTGCTGACTGTACCCTATAAAAAAAATATTGTACCACTTTGTCAGCGTAACTAATATGCATATTCATGCCAAATTACAGCTTTCTAGAACTAAGCATCTCCGAGCAATAGTGCGGACAGACGGACGGACATGGCGAAACTATAAGGGTCCCTTGTGGACTTCGGAACCCTAAAAACGCAAGTAACTCTACCTACAAAATACTACAAACCCTCTATTTGAAGAGAGTTTCACAAATTATTTAAATCAATGACAGTTCTTATTCAGTTAATTCATTTAATTATGACTAGATTTTTTACGAGGAGGCCTCGGTTTTCCATCATGTATTGAGTGAGAAATTATTTAATAATTATTATTAAAGCCGTCAATTAGTGATTCGCATCGCGTTTACGAATTTCAAAGTGTCTGTACTGTGAATTAATTGGGAAAAGAAGAATAATTAGTATACCGTCCCGAAAAACTTTGGAAAAGTAATTAAGAACTTTGAAGCGTGCGTGTTAATTTGCAAAAATGCGTGCTTTTCGAATACATGAGACTGTAGATATTCGAGGTGAGCTGATGACTAGATGATATATGACTAAATTTGCATGACGCCAGTAAGTAACTAAGATCATTTATTTGACAAGTCAGCTCAGTATTGCATGTCCGTAAGTAAAACGTATTCTAGCCTGCCTTCTCTTGTTTGCCTGAACGTATTGCATGATTGAGAAGGAAGTTTGGTAAAAAATAAAAACAAATCTTCTATTATTCCGCAACTTATCAAATTGCGCTAGTTACATACATATTGTAGGTATATTAAAAAAAAATGATACTAAGTACTTCAAGCACATAATACTCCTATTTTCTTTTTACTGTACAGAAAAAATGCTGAAACAAATGGTTTTGACTTCACCTAATAAACCTTAGACATAAGTCAGAATAAATCTCAAGTTCTCATTGATCTATTATAAGTAAGGATTCACAATCAGCCGGAGAAAAATGGCCCCGTCAAAACGGGTGCCCGAACAGCTCGGGCACCCGTTTGGCCTTCGTTATAAAGAGGCGTTATTAGCATATTGGAACGTATTTTCTAATGTCAGTTTGCTCCATATATTTTGACATATTCTGTTAGGCACTGTTCGTCCATATGTCATTCATTATTTATTATAGGACACTGAAAGTTCTGTATCAATTAATAGTTATTTGTTATGCAAGGCTGCAAAGTTGTTGTTTGCTGTGAGTGCGTGATTGAGACCCGAGTGAACGAAGGATTCTAGGGTTGAACCACGAGCGAAGCGAGTGGTTCAAATATAGAATCCTGAGTGTAACGAGGGTTTCAAGGCACGAGACAGCAAACGACTTTGCTGCTGAGCGCAACACAAAAATTTTCACCTCACTCGCGATTTTTCGGGAAGAAGACTTAGTTCGGCGTCACGTACAGTTTGTGCTAACTCTGGAGGAGTTAAATTCGTATCTTCATCGCTAGAGTCGCTCATATTTTCTTTATTACTTCGTATAGGTATTCTAAATTACAAAACCAGCAAACTAAAACTTTATTTAATTTTTTTTAAATGATTTTTTTCCGGAGGTTGCGTTCCAAATCACTCCTACTCGTACTTCAAGATTCAATTATTCATTAAATACAGTTAAAATATACACATATTTAAGTATTTTTGTGATAAAACATAGTGAAATAATGAAATACATCTGAAACGGTGTATTATTAATATAATTTTATTAATGATGATATTAAGTAAATTGAACCATTATTTTAATAAAACTCTCACGACGAATTGCGTTTCAGAACGTATCGTTGTTTTTTTATTGTGACAGTGGCGTCATGCGTCGTTCGAATTTCAAAAACACTTTCCACGCTAGCGGATAAAAACAACTTTTGCGCTCGGATATCAAGCTGCAAAACGACCACTTTCGAGCCAGTGAGGTGAAAAGTTAATTTTCATATCGAAAGAATCTCTAAGTATCATGAGCTAAATCTAACGTATTTTACCACATTTATAAAATGCCACATTTTCTTTTCGAAAGGTTTAAAACTGTTATAAATGTCGTCACTTTTCCGTGTTGATTTTTCTCTTTTGTTTACATGACAATAGAGCTATAGCGTACGAGAAAACGATCTGTCAGCTTGACGATGGCTTCTTAAGCACATGTGCGTCAAACACCTATCCTACCGGACATGATAAACCAAGAAGCCTCTAGGGTGGAATCGAGACCATTAGATTTCACGTCGTAATAAAGACGCGATCAGCCGACATTGACGGACAAACGGTCGGCGCTAAGGACCTGTACCCTAATAAATAAGACGGGAGAAAAATCGCACACGGGACCAATGGCCGGCGCTTCGGGCGCTTCGCTCATGGAATTTATCAGTTCAGGGGCGAATATACCGTGTTGCTATCTCAAGGATAGTTCGATTAGTAATCTAATATGAAAAGAGAATGTGATTGGGTGCTTAAGAGGCTGGCTGGTGAAGGAAATCGTGTGAAATAGTTCGTCGAGTGGGAGCTTCATTCGATTAGCACCTGTCTGTGTCGTGAATGGACCGTGAGATATACAGAATGCTAGAGGTCAATGTTCAGGTCTGGAGCGAGAATTATAGTGAAGAAGCAAGTGTACCGTGTATTGCGGGATTGCCAACGCACTGTCGGCATGTATACTACCTACTACTGTTTATGAGCTGTGGTGTAACCCGCATAATTTCAGTCGAAAAACGTCTTCTCACTGCTCAGCAGTTCACCACATAAAGAGGTCCACGAGATTTCCGCAAGTTTCCCCAGCAGGCACACTGCGTTTGGCCACTTAGTTCGAAAAGCGGTCCTCATCGGGGTCTACTCAATAGGAGTGACGCACATATTCGTATAGATAGAACAAGTGCATACTATACAAACAAGAAGAGGAAAGATGGTTGGACATTAATTGATTAGGCATGACAGTTTCCTGAGCGTTATTATGAAAGGTAAAGAAGGAAGAAGAGGAAGAGGTAGACCCCGCTTAACCAACTTTGACCAACTGAAGGAAAAAGCAAATGCCCCGTCTTATTACGACCTGAAAAGACGGGCACAGGATAGAGAGGCATGGCAATTACTCCACCGACAAGAGCACAACTCTTAAATAAAAGAAGAAGAAGAAGTGCTGGTCATATTCGGCATCGCAAACAAATGACCAGACGCAATACCACAGCAGATGACTCCATCTTGTTGGAAGCGTACCGACGCCTCGTCTTTTAGTACATATTTGTACACAACCTGTTTGTAAGCTACGAGTGTAAATATATCCGTTGCGGTATTAGATGGGCATCCATTTCCTATGGGTGTCCGTTTTATTCGTGCCCTGATATCTCTCGGGCAGCGGCAATGCAGCGAGCCAGGTAATCCGTATTTACTGCGGCAAATTTGCCCGGGACCGATAAATTCACAGGCAACTCGAAGGTATTTATAGACTAGTATATTCGACCAAGTTCTCAGAATTTCCCAATGATTACCAACATGTTTAATGTATGTTTTAGAGCACAAGCAATGTATTGGATAACCTGGAATTCAGAATTCCATTTATATTTGATTGGAACTAAACGTAATACGTTTGGTTACTTTATTTTCATAGCTTTAAGTATTGTAATGAAACTGAATTAATTAGAGAATATATTCGCGACTATGAGAATTAATCAGAATATTTAGTACATTATGATACAAGTTTGCTACGTTGAGCATTATATACTAGGCGATGGATATCGCACGAGCGTCACCATCTGCAGCTTTGGTGGAAGCTGACTCACCGGGACTCCCCGTGCGGTCAATAAACTATAAACAAAACGTTTTGTTTATTCAGGTTCAAAATTAGAACTGCGGGAACCATACGGGACTTACCCGATTTTCTAAATTTGCTCACATCATTCATTAAATAATAATTATCGGAAATTTCAAGTTTTTAGATTCGTCTTTAATATTTTTCGTCTATAATAGTCGATCTTTATGTCAAATATCAAGTTTGTGGGAATGGTTTATGTATTTTATAATTTACTATAGTATTATGTAGTCTATGTATTATAATATAATATATATAAGTATATTTAGTTTCTCCTTTATTTTTCTGTACATACTTATTTGTCTACTCGTGAACATGTTTCCTCTCCACTACTCAAAGGTTAGCTGGAAGAAATTCCTTGTAGGGATAAGCTCGCCTTTGTACATATGTCTCTTCTCTGTATTGATAATTGTATTTGTGTGTTTTATTCTGTACAATAAAGTGTTACTTACTTAATTGAAAGTTATTTGATCTATAGGTCAGTCAATGATAAAAATGACGATTTGCGGACGTTAAATAGGTATCTAAACAACCGTTAGGGATGTGTTTATGAAAGGAGCACGTATATATCTTGCCAGCCCAGTCATGTCAGCCGACACGTTTATGTGAAATAGTTTTTGAGTTATGAGGGGGTCAAAACTGGTTCCAAATGGTTCGTGTAATATTACACACGGTGCTGCTCGCCAGTTTTGTTACCTTGAACTTGGCTCGACACGCTGCCGCGTGTCTAGCCAAGATAACTTCACGCTTAGGCCAATCGTGCCTATCTAGAGATAATCTACTATAGGAAGTCCCGCACCTCCACAATTCAAAACGCTTCAAAGTATTGAAAAAGCACCACCAACACTCTCAACACATGTTTGACGGCTATCTCAGCACGCACACATGCGTTGAGAGTATTGGTGGTGCTTTTTAAATACTTTCCGACTAGGTACCGTTTTGCGGCGTATTGAAGCGTTTTGAATCGTGGAGGCGCGGGACTTTCTATACTAGATTATTTGTATCTTATTGTTACCATTGAGTCATGCTTTTTCGTGCGCGCAGCCAGCGTTCATCGATTTATAAGAAGCTACTTCAAAAAAAAACAAGTAACTTGAGAATCAATATTTATAGCTAGGTAAACAAAAATAAGCCAGAGAAGCCAGAAAGTTATCAGAGTAATGATGTCGAAGCTATCTGGAATGGCACGCCTGAGCGATCAGCACGTAATATCGGCATACCGTGCGCTGTCGTTCGTCTGTATTAATATCGATATCGTCTTAATTATTGTATGCGGGCCATATGAGTAGTAAGTATACATAGATGTATGCAGCCCATATGAGTAGTAAGTATACAATATAGATAATAGGAAAGCTGACTTGCAGCAACGCCGTTAACCTCGGTGTAAGGGGCTGGGTTTCATTTTGTTTTACGTACGACCCATGAATATCAGTGCCGAACACCATTTAGGTTGTGTCTAAACACTCAGGCTAGCCTCTGATTCTAGTTAAGTAGATATACGACTTCACCTAAGTAAGAGGTTAGACCAAAGGTTAGCGGCTTGATGAAAGTGGCCCTGAAATGTGCAAAGAACGTGGTAGGTAGCAGGTGTTAGAAAAGCAATGACACCCCGAGAGCTGTTGCCAATTTATTTGGATGTGACTGCATCGGTTCACTTGATATATGTAACACAGCACAAGACAACTTAGAAGGCGCGCGGCGAAACACTTAAGCCGTTGAAACAGTCTATTATTGCTGAAACTACGCACCTTCTAAGGCCCGGTTCCTATATCCACGAAACGCCTCGTTTTGCCTACGGACGGTTGATTTTTGATATTTGTTCCATAGAGAATCTGTCAAATTTTAACCGTCCGTCGGCAAAACGAGGCGTTACGTGGATATAGGAACCGGCCCTAAGTTGGTTCGGTGGTATACTTACGTAAAAGACAATTATTTTTCTTGGTTCAAAACATATAAAATGTGTATTGTCCGACAGACTAATTAAAGACACAAATACTAAATAAATACCTAACTAATCAAATTAATAAAACAATAAACCGTTTTATCATGTTAGCAATAACAAAGGCTACATCCGCTACAAATTGTCATTGCGTGAATCAATGCTATGATTCATGTTGACCTTCGCGGTTGTAAATAATTTTGCATGTTGGTTCGATTAGTTTAAAAATGTTTTACTTATTAGTATTAAAGTATGAATTAATTACTATAATTGTGTAGAAGAAAACCAAAAGAAGTGCCGGCACCCGCCAAAAGAGTTAGTCCCGTGAATCAAACTCTATGCCGGACTGTGTTAGCTTAAGAAGTACGAATGCAGGATACTACTACAGCCTATTTGCGTCCCACTGCTGGGCACAGGCCTCCTCTCATCACGAGAGGGTTTGGGCTATAGTGCCCACGCGGGCCCAGTGTGGATTGGGGACTTCACACACATCTTTGAATTACTTCGCAGATGCGTGCAGGTTTCCTCGCGATATTTTTCTTCACCGAAAAGCTCCGTGGTAAATTCAAATTGAATGCAGGATAACGTATAGGTAATTAAGAGACCAGGTAGATAGAGAGTGAGCCTGAGAAAGTAGATGATCCTCATATGGATGATGCCAGTCACCCTAAGTCTTCTACGAATGCGACGAAGCATTTCTTCAGGTTAATATTCTGTGAAACATGGTACTTCTTCGGACGAGCCAGACCAAAACTGACGGTAATAAAAAAACGGGCTTGATTTTAAAAAGAAAGTAACTCCAAGTGAATTGGCGATATTCAGCGATTATCGAACGAAGTCCTCGTTAATTACTATCAGCGAGATTGTGAATCGTAATCCAACGATTCCTTAATTGCCGACGTCGCGAAAAGTGATTAATTAGTCAAATGAAGGCCGATTTCTGGATCTCACGTTTCCTCCAATAGTAAACAAATTGTTATGTAAAGGTACCTACCTACTTTACGTTTGTTTTATTAACTCACGGAAGTCACGGAAGGATATGAAGAAGGTCTATATCTGTTTTAGGATACCCACGTTATAGACGGCTAAAGGTACTGCATAGACAGTCATAGGCATTACTTATACCATAGAAAAAGTAAAAGTACAAGAATCAGCGTATGCAATAAGTGTAAAATGCGATAATAGATGTCGCTGGCCGCTGCCTAAGTGGTATGACAATTTGATGCGCCCCCTGGATATAGTTCACATATAGAGCTTTTCCGATGTATACGCTACAGTATAAGGAGATTGTCAGGTTATATAAATACCTTGTTTCTGCATAGACATATAAAAGTAGGTCAAGTATCTTGTATATGGTTGAATGAACATGAGAATCTATAAAGTCTTTCAATAATAAAGTTCAGCCACAGGGCGGACAAGCATGATTTCGAACACAATTCGAATTGAGTGTCAATGTTTGCGTTGTCGGACGTTTGTGTACGTGGGAGGAACGTCTGTACACTAATAAATGTGTGTGTATCACTACGCTACGCGGGCCAATGAAATGATTCACTCACCATCTCCGAATGAAACAAATGATGGTAAGGGCGAGTTGGGCGTAAGTTGCGCGCCGGCTAGATTCAGGCGCGTGATTCCGTGGCCATTCTGTATGTAGTACTACCTCTTAAATATTCTGTGGTTCAGCTGTTCTTGTTCTTAACGCTAAACTGGTTATTATTTTATATTAAGTATATGTCAGCAATCTCAAATTTAAATTTAGTACACCATTTTACCGACATGAAGATGTTAAACTGACTGTATTCGCAGAAACGGAAATAGAATTACGTTAAGATGTAAAACTGCTAGAAACAAAATCTTGCTGCAAAGTGTAGAGTACCGCTAAGTCAACGTTGGCTCGATTTTATTTATCTTGTTCAAAGCTTCCAAATCAAATACTTGGAATGAATTCCGGTGCTCCATCAATCGTTATCCGCGTACTAATTAATATAATGGAGTACAAATAACCGCGGGTGATGGCGGGTTGCAAACAGCCGATGTTTGTGCCGCTTAAGGGTGTAATTAATAACCTTGCCTTGCCCACGATCAAGCCCCGCTGTATCGACAATGAGTAGACGCTCAGAGACTCACCACAAGCATTCCGCTTCTAGCACTCGTTCTGCAATTAAGGAGGGCCACCGTATTTCCATTCACCTAGGCGCCAATGTCGAGAGTATGTGTAGCCGTAGCTTCCAGTGTCCGATCGTGAATGATATGATTTTCATTAGGTACTATACAGAATTGGTTTTAACATTGAAATCACTTTCATTGACTTCCATAACTTATTACTAGGTACTCTTTAAAAAAAATCGCGTCCGCATATTAAATTAGAGCCCTGGTGGCCTAGTGGTTCGACCTACCGCCTCTCATGCAGAGGGTCGGGGGTTTGATTCCGGCTCAAGTGCGAAATTCAATTTGAATTAATCACTATAGCCCAAAAACAAACCAGTGGGACGCAAATAGGCTGTAGTAGTAGTAGTAGTAGTAGATATAAAAATAATTTGTCCAGTAGTTTTGAAGCAAATTGGCTGTAAACGACGGACGGACAGACACACGAGTGACACCTATAAGGGTTTCCGATGTGGTTCCGATGTTTTCTTTCGACGTTCGGAACCCTAAATAAAACATTTCCTTAAATAATGTTGCGTTGTTTATCCGGCAAGGCAATACGTGTAAACAAACTGGAAAGCCTTGATGTAAGAGAACACCCTTTGCAGAGAAATGCGAGAAACCAAACAACGCACTACATTGCGACCTTGTCTCTTATTTCACTGTTTAAGCCGTCTTATAGCTGGCCATTTCTTTCAAAGTGCACCTAGTTCTCTAGTCCTTAACCTGCATTCTGAAAGTAGAACGTAAAAGCGTAACTGGGTGAATTTTTGAACACGACGTATTTTGGTAATTTCGTGGCGCATTTTTTTCTTTTTTTTATAAATTTGATAACGAATTACATTAGAAATTGGAATACTGAACCAAATGCAAAAAGAGGCACTCTTTTGTGATGAATAGTTTAGCTACAATTTGGTGCCGAAAATTTTCATTGCACACAAATTAAAAACGCGCCACACAAATTACATTTTTAACTTTAGTGACATAAATTTGCTAAATAAAACTAACGTTTTTTTTACTTTTCGATTGGTTTGCATTCATAAAAACGCACACGATATTTCTTGAAAAAATCAGTCATATGGTGTAAATGAAAAAAATATTAAAAATCAAAATGCGTTTCTACAGACTAATTCAATAGAGTATACAATAGAACGTACTGTTATTGTATTTATGTTGTTTTTTTAAAAATAACAAGTATAATTAAGCATATACAATGCTCATACTGTCGAAATAAAACCTAAAATGTAATTTTTGTGTGGCGCGTTTGTAATTTGTGTGGACTAAAGTGGCACACAAATTACAACAAAAGTGCATTTATTTATTTTTTGTCGATTAGCTTTAGGTGAATGACGATAGGAATATTGATTCTCGATAATGTTAACTATAAAACACTTAAATAGACATCATTGTAAAATAGTTGAATATGCAATATTTACTGGCCATACAAATTACCTCGAAGGCTGACCAAAAACATCGTGTCACGAACTATCCTATTTTTTTAAATTACAGCAAAGACTACGGGTCCATTGCGATCGGTAATAGAACGTGAACTAGTATGTCTTCAACGTAGTAACTTAAAAATGGTGTTAAATAGCTCAATCAACCAGTAACCATCAGGTATTTGCGAGTCATTTAGGGCCGGTTCCTATATCCACGTAACGCCTCGTTTTGCCTACGGACGGTTAAAATTTGACAGATTCTCTATGGAACAAATGTCAAAAATCAACCGTCCGTAGGCAAAACGAGGCGTTTCGTGGATATAGGAACCGGGCCTAGTCGTTCGCGCGCGGGACAAACACATTCCGATCTCTGTATTTTTAAATTATGAGATTTCTGTATGGTTTTCTGCTATATAATATAAACCAGGAAGAGCTCTTTTAAATCCTTTTTACGGAAATGTATTACGACAATCACAGAAAAAGTTGTATTCATTTGTCTGAGCGAAGCTACGCGTGTGACATACCTCACAGCTATGCTAATCGTGCATTTTCGGACTTTCAAAAAAATTTTTTGCGTATTATTAGCTCATTATCATTAATTAAAGGCTTTGCCTCATTATAAAATAATGGCAAAGAATACAACCACATTTTTTTCTTTTTGGAATATAGCATAGTTTTTTTTTTGCAAGTATAGGACATTCACCCAACTGTGTGTAGATTAATCTAGTTTAATCATTACCTACTTCCAAGGCTTGGCTGGCAAAGAAGTTTGTACTTATACAGGTTATATTTTATATTTCCGTAAAGTTTACTTTAAAACTAACTTTAAATAGAAACAGATACCTAGGTTATGGTAAGGATAGATAAGGTAAATAAAACAATCAGTGTCTATTTTGTTTTTGTTTTAAATCATCAGTTCGCCGCCGGGTCGGCTAGTATTGTAATATTTTTTCAGTACAAATTATCAAATTTGTCCACAATGTTTATTTTACAACTGGACAACTTTATGATAGTAAAATTCAGCCTTTGCAAAAATACCTTAAAAACCCTTATTTCCCGTTCTCGTGGGAATGTCGGGACGTCCTCCCGCTCATGCCAAATTTCAGCTTTCTATGGCCAACCAGTATTTTCGGCTGTGCATTGTCATCCGTCAGTCAAAGTCAGTCAGTAAAAGAAGAGTTTTCTTACTTCTATTGATTTTGAATTTATAGCATTTTCTGCCTATTTCCAGCTCTGCATCCCAATAGTCATTGCATAACTTCGGTGTAATTAAAATGTCGCCGGTTCTCGATAAACATATCGTTTTAACATAAATTCATTTTGGGACCCCGTCTCCACGCGACATCATTTTCGATTTGGTAGGGTTAGTAATTATACATGTATTTTATATGTATTGGTAGGTGATGGCCGTGGTGGCCTAGTGGTTCGACCTACCGCCTCTCATGCAGAGAGTCGGGGGTTCGATTCCGGTTCGCACCTCTAAGTTTACGTATGTGCGAAATTCAATTTGAATTAACCACTGTGCTTTTCGGTGAAGGAAAACATCGTGAGGAAACCTGCACGCATCTGCGAATTAATTCGAAGATGTGTGTGAAGTCCCCAATCCGCACTGGGCCCGCGTGGGGACACGACTATAGCCCAAACCCTCTCGTGATGAGAGGAGGCCTGTGCCTAGCAGTGGGACGCAAATAGGCTGTAGTAGTAGTACTAGTAGTAGATGTACTGAAGAAAAACTTAGAGTAAGATACTCGAAACCAACGAGCTTGCATGAAGAGAAGGGATGGGTGAGAAGCGATTCCTTGTTCTTGTAGGTAGCCGGGATTACGTAACTAAGTAGTGATTTGTGAAGACTTTTTCCCCGAAGATCACTCGTTAACAAACTACTACTACTACAGCCTATTTGCGTCCCACTGCTGGGCGCAGGCCTCCTCTCGTCACGAGTTTGGGCTATAGTCCCCACGCGGGCCCAGTGCGGATTGGAGACTTCACACACATCTTTGAATTACTTTGCAGTTGCGTGCAGGTTTCCTCACGATGTTTTCCTTCACCGAAAAGCGCAGTGGTTAATTCAAATTGAATTTCGCACTTAAGTAAAGTTAGAGGTGCGAGCCGGAATTGAACCCCCGATCCTCTGCATGAGAGGCGGTAGGTCGAACCACTAGGCCACCACGGGTTAACAACCTGCAAGGAGTTTATTATGTTTGTAGCCAAAAGATATTTTCGCTAAATTGTCTGCAAAGAAAAATAGTACGTCCTGGGCATGAACTGGTTACCTACCAGCAAGGATTAAATTTTCATTGTTATTTTGTATAAACAGTTCCTCCGATGTAGCTGGTTACCGCCTGCGGGAATTTAATTTTCCAAATTAAGTATTTTCGATTATTCAACTTCAAACTCGGATAACTCCAATTCTGAGACTTTTAAAGATTTTGGTTTAAACACAATCTTGTTTTTTACCTTTTCTTTTTATATGAAAGTGCTAAGAAATCCCAGTGCTGAATTTATTCGACATTGCAGTTGAGCGACAGAATCTTAGCAGCTCGACACGTAAAATTTTAGAATGAATCAATTGTATATTTTTTGAATACCTATGAAGTAGCGTCGGTGAGTAATTATCAAGTAGGTAATATTCCAGGACCGGCCTCGCGTCACCCGAGGTGCGACCGGCAGTAAAACCTAACTAGGATAATGAAAGCGAGTTCCGACGCCCTTTATTATCCGCCCGCCCCCGGCGAGCTGCCTCTAATTATTCTGTAACGCAATACCGTAACAACGGTGCGTTTTGTTTTTAAAGACCGTGCGCTGAAGTCGGTATTGTTTGTGCTGCGTCAACCTTAATCGTCGCACTCTATTGTATTTCACTTGTATTCAATAAATTGCTGGATCGTCACCGTACCAATAAATTTAGCTGCGCTTCTTTCAAGCGAAATTGAAATATTTAATTTGGAATCGTTATCATTTCAGCTACTCGTAAAAGGCGCCCACTGCTGCTGGACATATACCTCCCCCAAGGTAATTAGAGCCTAGACCAGTCTAGTGCCGACACATCCATTGTAATAAGGCCTTTATTTGGCAGGTAATCTACGTCGTCAAATAGTAAACGATCAGCACACAATCACAACTTTATTTATTGGTTTTATTTTTGTCTTGTTATTTGTCGCAGGGCGCAACTAGGTTAGTGCCATGCCAGACCAATAATCTTTTTTTGTTCTTAAAACGAATAAATAACGAACCTTGCCTTCGTTCATGCTGAAGCACGCACACAGGAGTAATTATAGTACTTGTACAGAAACGATGGCCCTCATACTTACTCAGATACCTGGAGGCTGGAGGCTGCGTCCTCATAAGTCATTAGTTAGTCGGTGCACGTTTTAACGAGGTCTTTACGAGTGCGGAAAGTGAGCTCGGTAAATAACGCCACCTGAGCCGCATCAACATGTAGTGCTGGCCGTTGGGACGGTTAACTAGTTGTTTTGACTTTTCGTTCCGCAAACGTTTTTTTAATTTTAAATAGAGTTGTGGTGTTGTTTAGATTTAACCATATGATATGCAAGTACCCGTAAGTATTAATGATACTACCTTAGAAGTTGCAGAAAATAATGCCTTGTAGATTGTAGTAATGTAGAATGAATTAGTCAGTACCTGGGCGACCGAGCTATGCTCGGGTCAAAATAGCTAAAACCTAGTTTTCTCAGATATGAAACCTAGCTAGATCGTACCGGACCTGTACGGTGTTTTATTTATATTTACTCAATAAAAAACTAGCTAAAATAAACTAACTAGTTAACGTTCGTTTCGTTGCGACGAGGCCAAAGTTTACCTCTCACGTTTACGGGTAGTGTGACGGTGTCGTGCGGACTTTTCAGATCCATCCTTGTAACGATGATAGATTTTCTTTTGGACTTGAGATGCCCATCGCTAATAACGTTACAAACGAGTTTTTGGTAATGACTAGTTTCTACGCGAATAAATATTCGACGAGTCTTATAAGGGATTAATACAGTTATGTCAATAGACAATACTTACTCGTAGAACAATCTAAGATAAATACCGGCCAAGAACGTATCTGACTCGCTTATATGAAATTATTCCATATCTCAAAAACTACTTGACCGATTTTGTTCAAACCAATTTTCGTTTAAAGTTCTTGTTAGATTCTATAAAGCCAATGTTTTTTTCAATTTTTTACTCCGTAGTTCAAAAGTTAGAGGACTTTATTGACCGAGGTGTTAGAAAGATTTTAAAGATTTTAATGCGCGTAGAGAGTAGGTACATTAAAGGTATGCGATGGAAGAAAATCCATCTGTACATTCTAAATCAGGTATGTAAAACGTATTTACTTAGGATTGTGCAACCTTTTTATCACGGATGGAATTCCGGAAATCCCAACAAACCTTTGTCGTTTAAGCAGTTGTAGATTAGAAGTACAAATGTCCCTAAGATTATGTCCGAATGCGGGTACCTTGAGTAGCACCTTAATTCCTTAATATCCCGCCTAGAGATATGCTACACATGAACCAACTTTTATCCCAGTAAATTAAGGTTTCCCTCGGGAGACTTTCTCCCGTTATGCTCATTTACCGAAGAGCAATAAGGGCGGTTAAGGTTAAACGGTGATTTTGCAGGCGGTTTGTTCAACGAAACAAAAAGCGTTCGAGATTTTAATTTAGTTTAAATGGCCATTAAGCGGTCTGTTGTTCGGTACTTAATTTACATACTTTTACCGCTCCGTGGCTGTTCGCAGTGTCTTTTCATCAAACCAGTGTGTGTGCGATACGATGGGTCTCATAAGAAAGGCTCATCTGTCACTCAGATGGCAATGGAGAGGGCTATGCTCGGTTTCTTTGTATGATGGAATCAGAAATGAGGATATCCGCAGTAAAACTAGGGTCACCGCATCCCGTAGCTCGAATAATTGTGAGCCTAAGTGGCAGTGGTAGGCAGGCCACAGTACTCGCAGGACTGATGGCCGATGTGGTCAGAAAGTTCTCGAGTGGCGTCCGCGAACCCGGAGATGAGCTGTCGGTAGGCTTCCAACAACATGGAGCGACGACCTTGTGACACAGGATCGGTTTGTGTGGTGAATCTTGGAGGAGGCCTTTTCCAGCAGTGGACTTTCAGCTGAAATGATGATGTTGATGACTCAAGTTTTGTTTCTGCGAATCATACAAAGCTTAGACATTATTTAGGGTCTTTACTACTGTATCAAGTTGCTAACCCATACGCCCGCTCAAACTGCTGGCTTTATGTCTAGACAAATGAATGCAAACATGTACCTACGAGAAATTGACCACCCTGCTTGCATTATCGAAATATGGAAGCGTAGGCAGAAATTCAGAACACATTGGCTACTTATTCGTAGATATTATGATTTTGAGCTTCGAGCACTTAGGTACATATGTGTACTACATATTAGAATTCCGGCCAAGCATTACATTACAGCAAAAGGTTTTGTATAATCGAATTACTGAGTTCACTTTATTACGATTAGGTACGTTCGCATTGGTTAGAGAGAGATAGCGCTACACTCCGTGACGTAGGCCGTCTTTCTCACTCATACGAAGAAATAAATGCAATAACCGCTCATATTTGTTGTCGCTATTAACCTTGACCGAGAGATTAGATAGGTATGTAACTTTCAGACGCAACAGTCGTGTAAAAATAATAATAAGATAAGAAAATGCGTGACGATAATAAACTTACGTACCTACCTACTGGGCGGGGCACATTGCTCGCAGGACTGATGGCCGATGGGGCAAGAAAGTCCTGGAGTGGCGTCCGCGAACCGGTAGACGAGCTGTCGGTAGACCTCCAATAAGATGGAGTGACGACCTTGTAAAGGTCGCGGGAACGCGGTGGATGCGAGTGGCACAGGACCGGTCTGAGTGGCGCGCCTTGGGGGAGGAGGGGACGTCTATCGGCTGAAATGATGATGATGACCTACCTACAGAAAGGCATGACGAAACTGTAAATTGGTAGGGATAAACATAGTAGATATTCGGTCTATCTGCTGAATAAATCTTTTTTAGGGTTCCGAAGTCCACAAGGAACCCTTATAGTTTCGCCATGTCCGTCCGTCCGTCCGTCCGTCCGTCTGTCCGCACTATTGCTCGGAGATGCTTAGGTCTAGAGAGCTGTAATTTGGCATGAATATGAATATTAGTTATGCCGACAAAGTGGTACAATAAAATTTTGAAATATATTTTTTTATAGGGTACCTCCCCTACTCGTAAAGTGGGGATGTATTTTTTTTTTCTTGCGTACCCCATGGTGCGGCATATCGTTGAATAGGTCTTAAAAAAAAATTGTGGGTTTGTTAAAACCATTTTTTGATTAAGTGATGCGTTTGTGAAATATTAAGCTTTAAAGTGCAATTTTTTGTTAGAGTCACGTGTCCCCCCCCCTGCCAGCTAAATGGTGGTATTTGGATGGCTGAAAAAAATCACGGTTGTGGCATATATAACGTAGTTGAAAGGAAAACTATCAGAGCTAAGTAGGCTGTACAAACTTACGAGTAATAGTCAAACCACGGGCGGTAATTCATCAAGCCCCAGATCGCATATTTATGGCCCTCACCTACGCTTCGGGCCACAAACATCTGCGATCTGGGACATTAAAGAATTCACCGCCCTAGGTCTGTAATATACTATTACGTATCTCTTGGCCGTAAAGTGGTATTTTCTGCCCGCTATGCGGAGAGAAAATCTCACTTCCTGGCCAAGGCAAGACGTAAGATTTTAGACAAACCACGGGCGGTAATTCGTAACGTAAAGCCCCAGATCGCATATTTATACAAACACCTGCGATCTGGGACATTAGCGAATTCACCGCCCTAGGTTTGTAATGTACTGTTTCTCCACACACTGAACACGATTTCAGTTCTTCAGAATGCGTACTATGCGTACATATGTGTAAGAACAGAAGACTCACATGTATTCTTGAGAGATATCTCGGTTACGTCATCTTCGGTCCGCAATTGCGTCTGAAACGACGGTCTAGTCAGCCGTTGTTTTGTTTCGAACAATCTAAATTCAAATCTTATTCTTTGTTTTACCGTTCATCTTTCCAGCCAACTTTAAATAAATCCGTCTCGCCAGCCAGTATCAAAATCTCCATAGAGGCCGGATGCCGCAACGAGTTTGCGGGATTTCTTTATAAAATGTTGTCGAGTCTGCATAATATCGTGGATTAGTTTTAAACGTTGTCCGGGCACTATCTTACTTCCCCAGCTTGAGGCACTTACTACTTCCCATTATATTTGTTGTTCACGGCAAGTGCGGCCTTCTTAGCTAAATGTTCGCAAAATATAGGTATACAGCCTGCACGTGCGCCCTACGCGAGCGTCGCTTGGACCTTGGGCGCGAAGTAATGGTGTAACTCCAGCCATCATAATGATATACTCTGTTTAAGTTTAAGGTAAAGAGGCAATGTTAATTTAGGTCAAGATGAAAACTTTGGAGAAGTGATGCAGTAATTTTGTAAGCGGAATTTGCGCTCTATTTTCACAAAGTGCACTTTGTTAGCTAAGGTTCGAGTATAGTGCAGTTTGAGAAATCTTTCCAAATGGGTCGAGAGCGCAGTGGAATATATGGAGCTATCCGCATTTCCTTTTTTGTAAATCGTTTGAACGGCGCACATAAAAAAGTCCGGAGCTTTTGTTCGATTCGCATCCCTTATTTATGTATGAATGAGCCATTAGTTCCGACGGCCGCCGCCGCCGCCTGGGGCGCGGCGGTAGCCTACCGCAGTTGCTGCGGCGCAGAACAGGGATTCTATTTTTTCTAAACTGCTTCACCTGCTTGCTACACCCTACAACAAGGTTTCACGTGACATCCTTTATTAAGTATGTATTGTATTGTATGGAAGTATCTATTAATCATAGAGAAACGATGTATTAATTGACCGAGCGAGCGAGATTCTCCGTTTCAACATGGGCAAAATGTAGGTGTATGTCCGGATTTCAGGACTTTATTTATTCTATCCGACCTCAATGAATTTCCGTAAAATTTGAGCAAGTTCGAAGTTCTTTTTGTAATTCGTTTTTTTTTTCCAATGGCAGTAGGTTTTTTTTAGTGTTAAAATTATTTTAGCTATGTAATAGTAAACTGGCGTGGTCTACAGCTTTCAGAGCCAATATATTTAGTAATTAAGGTGCATGTTTATGATTGCAATAAATAAACAAATCATGTTGCCGTTCTTAAAACTCCGTGGTTCCGCTACTGCTTCTTCCAGGTTTTACCTGCATTCAGCCGCCATTGTTTGATCTCGCACTCTCTTTTCACGGCTCCCCGGCTGGCTGCAACACACACAAACACACACACGGAACTACAAATACAAATACCACAAGGAAACTTCTTGTCCCGCTTCAGCTATAATTATGTGGAACACACGCAGACAGTATTTGGCTTGGAACAAGCTCAAACGGTTGAAAGGAAATTTCTTTTATGCAATATTTTTTCTAAGAATTGAGAAATTTAGTATAACGCCTCTTGTATAATGTCTACTGTTCCTTGATTGTGTGGTGTTCAATAATAGTACATTATTGCCGTGGCCGGGAAAGTAGGTCTTTGCAGGCTGAGTATTGGTTTAAAGGGCCGAGGCTTCGCCGAGACCCTTTAATATGTACGAAGCCTGCAAAGCCTTTCACGTGCCGAGGCTTATATAGTGCTTTTCTCAAAAATGAAAAAAAACCTTGATATTCGGTATTCATAATACAGCATTGACACGCACGCAAAGATAGTCAAGTACTTACAACAAGTCCAATGGAACGCCAGTCTTATTTCGTATTCACCGATATTCGACTTTATCAGACACACTAACACGGCAAGTTTTTACTCGCATGTAGATTTCTCTTTTTTTATAAAAATTAAAACCTTTTATTAATTTTTAAACCAAACTAGTAAACTATTTTCATGAAATTTAGCTAAATACATAAATCTGATACAAGACAAGAACTCCCGCTCTTTATGGATCGCTCTTTTTTTTTAATTCCGTTCTGAAATACATTGCGCTGTTTCAGACACGGATAAAAACGTTTCGTTTCGCGTCAATTGACAGATACAGAACATGCAGACTTGGCTGTTTGGGAATTCCTTCGCGTATTTATCAGTTTAAAAAAAAAGTACCTGTACGATAATGAAATTTCATACAACATTCCCTACGTTTATACCAGCCGCGGAAGTAATTTCATACGAATTTCCAGGGCATGCAGTTGAGTTTTTTTTTTAATTTTTGACTGATCGTCAATGACGCACTTTGCGGTCTGATAGAAAGCAGACAATGACGAGTTTCCCGGGCATTTTTGAGAAAAAAAAAATCCCAACAATTTTCAAGATTAACTAGGTACATTAAGTACAATACAAAAAACTTTATTGAATACCACATTTTCAAGGAACAGTACATACATAAACGTAATAATTAGTTACTAACTTGATCATAAATACTTATGTACCTGCCTATGTAAACTGTTGTATGTGTGTGTATTTTATGTAAGGAGGCGTCCATAAATTACGTGAGCGTTTTTTTTAAATTTTCTGTCCCTCCCCCTTAGTGAGATGTCGTGAGATTTTATTCAACCCCCTCCCCCATTCCCCAATCTCACGTGAGATTTTTCAAAATGTGGGTTTCTTACATAAACGCGTTGAATTGTTATTGTAAAAAGAAAAAAAAATTGCTTCGTGCTTTTATTTACGAGTTAAGACTATTGCTGAGAGAGAGTCTAACAATAGAATACTTAAATCGTAACTACTGTGATTAAAAAAAGAATATCTACTGTAATTCAGTCCATGGAGAATCATGCGCGGTCTCAAGAGAGACTATTGGAACCAACATGTCCATATAATTTTCAGTAAATTTACGATTACGCTTAAGATTAAATCTTAAGCATGTACAATCTGGATTAAATGGACCAAAATAGTATTTTTTTTTGTTTCAATCAGAAAAAAAATTGCGTGATATTTGCCGAGACCCCCCTCTCTCCAACGTAAGATTAGATGAGATTTGACTCAACCTCCCCCTCTTAAACATCTCACGTATTTTATGAACGTCCCCTAAGGATAATATTGTTTATTAAAATTATTTTGTTTTCTATCATTTGCTGTTTAATTTTCATCATTCGTATTTCCTACTGATTTCTCCACTTTCAAAAGATTGACTGAAAGAGATCGTTGTTTAGCGATAAGTCCGACTATTGTTTACCTGTAAACTAATGTATCCTTTCTGTTCTTTTCTGTTTTGTTTATGGTGTTCAATAAATAGTATTGTTTTTGTTGTTATTTATGATCGAAGAAAGAAGAAGAAGAATGAAGAAGAATTGATTAATTCAAGACAACTCAATTTTAATCAACTACTTTTAATAAATTGAATGGGAGGAGTGGACTAACTGGTAACTAGATAATTACCTGTGTTTTTTTTATGTCAATGGTATAGGAAAAACGAGCGCACAGCCCACCTAATGATATGTGGCCACTGCGGCCCATGGACACCGAAATGCTATGATCCCCCACTAAGAAACCATAAGAGTTCGAACGCGTTGCCTACCCTGAGGCCTAAGATGGAATGCCTCTGAGTGCGAGCACTTCTATTTGGCGGCAGGTTAGCGTGGAAAGACGGTGGTAATTACCACCCCGAGCGGACCTAGCACCGGGCCCTACCACTAGCGAAAAAGCAAGAGTTAAACTCGCGTGGAGAGGGTTCCGACCTTTGATTATTTTCAATGACGTCATTTTCAAACCGTTTCACAGGATAAGCTCTTTTATATGACAGATTTCAAATACCATGGACTTCTTAATAATTTTCCTGTAATCTATAGGTCAATAACTATCCTCCGTATTTTTTCCAACATTTTAGGTCCAGTGGTTTTGGAGATAAGGGGGGGGGGGGGGGATGGTATTTTTTGCCTATTTTCTTAAATAACTTAAAAAGTATTGACCAAAATAGAAATAAAAAAATATATTTGAGATCCTCATAAGAAGTACTTTCATTTGATATGTCACACAATATAGTTTGAAAAACTTCATTAATATTTTTTCAAATTTAGCTCCCAAAAATAGGGTCTATGTTTAAAATTCATTTATTTTCGTTACACGTCCGTCTTTGGGTCACAAACTTACATATATGTACCAAATTTTAACTTAATCGGTCTAGTAGTTTCGGAGAAAATCGACTGTGACAGACGGACGGACAGACACACGAGTGATCCTATAAGGGTTCCGTTTTTACCTCTTGAGGTTCGGAACCCTAAAAATTGTCGTTCCACATTTTCATAACGATTTTGAACACAATGCGAGTGACTTTGGCTAAGTAGGGTTGCTCGAGAACTACTAACCAGTTACTAACCCCTAAGTTTTAGTAATGATTCACCGAACGTCTCGCACTTGACCAATTTTATAGACAGTCTAACAAAATGAAGCGCAAATAAATTATTAACCAAATGCTACTGCAAAAAACCAAGTTAAGCTATGTATGCCTTTATAGTTAGATAGGTACTCTATATTAATTGTATAGAAGCCATAGGATTGACAATCAGCTGGAGAAAAATGGCCCCGTCAAAACGGGTGTCCGAACAGCTCGGGCACCCGTTTGGCCTTCGTTATAAAGAGGCGTCATTAGCAAATTGGAACGTATTTTCTAATGTCAGTTTGCTCCATATATTTTGACATATTCTGTTAGGCACTGTTCGTCCATATGTTATTACTTATTATAGGTCAATGATAGAAGCTATTATATAGAGATAATCTACTATAGGAAGTCCCGCGCCAACATAATTCAAAACGCTTCAACGTATTTTAAAAACATAACCCTTCCTGACATTCGGGTAAAAAGCACCACCACTTCTCAACGCAACGCATGTTAGACGGCTGTCTCAGCAAGCACACATGCGTTGAGAGTGTTGGTGGTGCTTTTTAAATACTTTCCAAATACATTGAAGCGTTTTGAATTGTGGAGGCGTGTGACTTCCTGTAGTAGATATCTCTACATGTGATACGAAATCAATTTATGTATCAATATATCTAGTTGTTGAAAATATAGCACATGCTTTATCATTTTTATCAATGTCCAAAAAAATTTTACACCTGCCCCAAATACATAGTTGGAAGATCATTATCATTAACTAAGTATTATGATAAGGAATTGTGTTTTACAGCACCATTAACTCATTTATATTCCGTATTAACAATCTTGATCGTTGAGTCAGTTTCTCCATCGATTGCGGTTTATCCCCGTTGATGCCTCTCTGATATATATGTATATATTTTATTATTTTATTTTTTATTGTTATCTAGCTAGTGGTAGGACCTGGTGCTAGGTCCGTCCGGGGTGTTACCACTCTTTCCCCGCTAACCTGCCACCAAATAGTAGTGCTCGCACTGTTGTGTTCCGGTAGGGGGTTAAGGCACCCTGTGAAATTTCTGGCACAGAGGCATTCCATCTTAGGCCTCTGGGTAGGCAACGCATTCGAAATCTTATGGTTTCTTAATGGGGGCGATCATTAGATTTCGGTGTCTGCGGGCCGCAGTGACCACTTACCATCAGGTGGGCTGTGCACTCGTTTGCCTATACCAATGACATACAAGAAAAACTTGAAACTTTTTGTAGGTGTTTGAAGGACGTTATTAGTGAATTTCTATATTCTAGTTCAATAAACTATTTTATACTCGTAAATAGGTACACCTGTTTGTACTGAGGCCTAGGAATTCATATTGCAATTAATTTTACCATCTGCAATAAAACTGTCCCGCTTTAAAACTTAATAAACCAGTTCCAAAATATCGTGCGTTATTTTATATAGTGGCTAACGGTCGATGTGTTGTTGGTAATATGTGGCAGACAGAGGAGATTAAAAATGTAATTTCCGGGACTCCCGTCACTTCCCGAGTGGCCGTTAGACGCTGATGTATTATACGTGCCACGACGTAATCCCGTGTGTACATCTAACATCTAATAACATGTTATTTCAAGGACACTTTTTCATAGCTTGAACGACGTAGCCACGATGTAATACAGATGTTTATCTCCTTCCTTCCTTCCTTCAGTCCTTTTCTTCCCAATTCTGAGCATAGGCCTCTTCCATTTTTCGTCAAGCGATGCGATCTTGGGCTTTCCGCATCCAGTCTTTCCCCGCCACTTGAACTAGTTTATCGGTCTATCTTCTAGGCTGTCTTTCCACGTTTCTGCGCCCACTCCGTGGTCTCCATTCCAGAACTTTTAAGTCCCATCGTCCATCGGATCTGCGGCATATGTGGCCAGCCCACTTCCACTTCCTTTGGGCTGTAAACTTAGCCTTGTTATTGGTTTTTTTTTGCTGTGGATTTTTGTATTGCGAATGTGATCGCGGGGGAAAATACCCAATATAGCTCTCTATACCATCCTCAAATCTACCTGCCACCAAATTAGCAGTGCTCGCACTGTTGTGTTCCGGTATGAGGGTGATAGAGCCAGTGAAATTACTATCATAAAGGCATTCAAACTTAGTCCTTAGGATTGGCAAATTACGTAGAGGTAATGTTGATTCCTCAGAGTTATGTCCATAGGCCACAATGACCATTTTCCATCATGGTGGTCTGTGTGCACGTTCTCCAAAGAAAGCCATTAAAAAAATAACCACCCTCCAAAATGCATACATACAAATTTCAAGGCCTGAATCACTGCACTTGTTGCAGCTTGCAGGTATTTGATTTATCAGGTACAATACCTATAGAATTAAGCGAAAGCACTTGTTATGACCGTTTTGCGGTTACGTACTCAAGCGCGTTGACGGAAGCGCAAGTAAAACATGAATTTTGCCATTACGAGCTGAAAATTTGACATTAATAGGCTACGTTCATAAATTCCCTGAGAATCACTTAAAAATGCGACCTAATTGCAAAGAGTAGAAGACTACATTTGAACCGTACTTCACGGTTCGTGATGTGCTGAGCCTTCGTCAAAGTCGTCAAACATGAAGAGCTCTCTGAAATATCTGCTAATTGGTTCAGCTCTGTGCCACGTGCTGAAATGAATGCGGGAATACTTAGCCTAAGAATATCTCATGAATATTAAATGTCGTTTCCATTAACGGATCGGGCGAACGCAGTCATTAACGGGTTATGAGTATGTTAGGGACCTGAACCAATTAATATATCGGCGCGAGCTAACCTCCGCAAAATGCAATCAGTCTGTGCCGATATTCTCAAATAAGTACATTACATGTGGCCAGGTAGATTTGCTTAGAATATTATCCGGGAGTTTTGAAAATTGGTATAGTTAAATAGGTTTCGATGTTCGCTTTCTGTATCTTCGCCGCTCGCCCCGCCATGTTGGACAATATTTCCTTTCAAACTCATTTTACGAAAATAATAATTAAAGTCAATTTTCTACCATTTTATGCATTCAAGTTTTCTCTGACAAATAGTTTTGGCGCACGAACATCCTCATAGACCACCGTCACCGCGAGGAGTTAAGCATTGATTACTCAACGAGTGGTCTATGAGGCCCGACGCGAAAAAATAAAATAAAGTAATAAAATTAACAGGATGAAGTTCAAGAAAACGTTAATGCGCAAAAAACTTTACACACCTAGTGAGGTGTCGAAAACAAAAAGCGCTCGTTCGGAAATGTCAAATTTCTCGCACGCTAAACAGGTATCGAAACGATTACTTTTTGAGCAACTGTATTAAAAAGTATTCTATTCCCTATTTAAATAGTCTAGCAAAAACAGGAATCCTATTAGTGTTGGAAAACATTACACCTACGTTTCTGCATCATCGAGAATATGAATGCATCTCTGAATAAGAATCACATACGCTTAGCGTTTTCTTGTTCAGTGGCTCGAAAAATTCGCTCGTCGAGTACGCGTAATGGAAAATCTTTGATGACTACTCGAAAGTATGCTAAGGGAATCTTAGGGGTATCTGGTAAGTTTGTCCGCGACTTCTTATCATCATTTCAGCCGATAGACGTCCAATGTTGGACATAGGCCTCCCCCAAGGCGCGCCACTCGTGTCTTGTGCCACCGCATCCACCGCGTTCCCGCGACTTTTACAAGGTCGTCACTCCATCTTGTTGGAGGCCTACCGACAGCTCGTCTACCGGTTCGCGGACGCCACTCGAGAACTTTCTGGCCCCATCGGTCATCTGTCCTGCGAGCAATGTGCCCCGCCCACTGCCACTTAAGGTTCGCGACTTCTTATGCGCATGTAAAATCCCATGTTTTCCCGCTCCCGTGGGAATTATGGGTAATCCTCTGTTAGTGCTACTACATTCCCCAAAGCCAAATTTCAGCTCTCTACGACTAGTCAGTCAGTCAGTCTGTCACTTTGTATGGAATATGCTATACAAAGTGACCCGAATTCATTGCTGTTGAGTGTATATTAGATAAAACTCTTCCGTTACTGACAGACTGACTGATCCTAGAGTGCTTTGTAACCAAACTCCTCCGAAACGGCTTGACCGATTCTTATGAAATTTGGAGAGTATGTTCAGTAGGTCTGAAAATAGGACGTAACTAAGCTATTTTTCAAACCCAAAAAAAGAAATTCTAAGGCGGTACGAAGTCCGCGGGGTCAGCTAGTATACAGTACATATTTGATGAGCGTGAAAACACGGCAACACCGAAAATTGGCGGCAGTCATTGGTGTGATGGTATTAATATGCAAATTGAAGTTATTACATAAGGCTTTTGAGCGATTTATGTACTTATAGCTAGTTATGCGAGTAATTACATGAATAATGCTGGCTCTATAATTAATGGGATGGGTATCAACATCCTTACTTAGTTGGCGAATACACAACGCAACTACATTTTAACAAGTGTCAGTACTATTAAATATTCCGTGCAAGTGTTAAGCATTATAAGAAGACTAGCTTCTGCCCGCGACTTCGTCCGCGTGGAATTTGTTAATAGCCTTCCCGTGAGAACTATGCATTTCCTCGGGATAAAAAGTAGCCTATATGTTGACCAGTGTTATAAACTACCCCCATACCAAATTTCGTTTCAATCCGTCCAGTAGTTTTCGAGTTAAATCCGGACATACATACATATCTACATACAGTATTTTTTTTCTTAAAATCGTTATTTTGTGTTCAGTATCGTTCATATAGTCCCTTTGACTTGATAGTTTCTTTTAATTTTCAATTTTCAGCCGCGACTTCTTCTACAGAATTATTATTTATTATATGTATAGATTTTTCCTTTTTTTTCTCTGATTCATTAATCTCTTATGAATAAATAGTTTAGTGCCAAAATTCATTATTTAGGTAATAGCAGACTGGTTTAAAGAATGTTTTAGTGAACTCATCAATCATTTCCTTTTTACTGGACAATAGGCATGTAATCTAACAGTAGGTAATCTGCATAACGTGTTTCTTGAAAGTGTTTGTAATCTAGGATTATAATTTAATTTTTCCCGTTCCCGTGGGAATATCGGGAAATCCTTTCTTAGTGCTCCCCTACGCTCCCCAAGGAACCTGTATGCCAAATTTCAGCTCTCTACGACCAGTATTTTCGGCTCTGCGTTGATATGTCAGTCAGTCAGTCAGTCAGTTTCTTCTTTTATATATTTAGATAGATAGATAGCTGTTTCCCGCGACTTCGTACGCGCCTAAACATTAAAATGTAAAAATCCCATTTTTCCTGTTCCCGTGGGAATATCGGGAAATCCTTTCATAGTGCTTCCCTACGCTCCCCAAGGAACCTGCATGCCAAATTTCAGCTCTCTACGACCAGTAGTTTCGGCTCTGCGTTGATATGTCAGTCAGTCAGTCAGTCAGTCAGTTTCTTCTTTTATATATTTAGATAGATAGATAGCTGTTTCCCGCGACTTCGTACGCGCCTAAACAATAAAATGTAAAAATCCCATTTTTCCCGTTCCCGTGGGAATATCGGGAAATCCTTTCTTAGTGCTCCCCTACGCTCCCCAAGGAACCTGCATGCCAAATTTCATCTCTCTACGATGATCCCCGCGACTACGTACGCGCCTTAAAATGTAATAAACCCATTTTTTCCCGTTCCCGTAGGAATTTCGGGATTTTTCCCGTTCCCGTGAGAATTTCGGGAAATCCTTTCTTAGTGCTCCCCTACGCTCCCCAAGGAACCTGCATGCCAAATTTCAGCTCTCTACGACCAGTAGTTTCGGCTCTGCGTTGATATGTCAGTCAGTGAGTCAGTCAGTCAGTTTCTTCTTTTATATATTTAGATAGATAGATAGCTGTTTCCCGCGACTTCGTACGCGCCTAAACAATAAAATGTAAAAATCCCATTTTTCCCGTTCCCGTGGAAATATCGGGAAATCCTTTCTTAGTGCTCCCCTACGCTCCTCAAGGAACCTGCATGCCAAATTTCATCTCTCTACGATGATCCCCGCGACTACGTACGCGCCTTAAAATGTAATAAACCCATTTTTTCCCGTTCCCGTAGGAATTTCGGGATGTCCTTTCTTAGTGCTCCCCTACGCTCACCAAGGAACCTGCATGCCAAATTTCAGCTCTCTACGATGATCCCCGCGACTACGTACGCGCCATACAATGTAAAAAAAACATTTTTTCCCGTTCCCGTGGGAATATCGGGAAATCCTTTCATAGTGCTCCCCTGCGCTCCTCAAGGAACCTGCATGCCAAATTTCATCTCTCTACGATGATCCCCGCGACTACGTACGCGCCTTAAAATGTAATAAACCCATTTTTTCCCGTTCCCGTAGGAATTTCGGGAAGTCCTTTCTTAGTGCTCCCCTACGCTCCCCAAGGAACCTGCATGCCAAATTTCAGCTCTCTACGATGATCCCCGCGACTACGTACGCGCCTTAAAATGTAAAAAAAAACATTTTTTCCCGTTCCCATGGGAATTTCGGGAAGTCCTTTCTTAGTGCTCCCCTTCGCTCCCCAAGGAACCTGCATGGCAAATTTCAGCTCTCTACGACCAGTAGTTTTGGCTCTGCGTTGATATGTCAGTCAGTCAGTCAGTCAATCAGTCAGTCAGTCAGTCAGTCAGTTTCTTCTTTTATATATTTAGATAGATAGATAGCTGTTTCCCGCGACTTCGTACGCGCCTAAGCATTAAAATGTAAAAATCCCATTTTCCCGTTCCCGTGGGAATATCGGGAAATCCTTTCATAGTGCTCCCCTGCGCTCCCCAAGGAATCTGCATGCCAAATTTCATCTCTCTACGATGATCCCCGCGACTACGTACGGGTTTTAAAATGTAATAAACCCATTTTTTCCCGTTCCCGTGGGAATTTTGGGAAGTCGTTTCTTAGTGCTCCCCTACGCTCCCCAAGGAACCTGCATGCCAAATTTCAGATCTCTACGATGTTTCCCGCGACTTCGTACGCGCCTAAACATTAAAATGTAAAAATCCCTTTTTTTCCCGTTCCCGTGGGAATTTTGCAAAATCCTTTCTTAGCGGATGCCTACGTCATAACATCTACCTGCATGCCAAATTTCAGCCCGATCCGTCCAGTGGTTTGGGCTGTGCGTTGATCGATCACTATATCAGTCAGTCAGTCACCTTTGAGTTTTATATATTTATAGATAAAATAACAGAAGTTCCTATCATAATGTCTCAGGTACTTAAAGGGAACCCCGTGCTTTGGGGTCATATTTCGGTATAAAAAAAATACTATAGGTAATCTAAAAGTACGAGGCTATGAGAGTGTACACAAATATGCACATTATATATATCAGCCTATATACACCCACTGCTGAGTAAAGGCCTCTTCACTCTTACGCAATTCTACCCTGTCCTGAGCCAGTCTCATCCACCGCTTCCCTGCCAACTGCCAGATGTCGTCCGACCAGCGAGCTGCAATCTTGGCCACCATTCCGTACCGTAACGGACTTCGACTATCTGCCATCGACCCGTCTTGCCAAGTGTCCCGCCCATCTCCACTTAAGTTGTGCTATTCTTAGACCGACATCGACAACCTTGGTTTGGCGCCGTATCTCGGTGTTCTGTACGCTATTTTTACGTACCCCGTTTATTTACTTAGGGGAGTGCGCCAGGGAGTCACCATTTCACCAAAGCTCTTCACTAATCTTCTTGAAGATGTGATGAAGTCGCTCGATTTATTGGGGCGAAAAAGGAGTACACATTAACGGCGCTTGGTTGTCGCATCTGCGTTTTGTGGACGACCTAGTCATCATAGCTGAGAACGTTGCTGATCTTCTGTGCATGCTTGAGAACCTGCATGCATCTTCCCTAAGGGTAGGCCTTAAGATTAACATGTCCAAGACAAAGATAATGACAAGTTATCCTGTACGTCTAGCAAATATTGCTGTGGAGTACAGGTAATGTCGAAGTGGTGAAGAATTACATTTATCTTGGACAATGTTTATCCTTTGGACAGAACAGCCAGACAAAGGAGATCGCTCGACGTATCCAGCTTGGATGGGCCGCTTTTAATCGACTGGAGTCCGGTTTTAAAGCAAAATGGCCGCAGAGCCTCAAAAGCAAAGTTTTCAATCAATGTGTCCTGCCCGTTCTCACATACGGATCCGAAACGTGGACGCTCACACAAGCAACGTATGCACCAAATTATAGCCGCACAAAGAGCAATGGAGCCGGCCATGCTAGAGATAACACTGCTTGATGCACATTATAATCATTCTGAAACCACTGGTAATCTTTTTTATAATGGTTTAGCGAGTTCTCCCGCATGGAATTCGGTTATCGCGTTCCCGCGGGACATAATTATGCGTTTATCTGGGATAGAAAGTAGCTTATGTACTTCCCCGATATTCAAACTATCTCCATCCAAATTTTGTTGAAATCGGTTCCGCGGTTAAGCGTGTAGAGGTAACAGACATACAGACAGAGTTACTTTCGCATTTATGATATTTGCGTGGATGGGCTATATTTTTCATTCTTGACCTATGATGTATGAAGGACGCACCCTCAACTAAGGCATTGTGGAATGGTCATAAAAGCAACTAGGTTTTATAATGTACATGACATTTGTCCTGTTTGCCGTGTTAGAGTCATAAAATTTTATGACAGAAGTTTAGCACCTTCCGGTAAAAGGCAATCCCTGGTCACTATGTTGTGGAAAATAATAATAACAGTAAAAATACCCTTCGGATGAGTATGGGCGACGGTGTATCTAATAATGGAGGACATTTTCAGAAGTTCCAAATGGTTAATACAATGAAGAATGAAGCAAATTATGACAATGAGAAAATACTTTGTGGTCGGACACGGTCTGTACCATCTGGAAGGATTCCTTGTAATTTATAAATTTTGCCTTCATTTACATTTAGTCGTACCCAATCTAACGGAGCTCGTACTATAAGCGGATCCGTCCACTTTTACGCGCTCGCTGTGTTTCTATTCTCAAAGGCAAATAGCAATCTCTTCGCAAATGTACCCGTTTCGATTTGCCTCGTTCCGTGCAAAGCCGATGGGACGTCGGTCTTTGTCCGTTCCCCTTCTTAATTCGTACTTGAGATGGATATCGTTATCCTCAAATGCCCCCGACATGAAAAAATGCTGAGTGATTATGTTGTTGACTTGACAAAAATACTACTTCAGCCTATTTGCGTCCCACTGCTGAGCACAGGCCTCCTCTCATCACGAGAGCGTTGGGCTATAGTCCCCACGCGGGCCCAGTGCGGATTGGGGACTTCACACACATCTTTGAATTACTTCGCAGATGAGTGCAGGTTTCCTCACGATGTTTTCCTTCACCGAAAAGCTAAGTAAACACTTAAGTAAACTTAGAGGTGCGAGCCGGAATCGAACCCGCGACCCTCTGCATTAGAGGCGGTAGGTCTAACCACTAGGCTACCACGACAAAAATAGTTAAAACAATATTAGTAAGTTTACTTATCGCTTTTAAACACTTCTTAATCAGTAAGTATTCATTCAAACTGTTTTATTATCAACTAGCTTTTCCCCGCAACTTCGTATGCGCAGAAATATTAAAAAGTAAAATCCCGATTTTTCCCGTTCCCGTGAGAATTTTGCAAAATCCTTTCTTAGCGTATGCCTACGTCATAACATCTACCTGCATGCCAAAATTCAGCCCGATCCGTCCAGTGGTTTGGGCTGTGCGTTGATAGATCACTATGCCAGTCAGACACTTTTGAGTTTTATATATTTAGACTAGCTGTTTCCCGCGACTTCGTACGCGCGTTAACAATAAACAAAATAATCCGTTCCATGGGAATTTCAGTTAATCCTGTCTTAGTGCTCCCCTACTCCGCAAGTACCTACATGCTAAATTTCAGCTATCTACGACCGATGGTTTGGCCTGTGCGTCGATACATCGCAGTCAATCACTTTTGCCTTTTAAATACCTATATACAGATTTTCTGCAACCTGGAATGGCTTGGACTAAACTTGAATTTTATGGCCTATTTGCTGAATAAATATTTTCATTTTCATTTTCAAACTAGTTTCTGCCCGCGACTTCTTCCGCGTGGAATTCGGTTATAGCGTTCCCGCGGGAATTGAGCGTCAAAATATAACAAATTATATACGAAAACCTTCCTCTTGAATCACTCTATCTATTAAAAAATAACCGCATCAAAATCTTTTGCGAAGTTTTAAAGATCTAAGCATACACATGGACAGACAGCAAAGCGACTTTGTTTTATATTATGTAGTGATTCATACCAATTTTCTTAGAGCTGGCTTATTCGTTTCATTTAGTCGTTATTAAATATGTTTATTGCTTAAATTATAAGTCGCAATAACAGAACATCACAGGTGAATCCCCTGCACCGATAAAAAAATCAAAAGAAAGACGCCGCCGGTTGATCTAAACGATTATTGCTAATTAGATAATCAGTTAATCAAAAAATTATCTGTCGGTCGACTCGATATATAAGCTCATATTATTGTAATCGAGTTATTCTTAAAGTGTAGAGTGCAGTCGAAATGTGGAAGACGGACTTTGTTTTGGTTTCGGTGGTCGCGTGCGTCCGTAAGTAGAAAGAGGCATCGTATTGACTAGACTAGACCAGACCAGATAGTCCTAATAAGTTAACTAAGAAATATCTAGATATCGAAACAGTCTTCTTTGGATACTTTTAGTGACAATAAGTTCCAAAACTGGCTACCATTTCTTCTTCTTCTGGTGCCTCTCCAACTAGTGAAGGTTGGCAGTCAGCTCTGCATACTTCGCCCGATCCTTGGCGATGCGGCACTCGTGATCCCAGTCCACTCGCGTATGTTGCGCAACCACGACTTCTTCCCATAGCCGACTGATCTTTTGCCGGCAACTTTTCCCATCATTATAAGCTGCAGGATCTCATATCTGGAGTGCCTAAGTATATGACCCACATAGGCAACTTTCCGTCTTTTGATAGTCTGCATAAGTAGTCGCTTTCGGCCAGCTCGTCGATGGACTTCCACGTTCGTAACTCGGCTAACATTTAGAAACTTCAAATCATTTTGGCCCTTTTCATTTTCAATGTACAAAAGCATTTTGAATATGCGAAAATAATCCAATTGGTAGGATTGTCAGACTGAATAACCTAACCTTGTCTAAAGATTAAATAAATAAATTTTCGTCCCTTGAAAACTTTCAACTTTACTTAGGTACTTTAGGTACTTATTACCGTTGACCATTGTTGATCGATATTTTACGATACTTTTTTTTTCACATGATGAATCTTATCAGGGGGATCTTGGAAGATGATATCAATACAGTTCTTGCATGATATCAACAACGCCAAGTGTTGCAATTCCGGCCATACTTTTATTTTGGAGCGTTTTTAACGCCTGATTCAATTAGGAGATGTGTTATAAGTCTGGCGCATGTGTCACTATGTCATAAATTGCATCGTCACTTCGCACCGGATGGATCAACTTTGAATTAGTTTCTTTTTGTCTGATAAGAGAGTTAATCTAGAATGTCCTTAGTTTTGTTTTACTCGTACAGAAAATCGGTTGAGTGGGTTGATGAATATCAGACCCTTTTGACGATATTTAATATAAATTTAAAATACAATTTATATTAAGAGATAGAGCCGTTATTAATACATTTTTTCTTGGTGTCCCGAGATTTATCATTAACTTCTTAATTACAGTGGGAGCATGTCAGGGTGCTTCAGTTGCGCAGTCGCAGAGCAGCATGCGGTTGTTGGGATCCGTGAACCGATACCTTGTTGATACGTGGTGAGTTTCGCTCTGGGGGACTTAGGGACTTCGCCCACGGCGACTTTTTGTAGCCTAGCGCGGCAATATCGCTATCCTTTTTTAACATCAAAGAGTAAAAAGGATAGCGTTACGAGTAGCGCGGCAGCATCGCTACAAAAATTTGCTTGTAAACGACCATGCAACATTTGTATACCTACCTACAGGGTCAAGCAAAACGTTGTGGTATTTCCACGGGAAAGGGTTTTATACGGCTCAAAACAGTTTATCAATACTTCTATAACCATCTACTATATGTAGGTCTAGAATCATCGGGTACGAACTTATATATGTACTAATTTGTACGCGGGACCAGGGACAAAGTCGTGGGCAAAGGCTTAAGTTTCACATAAGTACTTGACACGAAATCTTGAGCGATATTGTAAGTTGCCTACGTATTAAAACAGGGATGATTCTGCTGAAATAAAGAATGACGCGGCCGGGATAGCAGCGCAGACTATCCTGACCGGAGGCACCCAGAGAGTGGTGATCATCGTGCATGGAAGAGAGAGCTCAGCATCCAGCGAGTTTGCGCTCAGACTCCGTGAGGGTACGTTTGCACTTACTACTTCTTTAGGCGAAGAACACGCGGAGAATCCGGCGGAATGCCTACATCTCGGGATACAACATTTCAATCCGCTCTACCGCGCGCCGTTCCGTATTTTCTTGGCCTTATACATCTTAAGTACCTATATGTCGACTAATTTTCTCCACAGTGGCCCAGTTTTAAAAACCTTGGGAGAAGCTCTCTGCTGGGCTGGACGTCTTTATGCTCACATGATGATGATGATGATGATTAATTGATGATCACTCTATTTATATGTTCTTACAACTGGACACAGTTGAAAGAGTCGAGTGAAAATAGTGGTTCTTGCTGGACGCAAATTTATGTAAAATTAATATTGACATAACCTACACCTTAAAATCATTAATGACCACAATGACCTGCGATTTGACCCATAAATTACAAGATAAAACTCATAAACACGGTTATGTATTTGCTATCGTTTTTCAATGGCATTCTCATGACAACGCGTGGAGTGTACAACGCGGAGAATTAATTACATCATAGCTTTTGCAACGCCATCAATTGTAATTCTATTAAATACATTGTTGCAGCATTATTGAACGAAGATGCAACTCGAACAACGGCCGTGGTCCGGCTGGAGTGGGGTGCGGTGACCAACTTGGGCTACTCATTCGCCGTCAGCGCCGTGCCGTACGTGGCAGACGACCTGGCAGATTTTATAGCAGCTTTGGATGCTGCCACTCAGCTGAACAGAGAACTCCTCCACATCGTGGGCTTCGACCTCGGGGCGCACGTAGCAGGCATAGCCAGTCGACGAACAGACGCACGCGCTATGAAGGTTACAGGTATATTCAACACAATTCAATTCTTTATTATGATCATATGGTTCATTTCTCTTAATGAAATGCAGGATTGGCCAGGGATGATGGCAAGCACCCAGACGGGGTCACCTTGGTGCTTTGGAAATTGGGGAGAGCATTGGTGTGGCACGTAACGGGCCACTTGCTCACAAGCCGGCGCTGCTGCTGGCCAGGCCCAGAGCCTCAAGCGCCGAAAGTATTCTTGCCTAATAAATGAATAACGAGTTTGCGGCTCTCGCAGTTGATACTCTGGCTCCCTGGTATATGTAAAAGAACTATATGTAGGTACTTATATTAATATTAATAGGTCCGAAAATAAATTGCTCTGTAAATTTATAAGCTGACAGAGCTTACAATTTGAAAGGTTCTCTTGATTACTCTTGTCGTCATCAGATCTCAACAATGCAATGTTTTTATAGGAGCCTCTGACAAGACTTTGGTTTTGATCAACGCGAAATCGCTTCGAGATAATGATATTGATGCTCGGAGTGTTAACACCGTCTTGCATCTAAGATTTCTTTCATTATTTCTCAGGCTTTGATTTTTTACAGGACTGGACCCGGCTGGAGAAAGTTGGGGCACAAACTCCGATCGCCTTCGAGGGACGGACGCTGATTATGTGGAAGTGATCCACACCGACGGCGTTGGGAACAGAGCGTACGGCATTGGCGAGGACTTGGGAGGCCTCAACTTCTTCCCTAACGGGGGCACGAGGCAGCCTGGCTGCGCCAACAGCAACAACCTGTGCCATCACAATAGAGCGTGGGAGCTGTTCGTTGCCACTATTGAAGTATCTGGAGGTCATCTTACCGGGTTAGAATGCGAGACCATAGCCCAAGTCAACAACAACCGCTGCACGGGAGGGCCTGCTACAATGGGCACCACACAACTGAACAAGCGAGCGTAAGATCAACTGCCTACTTTCTAATGAAATAAGATTGAAATAATAGCATACATATACTCTATACTGTTGTCTATGAATATCCTAATTCCGTCTTTCCACAACACACATATTAAAATGAAAATGTTTTTCTTATGTCAACTGAAAACTAAAGTTGCTCCTATTTGGCCTAATAACCAGCCTTTGGGAAAATCCGCCATTGTTTATCGGCAGGATACATTCGGCCCGAATCAGTTCAGTTCACAGTCCTAACAACAGTTGTTCTCAAATTTACAAGTTGCCAAATTAGTTTGGTAGACTAATTATTATTATTTTATTTTTCAGAACAGGAATATATCGCCTCATCACCGGCCGGGTGTGGCCTTATTAGTACTTAGTTGCAGAATAACAATTGTCGTTAAAAATAAAAAATTAAATCACACGAACTTTTTTTTATACCCGGTACGTCATTTTCTTTTATGTTGTCAGACTTACAAACAGACAGACAGCTGGTAAGTGCCATATGGTACCATATGGTAAGTGGTTACCGCTGCCTATAGACATTTGCTTAGACGTCACAAAATGTAACAGGTGTCGAAATTCCACGCAGCCAACATCGCGGGCGGATGCTAGTGTAAATAATAAAAAATATATATTCATACTACTTTTGTTTGCTTGTCCTTCCTTCACATAAAATTGGCTAACCAATTTTGTTAAAGTTTGGCACCTATATAGAGGAAGTTTGAGATCCTGGAAATAACAAATAAATGGTTTTTAAGTATTCCGATATTTATGCGGTTATCTAACTGGTTCTCGTATGCGGTTATCTAACTGGTATTCGTAAAACTATTAACCAGTAAGTACCTGGGCGACCGAGCTTTTGCTCGGAATTTTTTTCGCCCCGTTAACTCCTGTGTTCTAAAAATCGTCCAAATCGTTAGAGCCGTTTTTGAGATCGTTTGGATAAATTAATAGAGAAATATTGAGATTAGCGCGTTTAAAGTATAAGAATGTATGAGGTAAAGTATCATCAGGTTACCTACGCAAATCCAAGTCTACGCGAAAGAAGTCGCGGGCGTTGGCTAAAGTGTAAAATTTTGGCTAAACTATACAAAACATTGGTTAAACTATAAAATCATGGCCACTTAAACAAGTAGCGGAGAAGTGGCATGAAGGAGCCAGGTTTTGAAAGAGCCACTTGCATTATTTCGGTAGTTTATGAACGAATTGGTTAGCAAATTTATTTTTAAGTAGCAATACTGATTTCCTGCCACCCACAAACATTTGACAATTCGCCGGGACCAATTGTCGCCGGTATATCGAGTCAAAGTTTTTGGCACTCAAAAGTAAGTATTTTGCGTCAGTTAATTTGTTTTATGGTATTTTACTGTGAACCAATAGAGGTACATGAATTGTAGATTGAGTTTGTGTATATACTGGACCTTGCAGCTGCGTAAAAAGTAAGGCGCAGAAGTTTTTATATAGTTGTTATTTTGAAGGCAATATTTTTTTTAACAATAAGTCATGAAAGAGCCGGGATAAAGGGCCTTAAAAGAGCTGGCTCTTTCATAACCGGCTCTTTTAAAAACCTGTATTTGAAATGGATAAAATAAATATTAAGCGGTTTTTATATACGTCTACTTAGGTATTATTACATTATTTGCTTCAGGTATTGCATTATGGAAAAGCTTGGTCCAAAAAATTAAAAATAAAAACCAGCATAATCGAAAATGGAAGAAGCACTTCTGGTTGGGCTTATGAATCCTGTTCCTGTGGCATTAAAGGGAAAATCAATTACTTTTGTAAGAATTGTTTCCAATTTTAAAAGACATTTTTACATTATTGTAAAAACCGAAAAAACTTAATTTGAAAGAAATCGAAATATTTTAAAGTTTACTGTGTGCAATATTTTTTCAAGTTCTTGTCAATTTTACAATGTGGTTTTTGAAAAAAGATTATTATATGCTATTTTATGAAAAAATAAATAATGGTTAGGAAAAAAATACCTTTCAAGTAAAAATATTAACATTATGTACCTAAAATAGGTAGTTATGGCTGAAAATATGTTAAAAATTAACGCATTTGTTAGAATGACTTAAAATAACTGATAGAATATAAAAATAACGAAAAAATCATAAGTTTTCAATGCGTATTTGTTAGATGTGTCTTTTTGTTAATTATAATAAACGTGCATAATTAAAATTTTGCATTATTTTCATAATTAATACAAACTGGCTCTTTCATAACTTTGAGTGGCTCTTTCAATACCGAAAAGTTATGAAAGAGCCAAATGACACACTTTACAAAAATGATTATTTTATTGGTTTTTAAGATGTTTTCATTAAAAGTATGTCCTTTTGGTTCGTTTAGAAAACTGGCTCTTTCATACCACTTCTCCCCTAATAACTTCGGATGAAAAAAGATAATAAGTAATAGGTATGATAAACGATCGATTGATTTAGTGGTTGTAACGTGAAATGCCTGCGGACGAAAGCCATATTGTCCTTAAATTAACAGTGTCAAAAGTTTCTCTGAACTGTGTGTGAAAGTGAATTTCATAAGTAGGCTCAAGATATCACAGAGGCTTTTGTGGAATGAAGACTCGGGATGATGAGGTTAAGGATTTATTGAGGACTTAAAAGTATTTCTTACATCGTCGATATTAGGTGTCTTAAGTAATCTATACATATGAAACAATCTATATGTATACTGGGTGCTCGTGAGCATTGCGAGAGATTTTAACCACTAATTCCTGAGGCTATAAGAAGTAATAAATGTTATATGAACTAAGGTCGAAAAACGTTTTTTTATTATTATTTTCATACATAATAATATTAATAATTGCTAACGTAGTATAATTTTTTTTTAGCAATATCAGACGTTGCCGGCTCGTCCTAAAGGCACGTTACTACGTTAGCAATTATTATGTATGAAAATAATAATAAAAAAAACGTGTTTCGACCTAAGTTCATATAACATTTATTACTTCTTATAGCCTCAGGAATTAGTAGTTAAAATCTCTCGCAATGCTCACGAGCACCCTGTATATACTAATAATAGGTAAGTCTGTTGAAGAAGTCGAAATGAAAACCAGCCAAGTGCGTGTCGGGACACGTGCAATGCATAGGGTTCCGAAATTGACGATGCCCACATTACTTTTCTAAGACTTATTAGCATCTTAGCTAGGCTGCGGTATGACGTGCCCGCCCGACGCCGCCCCTGCCGCTCGAGTAAAATCATTGTTTTTTTTAATTATCATTACGATTGATAATTACTTTTTGGAAATGATATTTAAAATTACTTATAAGGCTCATTACTGTTTTAAGTAATCTTGGAATCTGATAATTTCGATATTCTTTTATCTGACTTTGTTCATATTCGTAGGGGATTCACACCTTGATTTTTTTAATTGATATTTACATTTCCGTGCACAGTACAATTAAAAAACGTACGAAAGAATGTGTTTACGTGTAATGAATTTGCCGTGGCCTGAAGCCGCTCTACCGCCTCTCATGCAGAGGATCGGCGGTTCGATTCCGGCTCGCACCTCTAAGTTTACTTATGTGCGAAATTCAATTTGAATGTACCACTGAGCTTTTAAGTGAAGGAAAACATCGTGAGGAAACCTGCAGGCATCTGCGAAGCAATTCAAAGATGTGTGTGAAGTCCCAAATCCGCACTGGGCCCGCGTGGGGACTATAGCCCAAACCCTCTCGTGATGAGAGGAGACCTGTGCCCAGCAGTGGGACGCAAATAGGCTGTAGTAGTAGTAATGAATTTGACAAAAAACATCTCATTTATAATTTCACAGTAGATATAGTAACTACTAAATACCTGCCTACTCCCTTCTTTTAACTTTATTGAAGGAGTTGTTTAGCTTATTTAACCATGAATTATGATGTAAACTATTATTTCCATTGATCTATTATAAGTAAGGATTCACAATCAGCCGGAGCAAAATGGCCCCGTCAAAACGGGTGCCCGAATAGCTCGGGCACCCGTCTGGCCTCGTCATAGAGAGGCGTTATAAGCATATTGGAACGTATTTTCTAATGTCAGTTTACTCCAAATATTTTGACATGTTCTGTTAAGCACTGTTCGTCCATATGTTATTACTCATTATGGGTCAATGATTATTTCGCATTATTATCGTGTATTTTAGTGCTCATTGTGGAGAAGAAATATCTATATTCCAAAATATTCTGTCATTGTGATTGTACTTATAATCTTAAGTAACTGGTAGCGAACACTGCACTACTTCAGATTACAATAGTGTAACGTGAAGTAGTGCAGTGTTCGCGTGCTATACAAGACACGTAACTCATAGGAGTTACGTGTCCACGACAGGTAACTTAGGTAGGAGGCACGCGGCGAAGTACTTAACTAAAGCCGTTGACGTAGAGTCTATTATTGCTTAATCCGCTCTCCTAATTTGTGTCGTACTTAAGAACTTCTTTTATTATTACTTTTATTTATGATTACTTAAGATTCTAAACTGTCTATGTAGCTTGGGTAAATGTTGTGTGAACAGAAAAATTAAAAGTTTTATGCATTAAAATATTTTATTGAATTAAATCACAATATTTTTCTTCCATTCAGACGCTGTAGGGCCACGCACGTCCAGTGGTGAGACTATAAATACCCCTCCTGAAAAAAGTAAATACATCTTAAACGAACATAGAATAGCTAGTCTATGGATCAATAAATTCTCGAGAGACAATCATGTGACTGAAGTTGACTACTTTGATGACACAGACATCATAGCGATCGATAGAGAAAGGTAACTTATTAATTCATATTAAACACACTATCACCGGGACTTAATCGCGTAAAAACTATTTATATTTTACCTCGACGTTTCGACGACTGATGTCTTCTCGTCCCGGTGATAGTGTGTTTAATATGAGTGTGTATCGCGAAAGTTTGAGACAACTTATTAATTGTAGTAAAATATTATAATATTATAATTATCAGGAATGACAAAAGTGACTGAGATGCTATCAAAGACAATGGACTACTTACTGCAGCTTGATCAACTCAGTTGTGCCCAGAATTGCGTGGGCACCTTCGCATTGTTCGTTCTCGACTTGCGCCATGGACTCGCATCTGCGTCCGATGAGGTGTCCGTTCAGGTCTACGCTGGCAGCGAATAATTGCCATGCGCGCTTGTGACTGCACAGGTTGTTGCCGTCACAGCCCGGCTGACTCGTCCCGCCATTGGGGAAGAAGTCTAAAGTCCCTATTGGCTCGCCGATACCGTATGCCTCTTCCCCGTCGCCGTCGGTGTGGATCACTTCCACTATTTGAGCGTCGGTGGCACGCAGGCGCTGTGAGAATGCACCCCAGCTTTGTCCCGCTGGATCTAGAGCTGTAAATTGAGGTTTGTTACTGATACTGTGCCACGGTCAGTGACGGGCTTTAATTTTGCAGCCAAAATTATTGCTTGAGGGGTGACCTCATTGGTAGCTATTGTTGTTCAATTCTATGTCAACAGCATTTAACTTAGAACAGTATTTTATACACATCACTAATCTGATAGGCTATTAATATTGAATATCTACCTGTGATCTTCCTAGCGCGAGCAGCTGGGTTGCGGCTTGCCACGCCAACCACGTGGGCGCCGAGGTCAAAACCAACCAGATGAAGCCTGTTGCGATCGAGCTTGCCCTGGTTCTCCAGATTCACGATGAATTTGACCAAATCTTCAGCAACGGAGGGCACGGAGACGGATGCTAGTTCGTAGCTTAAGTGGGATACCATCGCCCAGTCTACTAGGATAACCGCCATAGATCTGTCTTTGTTGACGAATGCTGTGAAAAATAATTCAATTACTTATGTGACCCATTTTGCAGCTCGGCCACGACTTCAAGCGACCAGCAAACGAGCGTTTTCGTATAGTTCGACGCAACTTAGAAAGAAGGCGCGCGGTGAAGCAGTAACTCTGTTTGACGCAGAGTCTATTGTTAAGGTCGTGCTGTAATATAGTATAGTATCACTCGGTGCACAGATCCGTAAGTATGTATCAATATTAATGTATTTGGAATACGCTCGCTTGTAGAAGAGCCGTTAGACTGTTGATATACTCGTATTTATATCATCCTTAAAATGCGCAAGATTAGTTTAATAAATTTCTCAAGGTATTTACAGTTTAATATAAAGTGCGCGAATTCACTGGAAGCGGAATCTTCTCGTCCGTGAACAACGATCGCGACAGTTTGTGTACCGTCAAGTACGTCCAGCAAGGAAATATCTTCCATGCTATTTTTCACTTCCTGAATTCCTTCACCGTTGACTACGTGGCTCCTGGAAGATATATAAAATAAACGTTTACTTACTGTTATTTATGCTTCTATAGTTTCCAATTTCTATAGCCTTGAAATCATATTTATGATTTTGTACGTACCCTCCAATTTAGAGGCTGTAGCATCTTTTGAAGCCGTGGTGGTCCAGTGGTTCGACCTACCGCATCTCATACAGAGGGTCAGGTCAGTTCGATTCCAGCTCGCACCTCTAAGTTTACTTATGTGCAAAATTCAGTTTGAATTTACCACTGAGCTTTTTGGTGAAGAAAAACATCGTGAGGAAATCTGCACGCATCTGCGAAGTAATGTGTGTGAAGTCCCCAATCTGGACTGGGCCCACGTGGGGACTATAGCCCAAACCCTCTCATGATGAGCTGAGGCCTGTGCCCAGCAGTGGGACGCAAATAGGCTGTAGTGGAAGTAGTAGTAGGAGCATTTTTTGATGATGACAAATTTTAAGATTCAGAAGTTTTGAAGATGAGTTGATTCATGCATAGTTGACGGACTCCTGGTGGTTAAATATGGCCGCCGAGCTGTCATACAGAAACGTCATTTTATCCCATAGTAAAATATTTAACGTTAACTTTAACGGACGGTTTGAATCAACTCACCCTAAGTAGTTAATAAGTTTGAAGCTTTGTCAATATATTATATATTTTTATTCGTTTGGCCTACCAGTAAATTCAAGCAAATGTTCGGTGAAGGGTGAAGGAAAACATCTTAAGGAAACCCGCAGAATGAGAACTATATCGCACACCCTCTTGTGATGAGAGGAGGACTGTACCTAGCAGTAGTGCGTAAATAGATGGTTGTGGTTGCTTTCCCAGATGAACTTACCATGTCCAAATGTAATATCTGTTCAGGCTTCCCTGGAATCGCTGGCTGTTCTGCGCAGGCACTACAGCTCCATGGCATGCTCCAACTGAAAGTAAACATTATAGTACATTTTGAAGTAAGTGCGAATAGTTTGTCATTTTATCACGATTTATGTTGGCGCAAGCAAAAGCGAGCTTTAACACTAGGGAGGGACGAGTTAAATGAACAGGATAAAGTTCGAAAATCTTTTCGCACTAGTGCGTAAAAAACTCACTTACTGCTGTCACTAGCTGTCAAAAAACCAAAAAGCGCTCGTTCGGAAATGACTAATTTCTCGCACGCTAAACAGGTATCGAAAGGTTTACTTTTTGAGCAAAATAGTACATTTCGATACTAGTGCGGAAAGTGTGTCATTACACATGACACTTCCGCACGTGTATCGAACGACGTTTTTTAATACAGTTGCGAAAAAATAAGAAAAACAACAAGTAAGGAATTAGAAACGTTTATATTATTAATTTTGTAATTGCAATAGAACTGAAAAATAATAAAGTTCTACAAAAATTATAAAAAGATCTCCCAATAAAAAAATCTTCTATCTTTATTTATTTATTTTTTATTTACATAATAGTTAATGGCACATTTTGTACAATTATTGAGTGTGATATTGAAAGTTTTTGCCGGTAAATTAAGTGGCTGACTGAATTATTAATCTCACATGTCTGTGAAGATTGAGTCACTGGAAAAGAGAAAAGCACTAGATCGCAAAAACCAACTTTGCGCACGCTAAACAGCTACGTAAAGTAGCACTTTTTGAGCAGCTGTATTAAAAAAATAGTTTCAGGTTTTATGGCAGTAAAAACCATGATTACCTACTTCTTAGGTTTATAAAGCTTGTCGTTCATACTCCATTTTAATGAACTACGCAAAACTTTAATCGATGCTGTTATTTTTTCGAAGTCAGTTTCAATTAAACTAATATGCAGTTGAATAGATTTCATATTTGATAACGAATCCAAAGCGTGTAAATTAGTTTCTCAAGATGTGTATACCAGGGCTTGTAACCGGTTTTTGCCCCCATACAAATAAACCGGTTTTCTTATCGTTCTTTCGTTTACTATTTCATGTTTAATAAGGCTATAAAATAATATGAAGTAATAACCTAAATACACTATGGAGTTCCACATAAAGACTATAAAATAATTCTAAATATTTGGCTATTTCGGGGTTTTTTTAATTAACCGGTTACAAGCCCTGGTGTACACTCATTAATAGTTTTCCACTTACTCGAGCCACTGGCTGCCGCTATGAATGCTAAGTTCACTAGCCACATTTTGTCTCGGGTGTTTGAGGGTTGATTGAATAAATGCATACGGAACGTATGAGCTTTTATTGTAAAGCTTATCATCGAATCTATCAGTTATTGGTAATCTAATAATAAATAAAGTGATCATTATCTGATGATATTGTTTATCTTCAGGGGATTCACTGTACAGGGTGTGGACCGTAAAAAGAGCGAAATTGAAAGATGATGCCAAGAGTATCCGCAGTTACCTTGACCTGATCCTAATGCTCCCAAGTGCTTAAAATCGGAGCTTAAGTAACTTAAAGTTACAACCCATAATCAATAATGCTACTTAATCTGACAATATGTTTTTTTTGTTTGCTCGATTAATTTTGTTAGAAAATAACTGTAAATTCATAAGAATTAATTGAAACCATTTGGAATTCATTAATTTCATTATCGATAACTGTCTATAGTACATTCAATTTTTTTTTGCTCCTATTACGGGTCACACCGTGCGTACTCGTAGTATTTCCCGTTTAAATCTTCCAGTGCAGTTTTTGTTGATCGGTTACATGACTCGCAACCACGACTCCATGGGATTTTGTATTGCACGGGAAATTTGAGGGACTCACCTTATTAAATTAAATACGTCACACACCCCACCATCTTTAAATAAAATTACACCATTGCCACAAGTAAGATGGAATGATAATAAGAGTCGAGTAGCCAACTCGACATGAATCGAACCAATAACTGCACAGTGCGGCATTTTTTAATAATTTAAGTAAAAGCAATAACAGCAAATATTTCTCTATGTAATTGACAGATGGTTTGGGTCAAGCGATTGCAGCCCTAGTGGCCAAATTATGCAGATTTCTTGTCTATTACTGCGCTTCTAAAGGTTCTAAAAATGGGGTGCATCAAAAAGTTAACGTCCGTTGAATATGGCCCATCTAGACCTAGAGGTCTAGATAACTATGGAGATCATTCTATTATAGAGGTGGATGGAGATTATTATGGAGATGTTTCTGTATGAAATGCCATCTCGGTGTCATATTTAACGGACGTTAACTTCAACAGTCGATAGTGCCATGCCTTGCTGTTCCGAAAGTTGCGGGTTCAAACCCCGCTGGGAGCAAACTTTGTGTTAAGAGTATGAATGTTTGTACTCAAGACATGGATGTTTAGTACCTAGTATATGTATCTATATGAGTACCTATTTATATCGTTACCTTAAGGGGGATTGGGTAAAATAGTCCCGAATAGAGGACTGATTACCCCACTGTGCCCAGCAGTCGTCCCATTGCGAATTTTATTATTTGAAACCCTACATTTTAAGAGAAATTAAATCATTATGTTGATGAGACTTTTATAAATGATAAAGATTAAAATGATAAAGTTTGAACTTGTAAAATACACGATTTGGGAGGTGAATCCCCAGCTGCTGATAAGGAGTATCAAAAGACAGAAACCGACAAAAGATCAAAATGATAAAACTTTAAAACATTAGATTACTTGATTTAATCAGCAGATCAATGTGGTTATAAAAACATCAAGCGTTTAGGTAGTAAATGTCTTTTTGAGTCGCCAGGCAGGATGTGGAGAGCCAACTTAAGTGTATACTCGTATATAACTTTACATGCAGTATCTACGTTTATATAGTAGGAAATGAGTGCAACGGGCCTGGACCAAAATTACAATTTTAAAAACTCTAAAAGTACGATTGCCAGGACAGGAGCGTCCAAGTCATTCGTACATGAATTATAACAAAACAATGATACATTTTTGTAACTGCTGGAGCTTGCTGGCAAAACCTAGTAGGGCTGCGAGTAATATAATAGAGATATAAGTTGCGAATTACCTATTCGCACGAGTGTCATACAGCGTTTTACAATGCATCATGCGAGGAAACACATAATATATATATTTAAGAAGTAAAAGTTTTATTTATTAAGGCGTTAACAATTTTGAAACACCCCAAAAAATAAAAATAAAGATACAACTTTGTAATTTTATTGTTCAGATCACTTTAGTTTCGACGCTATAGACATTTTACTTTCCCGCACACTACAGCGTGCGGGAAAGTAGTTCCTATTTTCATTCCCGCACAGTGTGCAACTGTGCACAATCGTGCAGGAAAGTAAAACTTTCTGCGTTAATGTTTACCAACATAAAGGGGACTTTCTGAGCATTTGCATTGTAAAATCAGTTTCAGCTTGCTGTGGTGCGAGTGCGATGCTGGACTCGCCAAAGGAAGCTCAGCAGAACCAACGCTTTTTGGGTTCCTTAAACAGATACTACGTTTCGACTTGGTAAGTCCAATTTAAATCTATCGTCAACATATGCATATTTCCATACAGTAGTAGAGACACCTAATAAGGCTAAAGAGTAAAAAGTATACATATGAGATAATGAGATGGGGGAAGAATTCTCTATTGTACTTGTATACTGGATCCTTGTACCAACATCCTTCCTTTGGAAAAGACATAAGACACAAATGATTAACAACTTTACAGGCATTCCATAAGATTTTAGCGAATAAAATTGACCGAAATTTGGCATGAGGCTATAGGTACAATAATTTATTCAAAGCAATTTTCTCCATTGGTGTATTTTGGCGATTTCTCACAGGAAACTTTTGCTCGAGGGTACCGAATACCAAGCAGTGTTTAACAACCCGGACAGCATCGAACAGCTCCATTTCGACGATGATATAGACACCGTGGCGGTCATACTTCACGGACGCGAGGACTCTGCCTTCGGCGAGTTTGCGACCACCGTCAGAAATTGTACGTTTTTGAATTTTCATTTTTACCTAGTAAGGAACAGTCCGTATTATTGGGAAAACAGAACTGAGGTTCTACTAGTATATGTCTTTATTATAGCCACTTCCGGTTTTCATTTAGTATCTGTCCCGAATAAATTCTACAGCATAAATCTACGAGCTTTTCGGTATTCGAAAACATAGCGAGAAGAACCTGCACGCATCTGGGAATTAATTCAAGGATGTGTGTGAAGTCCCCAATCCCAACTGAGCCCGCTTGGGGACTATAACAGGTTGAACTCTCTCCTGATGAGACGAGGCCTGTGCCCAACAGTGGGACGGGTGGTTGTGGTGATGACCAACTAGTATGTGAAACTATGTAGAATTAGAACCTATGATTTTGGAGGATCAACTTTAAACTTTAAGCATATCTTCTCTCACAGAATCCATCCATTAATTACCCTTTCGATAACAACTATAATCGTCTATTAGTTGGCCTAAATTACAATAAAACTCTGTTTCAGCGTTTCTAATCCACGATCGCTCAACGGCCGTGATAATAGTGGACTGGTCGTTGGTGTCCCACTTGGACTATGCGCTAGCGTCTGTGGCGCTGCCTCACGTGGCTTCAGACCTGGTCGAGTTTCTGCAACACCTGGAGGTGGCCGACCGGATCAACAGGGACCGGCTGCATCTGGTCGGATTCGATCTCGGCGCGCATGTCGCGGGCATTGCCAGCCGCACGGTGGTTGCTCGCGCTAGGAAGATTACAGGTTTTGAAAATACCATAACTTATTTAGTAGGTACAACGTCGCAAACGCGCGTATCTATGATTTTTTACATGTTATTTTTCATGGGAGAAGTTAACATCCAAGTTTGCAAATTCGAGAACCTTGTGCTACTGGTGGGGAAGGGGGAGGGGAGGGGAGCACCTCTCAGGAGCGCGCATGGTTAAATTAGACCGTTATTGCCGATTTCAACTTAAGTTACGCTCATCTTCCGAGACACGAATCTACTATAACTGGCGGCTTCTAAGTAGTCTTATTTATAAATTTTGACAGTTGGATTTTTTGTTCGTTTTAATACATTTTTTGCGATCATTCACTACAGCATTAGATCCTGCTGGCGAAAACTGGGGTGGATTTTCCCTACGGCTTCGAGCTACTGACGCTCAAAGTGTTGAAGTTATCCACACCGACGGAGTTGGGAACGATGCGTATGGTATAGGACAGCCAATTGGTACCTACGATTTCTTCGCTAACGGCGCGACGAGCCAGCCCGGCTGTAAAGACAACCTGTGCAACCATAACCGAGCCTGGCAGCTGTTCGCGGCAACCGTGGAGATGAATGGACATCTAGTGGGTAACAGCTGTGAGAATGTGGCGCAAGTAGACGGCAACAGTTGCGCTGGCCCTGGCGCAGTCATGGGGTCTTCTGCGTTGATCAAGCTGGCGTGAGTCCCTTTTTAAACCTGTTTAGACTTTATTAAGGGCCAAAAGGCCATTATTTTAAATATTGCCAATAGAAAGTGGTAATTGCCGTACATTTGCGACACCAGTGGCGTTGTCGGTTTCGAAGGAGACTGAAACTTTTATCATTGCTTGATCGATTGGTTACTTATTTATGTACAGATGAACGTATTGGTGGTCGACCACTTTCAAAAATATTGGTTGTACTTTGGACTGAGTACAACCAATACGCTCTACGCTCGTCCGCCTTAGATAAAACGAGTCTCGTGCAAGCCATAAAAAATTGTGGCCAGACTATTTCGTTTCGGGAGTATTCTTGGATTGGATGACGAATTGATACATATTCTTTGTGTTTGCAGGTCAGGTTTATATCGCGTCAACACCGGAAGGCAGTGGCCTTTCTACTCGTAACTTCGCAAAGCATTATAGAACCATTAAAATTGTTTATTTTATAATAAAAAAATGTATGTATGTTTTGTATGATTTTTTATTTATTTTGGAAATAAAAACATCGTTCTTGCTTTACCCGAAAAAGATATCATATACCTACTTATCCAGTTGCTTATAATTTTTGAAAAATATATATCCATAATCGAAGTGAACTTCCTTCCCATCCCCCACCACCCGTGCGGTGGCCTGCAGTCTCTGGTTTGAATCTATTCAGAATGACCCAGGGAACAACTAACTGTGACTAGTATGAGCCCTTAATCAAAGAAGTAGGGTACATAGTACAGCACTAAAACGAGAATTTATAGACAAAACGCGTCGTGGAGTACATTTAGCCGCTAAATGTACTCCACGAGCTAAATTTTAGCGGTGATCGTATGCCAAAACTATTGATGTCACAAAAAAAGTGTGAATGCAAAAATGGTCGGTTCTCTAGTTTTATTTTGGAGTACAGTTTTGCAGTTTTATGAGCATTCTCAAACAGATAATTAACTTGAAAGGGTGTGTAAGTTACTCTTATCCAGATCAAAGAAACATTAAACGACTATTCTTTCAAGTCTTCACAAATTGTTTTGAACTTTAACATTCCTTATTTAATTTAAATTACAGTTTGATTTTCTAAGGTTCATTAGTAGTTGGTTGAAACTATAATAAAATATACATTTGATGTTAAAATGGTAATAAATATATATTTTTTAAATCCATTGGAAGCTGTCAACGGTTTCGAACTTTGTTACCGGTATCAAAAAAAAGCAAACTTTTTAATGGCCCTTTCAAGTAGAAGTGTGGTTGTATTTAAATAGAGTAAGGTTGTTGACAGATTTTTAATTCTTCGAAAATAAATGTTAAGACGACTTATACTAAGCTTTTCGTAAATATACACTCAACAGCAATGAAAACGGGTAACTTTGTATGGAAAATCCTATACAAGGTGACCCGTTTTCATTGCTGTTGAGTGTAGAAGTAGAATCCTGATAGAGATCAATTGCGTGAATAAGCTGGATGTGGATGTGGAATAAGTGGCACAAGACCGGTTTGAGCGAGCCTTAGGGAGACCTAATTATGTATCCAGCAGTATCGTCTTTCAGCTGACATGATGATGATGATCTAGAAGAAATGACTGGAAAAGTAATGAATACTGTACGCGTGTTTAACGACAGTTATAAGTCCAAACAATAAGATAGTAGGCAAAGGTCCATTGATGGCAATAGCAAATTATCTACTGATTATGTATTTAGATTTTAAACCAACGGACTAGCCACACGTAAGTTTATCCCTAGGTTACATTATAAAAATAATTACAAGATAAATGGATGGCCTCCAACAAGATGGAGCGACGACCTCGTGAAGGTCGTGGGAAACCGGTGGAAGCAAGTAGCACAAGACCGGTCGGATTGGCGAGCCTTGGGGGAGGCCTATGTCCAGCAGTGGACGTCTTTTGGCTGAAATGATGATGATGATGATGAAATGGATCACAGTCGGAGTTGGAGTGGCAATCGTCTCCATAACCGGAAACTGCGGCCAGGATCCGGGGTTCAGATTGATGATGGTTTTTCATGATGATGATGATTCGTTATTTTATTTGAATCATGAATCTTCCAGAAATTTCTTCATGAAATCATAACAAATTTTTACGAAGAAATAAATCACTCATTTCATTATCGTAAGAATCATGACAAAGTACAAGCTTAAGTACTCATTCACAATATGACTAATTGAGAATACCTTTGATATTCGCCGATTACTTAAATGAATTAGATTAAAATCGATTTTATCTATAAAAAGTTAAGAAAATACATGTGAAAAGCACAATAGACCGATTATCAGATTATAGTTGTCCGTATATATATAAGCATCTTGCGTGGCTCATGACTAGAACTAGATTTGGTATACCTTTGAAATCTGTCACCATGTTCCATTTGAGAATATTGTTCGTTGTTGCTGTGGCACGTAAGTTTGAATTTTTTTTTGCTTAACGACAATAGTCTTGAAATAAGAAAGCTGTGAATTTTCTGTCTGCATAAAATAAAACTATGCGGGGCACATTGCTCGCAGGACTGATGGCCGATGGGGCCAGAAAGTGTTGGAGGCCTACCGACAGTTCTGGCACGAGCTTTCGGTAGGCCTCCAACAAGATGGAGTGACGACCTTGTAAAGGTCCTGGGAACGCGGTTGATACGAGTGGCACAGGACCGGTCTGAGTGGCGCGCCTTGGGGGAGGCCTATGTCCAGCAGTGGACGTCTATTGGCTAAAATGATGATGGTGATGATGATAAAATAAAAAGTCTACTACCAAGTCAACGACCTAATAAATATAACAAGATACGTTTTTATTTATTTACAGTGAAAACGTGTCACAGTCAGGAAGTAGCTGTTGATGACCAGAACATACATGGTCGCATATTTGGTACACTGAACAGATATTATATCTCATCTTGGTACGTCTAACTCTTGGCTACATGGTCACTTTAGATTTTTTAAGCGTTTGATAATCTGTGTTTTACAGCGGACGTCTTACGGTATGATGATGATGACTGCGTGTTCCAGCTTGGTTTACTTGGAAAATTTTACCTTTACATTTGATTCACAGGGGGCTTCTCGCGAACGGGACTGAGTACATAGGCTTGTCGAACACGGATGAAGCCGTCAACTCGTTGACTGCGTTGGACAGTTCGCAGAATGTCGCCATCATAGTGCACGGCCGCGACGCGTCCGCCTTCAGCGAGTTTGCACAAACACTACGCACTTGTAAGAAATCAATCCAAAACTACAGGCATCGGCGCAGAACTTGGCGGTGGCCTTCGATGCGCAGAAGTCAAAGATAAGGTCTCATCGGCAGAGGGACGCGGGACGCAGGTGGCGCTTTGTCGTGCGCGCACGCTTATTGGCTCTTCAGTCGTAATCCTGCGCGGAAATCCCCTCTACTTTCGCTCACCGCTCAATATCCGTGCCGCGACCTATACGTTTTATTAAGCTAAGTAATCATTTCATTGAAGCGATGGATAACTCGAACTCACGTTGCATACTTTATTCTGAACCTAGACTCAAGGAGCGTCTTAATTTTTTTAATTCTTCATCAAAAATTACTTCTATACTCGTAGTAAGTACGTATCAAAGGGATTTAGTAAAATTCAAATTATTTCTAATGTAAACTACAGGTATTTCATTGCAGTCGCTTATTGAGTGAATACTAACTGCATAGTAAAAGGATGAGGGCACATAGCCAGATTTCCTCTATTAACGTGGCATTCCTTTCCAGCCTTCATCGACAACTACCGGGATACAGCAATAATCCTCGTGGACTGGGCCGTGGTCGCGTTTACGGACTACGCGACCGCGTTCAACGCAGTCCCGTTCGTGGCCGACGACATCATTGACCTCATAGTGAGGCTGGAAGCCGCGGGCAGGATCAACAGGAGCCTGGTGCATCTCGTGGGCTTCGATGTAGGGGCGCACATTGCTGGTATCGTCAGTAGGGATCCGAGGGCCAGAGTGCAGAGAATAACAGGTGATTTTTTTATTTTTCGTCAGGCGAGGAGTAAAAAGTAAAGTAAAAAACATTTATTCGGCTAATTAACCTTACATTACTTAATAACTAGGTAAAATAAAATTACAACTAGCCGAAAGGGTTCCAGCTCAGCTCTATGCTGGGCAGGGCCTCAGCGCTGATTTTCAGCTGGAACCCGAAGATACAGGTTGGTGCCAACAAAACTCCGTTCTTTTTTAACTTCACTAAAAAATAAAAAAACAATTGTCCAGGCGATGATAATTAAGTATAACAATAATTGTTCAATCTTAAATAAACATATACTCAAAAAACATAAATTAAAATAAACATTGGTGGGGTCAGTAACAAAACAATAAACCAATTGACAAAATTAAGTGACCAGATATTTTACATTTGGAACTTAACACACATAACAATTAGCAAATGTGGGTTAGAGAGTTTGGATGATTATTTAATTTTATATACCTGTTGAGAGCTGCAGTTTTAGTAAATGAGCTTTAAATTTATTTTTAAATACTTGGACTGAACTTGCGTTTCGAATTGGAGGTGGAATATTGTTCCAGCACTTCGTGGCAGCGTATCGGAAGCTGCCACGAAAACTGGCCGAACCATACCGGGGACACAGGAGGCGAAGAGCATGCCTCTCATGCCTACAAGAAAGTGTCAATTTATTAAACAGGTACAACGGTTCCTTAAATCGAATAACACCAAATAACATGGTAGAGAAATGAAAAAATCGACGAGCCTCCATTTTTAATAGACCTCCTTTATTAAGAAACGGGGTGACATGCGAGCGAGGTGGTATGGGGAAACAAAATCTGGCGCAAGCATTTTGCAGTCTCTGTATCAGATTTTTTGTACGAGTCAACAAGCATGAAGCAAAAACGGTATCTGCATAATTTAGCTTAGATAAAATTAGACTATCACATATTTTGATACGCAAATATATATTCAAGTATTTACGAACCCGGTACAAAACTTTCAATCTATAAAAACAATTACGAATAACTTCCTTTATATGATTTTCAAATCGTAGTCTACTATCCATGAGCACACCCAAATTTCGCACTTCAGACACACAGTCTACAGCACTATTCATAATACGCACTAGAGGATTGTTTGATAAAATTTTTGCTAATTTCTGTTTACTGCCAAGAATTATATATTTTGACTTTGATGGGTTTAACATCAGGCTATTAATTTTTGACCACTTCGCAATACGATCTAGGTCCTCATTCAGTTCAAGAACTGCCGAATGGACGTTACCAGGCTTAAATGATTTGTAAATTTGTACGTCATCAGCGTAAAAATGACTTCTACAATTTTTTATGCTTTTAATTAAGTCTGCACTGTATAGAATAAATAGAATAGGCCCTAGAATGGATCCTTGCGGAACTCCTCGTGTAATATTACTGGCTTTAGATAAAGTAGATGTGCCATCCGTATTACGCACTTCAACACGCTGAGTTCGATTGGTAAGGTAACTGTGAAACCATCTTACAGCATTTGGATCTAAACCATAGTACGTTAATTTAGACAGTAAAAGAGTGACATCAATGGTATCAAAGGCACGTGAGAAATCAAGCAGAGTTAAAATTGTATCTTCCCCAGCATCTTGCGCGGCGAGAATGTCATCAACTACATTTAAAAGAGCAGTAGCGGTACCACGTTTTTTTCTGAAACCTGATTGATGTACCGGTAAAATCCCATTATTTTCTAAATACTCCGTTAATTGTAAGCTAACGGCTTTTTCAAGAATTTTGGACATTAAAGGGAGAATGCTAATAGGTCGTAAATCTTTTAAATTCAACGGGGAGGATATTTTAGGTATTGGTTTAATAATAGCTTCTAGTAGTACATGGGTACCTGCTACGGGTCCGATAGTACGTCCGCTAGTAGCGTCCCCGCCTACCCTTAGCCACTTTTTCTCTCAGTGTCTAACATTCCGTGCTAAAACTACCCCTGTACCTTTAATATCCCATCCCCTACTCCTCTAAGTCTCCTATCTTCTTCCCGAATTTTTATTTTCGCTGGCCCTCATGGCGTAGAAGAACGACTCCCTTTGGCAACGGGGGAAAGGCCGATAGTACAGCCGAGCTAGCTACTGGTTAAGTTCATTGAACTCGCTGATCAACGACGGGTGCGGTCCTCCAGCATAATGAGAGTTGTGCGGCGGGTTAACAACACTCCCATGAAAAAAAAAGTCATGAAACCGAAGATAGTAAATGTACGATCCGATCCTAATTTTAAGGAGCAAAGGCATAGGAACACGCCCTTGAGTGGAACTTTAAATCTAGCTGCTTAAAGTTCACGAGACGCTTGAACGATTGTATAGGAAACAGGGAGATCCCTATTTTAAGACTTCGAATATAGCCCCAGGAGCCCTTTATCAGATAAACAAAGAGCTATTAAAATATCACATTCGACTTTTATCTGGATACTTGGTAAAAATATGGTGGGGCATTGTGTTCATAGTCTACCAAGATTACCCTCGTAAAACATTTCATTTTACATTTCAGCTATGTACCTTATAGTAGCATAACAACGATATTATATCTTATATGTTAATCTTGAATAGGCATTCTTTTATTTGTACAAACGATCTCAGAAACGGCTCTATTGGAACGAAATTTGCAAAAATATCTGGTAAAACTCATATTTAGCGATATTCACCCGGTCGCTCAGGTACTTATCATAACATGTCAAATTTCCAGGTTTATCCCCTGCCGGTCAGAACTGGGACTCATTCTCTCGTCGTCTCCGCTTCACCGACGCCCAATACGTCGAAGTGATACACACGGACTATTCAGGCTCCCGTGCTTTCGGCATAAGCGAGCAGCTGGGCACTGTCGACATCTACGCGAACGCAGGGACCAGTCAACCTGGGTGCTCCAACAACCTGTGCAACCATAACCGCGCATGGCAGTTATTTGCTGCGAGCCTAGATATGGGAGGGCATCTGATCGCACTGAGATGCGACGGTCTAACAGATATGACGAGGAATCGATGCATTGGTGCACCCGCTCTAGCGTTGGGTACCAATGATCTCTCAAAGCTCGGGTAAGTCATCTTTTGTACAGGAACAAAATGATCTACTACTACTACTACTACTACAGCCTATTTACGTCCCACTGCTGGGCACAGGCCTCCTCTCATCACGAGAGGGTTTGGGCTATAGTCCCCACGCGGGCCCAGTGCGTATTGGGGACTTCACACACATCTTTGAATTACTTCGCAGATGTGTGCAGGTTTCCTCACGATGTTTTCCTTCACCGAAAAGCTCAGTGGTAAATTCAAATTGAATTTCGCACATAAGTAAACTTAGAGGTGCGAGCCGGAATCGAACCCCCGACCCTCCGCATGAGAGGCGGTAGGTCGAACCATTAGGCCACCACGGCTTTTTTTACAAAATGATCTGCATACACTTTTATTGCCCAAGGAATAGTGTAGGCGTTTACAGCTCTTCGAATGATTATTTTGTCAATAAACTGTAAGAAACATGCAATAGGATTAGTAAGTAAAAAACTCCATCTCACTAATCCTTTATCTACGAGTAATCCTGATAAACGTCCGTCCAGATGGCTGCCACCATCTTGCATGCTAATCCTGTGTTAGTAAAACAAACATAATTGTCATGTTTTATAGTTGATCGCTGGCTGGTCATACAGACTGCCGTTCACTTACCATCAGGCCTGTGTGCACGTTTGCCAACCCATTCCATAAAGAGAAAGTAAAAAATGTGATAAAGTGGTGTTTTCATATTCATTTTATATCAGTTTCGATTCGATCGCAAAATAACCCGCAAGTACGTACTGCAGTTTTGTAGAACTTTATTACTTTAGTATGTTTAACTTACTTCTCGTTGCGGACGTTTGTGGCGGCTCTGGTTTATTACTTACACTGAACACACTTAGGCCCGGTTCCTATATCCACGAAACGCCTCGTTTTGCCTACGGACGGTTGATTTGTTCCAAAGAGAATCTGTCAAATTTTAACCGTCCGTAGGCAAAACGAGGCGTTGTTTGGATATAGGAACCAGGCGTTAATGGAGTTGCCAGTTTAAAGGAGATTAGAAATTTCTAGAACTAATTAAAGTGTTTTTTTCTAGAACTGGGATCTACCGAGCCAATACAGGGAGAACTTATCCTTACAACCTGTGAGGCGACTTCAATATAAATTAAGTAGTTATTTTGAAGTGTAATAAATTATATAATTTTTTCTTGTGTTTTCTTCTACATAACTTTCTGTGATATATTTATGTAGAATATAAATGATTAAAACTATACTTAATGTAATAAACATTGAAATTACCCAAATACTTATGTACCTATGTAGATACTTCAAGGGTCCAGTAAAATAGCATTAGCAAATTAACATACTGTTCATAGCAACAGTTTTTAGCGGTCTCGTGTCGGCGAATACGCGTATGAATCTGATAAGCTATTTGTATAATTTGAAATATAAAACGTTAAAAAGTTTCGATGATCAGATCAGTGAGTAAAGCCGTGGTGGCCTAGTGGTTCGACCTACCGCCGCTCATGCAGAGGGTCGGGGGTTCGATTCCGGCTCGCGCCTCTAAGTTTACTTATGTGCGACATTCAATTTGAATTTACCACTGAGCTTTTCGGTGAAGGAAAACATCGTGAGGAAGCACTGGGCCCGCGTGGGGACTATAGCCCAAACCCTCTCGTGATGAGAGGAAGCCTGTGCCCAGCAGTGGGACGCAAATAGGCTGTAGTAGTCTAGATCAGTGATTATTGATCATGTCCAAGGACTTTATGCGCCGACTACTAAAAAATAAAAACACAAAAAAATCGAACAAGTAGTGTTTACAAACCACAGTTTTATTACAATAACTCAGATCTTGAAAAACGGTGCCTTTGACTTGACCATCTGGATAGATGGCTAGTCTTTATGTTGGTCTTGCATAATCCACTGAGCCCTTCTGCCGTCTGCTTCCTTCACCGCGTCGTCGGCGCCGTAGCATTGGCACTCGCCTCCGACGCACCTGCCCCCGGTCTTGCCCTGAGCCCTGCATGAAAACCTGCAAGCCGTTCCGTTGCACGGTTCTCCATCTATTTCAATACCTCAGTATTAGTACAGTTTAATCTTCTATAAATATAAAAACAAGCAAGCGGTGGACTGACTGACTGACTGACTGACTGACTGACAGACAGACAGGCAGTCTGACTGACTGACCGACTGACTGACTGACTGACTGACTGACTGACTGACTGACTGACTGACTGCCTGCCTGACTGACCGACTGACCGACTGACCGACCGACTGATCGACTGACCGACTGACTGTCTGACTGACTGCGCATACGAGGTTGTGGGGAAAAGCTAGTAAATTATACAGTAGGGCGACAAAGCCGTCTTGACTGAGCAATAGTGCGGGGGAGGGATGTCGCGAAGAGCGGACCCAAGCCCGAGTACAGTGCAGTGACCAATGGCAGTGGCAAGTGGTACGAGGGGCGGCTGATAAGTAATCTCCTTGGTCAGAAATATATACAAAAATAATGCTGGCTGGTATGGATTTATATTCGCTTGTTATTCTATTTTCAAAATGTATTACATTCATTTGTTTATTGCATCACGTTTATTAGTCTCCTACACTGTCTTTTATTTCATTGTTAGGTAGATTACTTTTCAGCCGCCCCTCGTACCTGCAGGGTGACCAATCCAATTGGGTCAGTACGGAGAAGACAGAAACCATGAGAGATGGCGAAATCTGTTCTTAGATGGCCATGGCGTCGATTTTAGATTCGATGAAAATGGCAACAAACATTAATATTGTTGTGTAGGTACTTTAAAGGATTTTTTTGCCCTTTTTTGAATTCAGTACGTAATCAAGTTAATTATTTTCTAAAATAACCTTTGTTTTCTAGGTCAAAGTTAACCTCAAAAACCAATTTCAATGTTTCAATGTTCTTCGACAGGACAATTAAAACGGATATTGGCATGTTTTTCCTTTTTGGCTTTTCAAATTCTAGGGGAAAGGAAGTTTTAATTTCAAAATTGACCAAAGTAATCCCGTTTACCTACTACAATTAAGAAAAAAACTTTTTGAAAACAAGCTTTTATTAATCTACTCGTCAAGACGGATCATACGAGTCCAAATTCGATGGGGTTATGTCGTTTAAATAATTACGGAGTTTATAAGACCTTCCGGTTCCACCATCAGACCAGCTCCATGTTAAGTTTAATAATTTTGCATTGTCATCCAATTTACACATGCATGCAAAATTTCAGCTCATTCGGTAACCGGGAAGTGGATCAAACTTGCAATATTTGATTACAAACAGACAAGCAAACAAACATCGGGACATCTTTAAAATAATACTATGATGTTGCAGACATGATAAAATTTAGTTTCTTATATAATTACCCTGAAGCCGTGGTGGCCTAGTGGTTTGACCTACCGCCTCTCATGCAGAGGGTCGCGGGTTCAAATCCGGCTCGCACCTCTGAAATTATTTATGTGCGAAATTCAATTTGAATTTACCACTGAGCTTTTCGGTGAAGGAAAACATCGTGAGGAAACCTGCACGCATCTGCGAAGTAAATTCAAGGATGTGTGTGAAGTCCCCAATCCGCGCTGGGCCCGCGTGGGGACTATAGCCCAACCCTCTCGTGATGAGAGGAGGCCTGTGCCCAGCAGTGGGCCGTAAATAGGCTGTTGTAGATATAATTACCAATAAAAGTCAAAGCGACTAGCACAAGAGACAGCACGAATATAACCTTCATCTTGTACTTAAAGAGGCAATTCCAAGTTCTCGCACCTACTATATATTCCTTCCTTATCAAGACAAGAAAATTGATTCGATATTCTGTAAGCAATTATTTATGAACCTAATTCGTTAGACTCGCACGTTATGCTTATAAAAATTCTTCAAAGATTAAAACACTCTTTATTAGTATAGATAAATAACTTTTGTTCATTTTCTGCATGAATAATAAATACGGGTGTCATCAATATAATGACGATAAAACTGTTTTCACTCTTCCTATTCGAAAAGGAGTACTTTGTTCCCCGTTTAGAAAATACGATTTTGCTCCCTCTCCATTCCTGCCCCGCAAACAGGGAGCAAAGTAATATTTTGCTCTCTAGGGAGTAAAGTACGATTTTGTTCCCTGCTGCTACTGGTTTTCTCATAGGAGGAGTGAAAGTGTACAACACGGTAGCAAAATTATTTAAACCTTGCGTGACATAGGTTGAATCCCTCAACCTTTCAATTTTCAACCCGATTCAACCCGTCACCCGCGGTAAAATATACCATTTTGCTCCCTAGTCACACAATCTACTATTATTCAGCTCTCTGTAATACTGGTAGGCAGGTACACGTAATAAGTTAGCAATTAAGTAGCACCTACAGTTATTCTGCCAGGTTTGTTCAAAGGACATTTGAGCGAAGGAGCTTTGCCCGAATCGAGGTCGCAGGTTATTTTGCACCTTTGTCCCGTTCGAGATTCCAAACTTTGCCCAAGTTTGTTAGTCTGGTATGTGCGGGGCTCAAACAACTACGTGCTATCGATTCTCTAAGACTACAGTATCTACATATATGACCAAGTAAGTACAGTAGGTCGACGCCTTTGATCTTATGAAGAACACCGCCGCGGGGCGGTTCTTCAGGACGGTCCCGAGCTGCATCACCACCGTAATTACTATATCGAGACCGCTCGTCTAACGCACGGTTCCTATTGGCAGTGTGCAAGATGACAGCGCCAACTAACGGGTGGCGTATGAACTAATTGAAGTCGTAAGTACACTGGGAAAAAAAGTAGGCGTTTTTTAGGTAAATGTAACCTACTTTCTGGGTATGACGCAGATATACGACTAAGTAGGTTAATTCTACCGAGTGCACTAGGTAGTGTCAAAAACCTAATAAGTCGGTAAAATTAACCTACTTTCCTCTTAACCTACTTATTAGGTAAACACTATAATTTAACAGTTAACCTACTTATTAGGTTAATTTATAAATAGGTTAAATTAACCTACTTATAGGATGGGAGGCACCTATTTATTTGGTTGTATTTACTCAGCGAGTAGGTCAATTATACCTCGTAAATAGGTTGGGACTACCCACCGACAAGGTACCATTAACCTACTATTTAGGTTGGGTACACCCAATGCGTAGGTTAATGGTACCGAGTCACTAGGCTGGGTGTACCAAATGTGTAGGTTAATGGTACATACTATTTAGGTTGGGTATACCCAACGCGTAGGTTAATGGAACCGAGTCTCTAGCTGGGTGTACCAAATGTGTAGGTTAATGGTACCTACTATTTAGGTTGGGTATACCCAATGCGTAGGTTAATGGTACCGAGTCACTAGGCTGGGTGTACCAAATGTGTAGGTTAATGGTACCTACTACTTAGGTTGGGTATACCCAATGCGTAGGTTAATGGTACCGAGTCACTAGGCTGGGTGTACCAAATGTGTAGGTTAATGGTACCTACTATTTAGGTTGGGTATACCCAATGCGTAGGTTAATGGTACCGAGTCACTAGGCTGGGTGTACCAAATGTGTAGGTTAATGGTACCGAGTCACTAGGCTGGGTGTACCAAATGTGTAGGTTAATGGTACCTGGTATTTAGGTTGGGTATACCCAATGCGTAGGTTAATGGTACCGAGTCACTAGGCTGGGTGTACCAAATGTGTAGGTTAATGGTACCTACTATTTAGGTTGGGTATACCCAATGCGTAGGTTAATGGTACCGAGTCACTAGGCTGGGTTTACCAAATGTGTAGGTTAATGGTACCTACTATTTAGGTTGGGTATACCCAATGCGTAGGTTAATGGTACCGAGTCACTAGGCTGGGTGTACCAAATGTGTAGGTTAGTGGCACCTACTATTTAGGTTGGGTATACCCAATGCGTAGGTTAATGGTACCGAATCACTAGGCTGGGTGTACCAAATGTGTAGGTTAATGGTACCTACTTTTTAGGTTGGGTTTACCCAATGAATAGGTTAATGGTACCGAGTCACTAGGCTGGGTGTACCAAATGTGTAGGTTAATGGTACCTACTATTTAGGTTGGGTATACCCAATGCGTAGGTTAATGGTACCGAGTCAATAGGCTGGGTGTACCAAATGTGTAGGTTAATGGTACCTACTATTTAGGTTGGGTATACCCAATGCGTTGGTTAATGGTACCTAATAATTAGATTGGGTATACCCAATGTGTAGGTTAATGGTACCTACTATTTAGGTTGGGTATACCCAATGCGTAGGTTAATAGTACCGAGTCACTAGGCTGGGTGTACCAAATGTGTAGGTTAATAGTACCTACTATTTAGGTTGGGTACACCCAATGCGTAGGTTAATGGTACCGAGTCACTAGGCTGGGTGTACCAAATGTATAGGTTAATGGTACCTACTATTTAGGTTGGGTATACCGTATACCCAACCTAAATAGTAGGTACCATTAACCTATAACCTACTCATTGGGTATACCGTATACCCAATGAGTAGGTTATTGTTACTAAAGAGGCACGTCAGCACTATGCCTTCATTCTGAAAACAAACAAGTATTTATCATTTAATGAAGTGTTTATTTATATATGTTTATTTATTCGTAACATAAATTAAGGAAAAGTAAAACAATTACACATTTTTAATAAATGCAGTATGTGCTAGACGTCTAGCAGAATGGCAAGGCCTGCGGACGTGGCCTATTAGCTCACCAAAGGAAGACACTAATTGCGCTCATAGGGGAAATAATAGGAAATAATACATGTGTAAGCGAATTTTGGAATAGTTGTAGGTGAAGGTGCCTTAAACAACATACTAAAAGTACTGATGGGGGGGAGCGCCGCTAACGTGGGGGGGGGGGGGGTCCAAAGGTCCCTTTTTTTGGTTTTTCGTAAATATCTCGTAAACAATAACCCGCAACAAAAATGTTCTAAGACATAAATAATTTACATTAAATTTTCTACAAAAAGATCTACACACTTTTTTGCTAGTGTAAATATTGAAATAGATAATGAAGGGGAAAGTTAACGATAAACGATTTTACGCGTGGGTTCGGGATTTGGTCCGCTGTACCCTGATTCTTTTTAGATAAGCGCTCATACTTGACACAGTTGTACTTTGGATAATTCTGAGTGGATTAATTTGGTTTGAGAATAGTTGGAGTTCAAAAAATAAAAAGTAGCCAATGTCCTTTCTCGGAACTCCAACTATTTTCATACCAAATTTCATCAAAATCGGTCCAGTAGTTTTAAACGAGACACACCACGTGTGCCCAGTCAACCAGGAACTCAATCGACCGCTAATTTTATCGCTTTTGAAGCTCTTAATTGAAGTCAGTGACTGCCTTATGTAAAAATGCATCTTACCTCAAACAGCATTTTCTGTTAATCAAGTGGACTAATTCAACATTATTTCTTTAAATGTGATAAACTGGCTTCAATTTTAAATGAAATTCCTTGAAATTAACAATTTAAATGGCCCATGATAAATAGAAAAATTCAGAGTAGTTGGTTAATAGTCTCAATATTTTCTTTATTATTTAAAGTAGACAGTATTGTTATACCATGTTCAAATCTGCATTACATGCGCCAACTTTTGAAAAAGTGGCACTGCACATCACCATACATTTTTGATATCAAACTTACTAAAAGAAATTGTTTAATATTGAATTTTGTAATATCGATCTAAAGTTAAGAAAAACCACCAATAAAAATGAAAAATTGTGAATTAGATTTGATGAAGCATTTAGTAAGGATCATTTCGCAATAAACAGCCTCTTAACTACTACAAATTTTGGAAATATATAGGTCTAACTGAAGCGCGACGGAAGCAAAGTTTCCCCTTCTCCCCCCACCAACCGAGCGGTGTCCCGCGGTGGCCCTCAGTATGAATCCACTCAAAATTATCCAAAGTACAACTGTGTCAAGTATGAGCCCTTATCTAAAAAGAATCAGGGTACAACGGACCAAATCCCGAACTTACGCGTAAAATCGTTTATCGTTAACTTTCCCCTTCATTATCTATTTCAATATTTACACTAGCAAAAAAGTGTGTATATCGTTTTGTAGAAAATTTAATGTAAATTATTTATGTCCTAGAACATTTTTTGTTGCGGGTTATCGTTTACGAGATATTTACGAAAAACCAAAAAAAGGGACCTTTGAAACCCCCCCCCCCCCCACACACGTTAGCGGCACCCCCACCCATCAGTACTTTTAGTATGTTGTTTAAGGCACCTTCACCTACAACTATTCCAAAATTCGCTTACACATGTATTATTTCCCCTAAGTTTTGCTTCCTTTGGTGGGCTATATGATAAACAGTCATCAACTGTTACGAGTACACATGACTATGGGCTTTGATCTTAGCATTTCACAATTTTCACTCATTATTTTTAGTACTTATAGTTTTACAAATATTTATTCGTCCAGCATTCGCTCGAGCAATATTTTTTCCAACGCGATGCTTAGACTCGTACCGCATCGACCATAGGTGAATCACAGGTCCAAATTTTTCCATCATTCTAGGGTAGTGAATCAAGTGATGAAACTTGGGTTGCAAACCTCTTCTGCCAAGTTTGATATATAGAGTATTGAAATCGTCAATTAAATGTTTAAGTAAAGAACAAAGTTCAGGATATACAGCATCTGTCAATATTATTTCCAGTATTTTTCTTAGGAGTATGTAAAGGGTGTAAAATGTGTCTCCTGAAGGTACCTTATCGCCGACTAATAAAGAAAAATAGGTCACAAAAACCAGACATTCACTTGAAGACATTTTCCAATTAATTGAATTTGACTGCCAAGATAAAGCAGGGGGTTTCGAGTTAGAGTCACAACTGTAATCAAATTCTGCTATGCGTTTGTTTAAAAAGGCTAATGAAAAATAATGTTTATCCAATAATCCATTAATGATTAAAGTCATGGAATATCCGCATATGCCTTCTAACATGTCATGCATGCAATCAACAACAACTTGATCAAAAATGCTAAAATTGTCTACTAGCATCCAGACACTTCGTTCTTTAATTCCCGTTCGTGAATAATCATTGGTAACAAGATCACTTTCGTAATTGTCGATATCTCGAAGTAACATGTCGTCTTCCACGGTTTGCTTCGATGACAATTCCTTAGAGGATCTGCATATTCTACAAGCATAGTTAGCTCTGAAACTCTCTACAAACCCTAATATGGAATGCAATCCCAAGTTGTCTCCAAGTATAGCCCCCAATTGGAATTTAACAACACCATCAAATCCATCAGGTGTAACGATGCGAATACCTTCCTTGGATAAAAAATTTAGTTCATCTATGAGTGCTCTAAAAACACTCCAATTTCCGTGTGTACACCGATCGGATGAATGGAAAAGAAGAGCTAAAAATATGAACTTAAGCTGAGAAGCAAACCGAGGAGGAAAACAAGGCAGAGTAATATAAGCAGCACCAAGTTTGTGTATAGAAGCATGACTTCCCAGCGGGTTTCCAGTTTCGTAATCGTCAAAGAAAATAAACAGCGGGTATATTTTATCATTTTCATTGATACACATTTTGTTTAGAACTTTTTTCCAAGCATCAGATTGGGTGAAGTTTATTACATGTGGAAATTGAGAACATGCTGATATATATTGGTCCATTTCTTTGATAAGTCCAGGTATTGCAAGTAATTTTTGGAGAACATATCTTAAAGGAATGACTTGAGCAGTAGAAGGAACTAAAACTGGATCACCTGATTTTTGAGATACCTCCATCCTTTCACCCACTACTACCGTCTGAGGTGGTATATAAGTACCAAGGTCTGTAAAAAACTTCTGTCTTTTATGTACTGAACTAAATTTGCTTGTAGTTATGCGTATAGTGGAAGAAAAATGTTCTACAAAATCTTTTAAGTGATTGCATTCTACACCCCTACTACTTAATTTTTTTAACTCCTGATGCAAAGCCGAATTGAGACCGTCATTAATAAATACATCTAATTGCCTATAAAAAAAACTGAGCCGTTTTCAAATTTAATGCGGGATTGAAGTTCAGCGAGCTAAATAAAGACGCTAACTGGTTTGACAGAACTAGCTCACTGTCAATATTTTCTTTGGACAGAACATGCTTGTTATCATTTTTTTCATTTACATAAGCACTATCTTCAAAAACTGGATAACTCTCGCATAGTGGCTGCAGTTGATCAATTGCATTTATTTTTACTAGCGGATCGATAGAATCGACAGCGTGACATCTTTCAATGTGCTTACGTAATGAATTGGAACAGTCAAAAACTCTGTAGCAGCCAGATTGGCCACAACGTATTCCTACACTGTTATATGGAATATTTTCACATGGTAACCTCAAATGGGTTATTAACTCACGTAAAAAAGTGAATTTAATTTCACAGTAGTAGCAAGTCAACATTATTGAATTCTTATATAGTGGAAATATTTAGTTCATGCAAAACTTGATTCACTCCTAGAATGGTCTTATCATCTGGCAAACAAATTTTAAAAAAACCTCTTTGTATGAATAGCCAGACGTGTTCACACTCCAGTGGATATTTCAAATCAAAAGCGAAAAATACTTTAAAGCACATTTGAACAGCATCTATAATATTGTTGAACCTGTATAAAGGCTGATCGACGTAAACGTAAGCACTTGTCACTGCTGACCAATTATTGCCAAGTGCAATAACTAGGGGTTGAATAGACTGCTTCTTACATTGTTTTCGTTGTTGCAGAATAATTTCTTCTCCGTCGGCTAGAGAGTTACAGAGTAGTATAAATTTTCTAGCTGCTTCCGCTCTCGACGCTTTTTGGCCTTTTGCATTAACTTTTCCACCCGACGAAAACAAAAATGGCAACAGTAAAAGCACCGCTGCAGTCTCGCCGCCTAAAACAATAATCAAATGTTACTCAATAACTATAGCTAATTAACTTATTTTAAATTTTAGTTTCTTGTAAGGACTTCGTCTGAGGTTACGATACACCAACAAGAGGCAGACAATGCTATTGCATAAGTAAAATGCAATTTTATTACGTTAAGTACAGGCGTTTAGTTTTAAAAAGAGATATTTTTGATACAAGAGAGAAGAAATGAACTATACGCATTATAAAGACAAAACACTGACAATTTGACAATTAAAAATACGAACCTGATCCTTGTATACATTTAAATATGTTATCTAGTACGGCCCTCTGTGTTTTGTCCCGCAACTTTGAATATCTTTCTTTTGCTTTAGATATTACAACTTGTTCATATTTTTGTAATTCTTCAGCCAAAGCGATGTCAGAGTTTTCTAATGGTGAACATTCTTTGAAATCTATATCGATCAAATGTGATGCGATTTCTTGATTTTTCAATACAGGAAACTTATTTAAATATTCCACGGTGTATTCTTGATTTGCCAAGAAACTGCGACGCTGTTGCCTACTTTTCTTCCAAGCTTCTTGAAGATATTCAGAGATCTCGTCACCTTGAAAGTCTTCGACAATTTTTAGGCAATGTTCGCTATCATTTACTTGGTCTGCATCTGTAAGAGAATCGTAATTTAAAAAATAGCAAAAATAATCAATCGGGTGTCGGCCTCTCTCGTAAAATGTTGAAAAAGTATATCATGATCTTTTAGTTAATCAATTAATCATACATACCTAATGCAGTTATTTCTGACGAAACAGAACTACTATGTCCCTTTTGCAAAGATTTTTTACTCGTAAATGGTATTACGCTTTTAGAACGCAGCTTCTTGCGTTCATTATTCCAATGTTCCCAAAGGCAACCATAGTAACGCCTACTTTTTGAAGGTAGCTGGCGACTACCAGATGATTCGCTGGAAGATGAATTATTTCCCACGGAAAAGTAATAAAACTTCTTTTCTTCATGTGGAAACAAATCTATCACGTATTGAGCCCACTGATCAATTTGTGGTGGCTTCAATATCGATCCTGGGGTTGTCTCAATAAGATGAGATACGATGCATCTAGCTAATGAGCATCTTTCCGCTTTAGTTAGACGTGTGCTAGTTAGCAGTGATTTTAGGCGAACATTTCCATTCAGTAGCTGCTTTAGAGGATTGCTGCGTGCGCACGTATCTTCTGCATCACTCTCAGTTACGGAATATCTGTAATGATTGACAAGTTTTAATTCAAATTTCACAACACATTATCATCAAAGGAGTATTTTAGATGTTATGACGGGATAGGGCTTTAGCCCGCGTTAACATTCCATTTTTCCGGTATATAAATATTCTGTGATAATATTAAATCAAAAAAGCCGTGGTGGCCTAGTGGTTCGACCTTTCATGCAGAGGGTCGGGGGTTCAATTCCGGCTCGCACCTCTAAGTTTACTTATGTGCGAAATTCAATTTGAATTAACCACTGAGCTTTTCGGTGAAGGAAAACATCGTGAGGAAACCTGCACACATCTGCGAAGTAATTCAAAGATGTGTGTGAAGTCCCGAATCCGCACTGGGCCCGCGTGGGGACTATAGCCCAAACCCTGTCGTGACGAGAGGAGGCCTGTGCCCAGCAGTGGGACGCAAATAGGCTGTAGTAGTAGTAGTAGTATTAAATCAGAATATGGTCTATATGTTACTTTCGTTTCACCCAAAATCCGTTGAGCCGTTTATGCGTTATTGATGAATAACAAACATGCAAACTAAACATACTCCTTCACACACTTTCACTCTTATAAATTAATAAGATATAATAGATTAGGAAACACACCTTGTGGTTTGTTCGCTTGCGACTGAATGTTCGCGACTTGATTTTTTTGTCGCGGAACTCAGGGAAGTACAGGAAGTCGCGGAACTAGCCGGAGTCGCCGCAGTTGCGGTAGTCGTGGACGAAGTCTCGTCCTCTAACTAAAACATGTTCAAATCTTGTACATCACGATAACTTAACCTTGGAAGTAGGTCGTATAACAGTAAAAATAACCATGTGAGTGCATCTTTACTAAAAAAGGAATCATATATGTATAATTCGATTAGGTAATAAATATTAAAAAAAAACCGAGAACATCACAAGTATTGTTATTATGTTTTATAAATATATCAAGACAATTCGAACACAGTCGTCTAGCGAGCATGCCAGTTTATTTAAATTTAAAAAATGCTTATAAATGAAGCTACAGCACCATTAAAGATTTTATCTACACCCATATTATAAGTCCTCTAACATGCTTTTAGAAACCGTACGCAATATCATGATATTACCTTATCCACATCCCTTTCATTCAACTGTAGAATTAAAGGGACACGAATAGAGATAACTCGTGTATTAATTTAAAATACCTACATTCACATGCATAACTACATTTGACTATGATTTATCCCAATCCCAATAATCCTACTAATATTATAAAAGCGAAAGTTTATGTGTGTGCATGTTTGTTACTTCTTCACGCCGAAACGGCTGGACGGATTTGCATGACATTTGGAACAGATAGTTTATACCCTAACTTGACACATGGGCTACTTTTTATCCCGGAAAAATGCACTGTTCCCGTGGGTGGGTAGAAATTTCTATAGAAGTGCGATAATTAATGCATCGCATATTACTACTACTTATTGAATTTTTGCCACTCAAATTTCTTCACGCGTTTTATTAAATCCTTATGGCGACTAACGAGTATACGCAGGGACGGATCTACTTTTGACTCTAGTTTGTCTCTACATTTGACTGTATCAATTGACGTGTATATATATAGATCAATATTTCTCACCAACTCATTGCGCTGAATTATTACATCTCTATAAAAAAATTACAATCGAAAAAACATGGTAATCTGAATTTAACGCGAGGAAAGCCGCGGGCAAAAGTTACACGCCTATAAGAAGCCTTTACGCGTTACCCCGATTTCAACGCGAGCGAAGCCGCGGGCAAAAGCTAGTAATGTTATAAAAGCGAAAGTTATGTGTGTTTGTTTGTGTGTTTGTTTGTGTGTGTGTGTGTGTGTGTGTGTGTGTGTGTGTGTGTTACTTCTTCACGCCGAAAGGGCTGGACGGATTTACATGAAATTTGGAACGTAGATAGTTTATATCCACACTTAACACATAGGCTACTTTTTATCCTGCAAAAATGCACAGTTAGTTCCCTTGGGATATAAGTAGTAGCCGACGCGGGCGAAGCCGCGGACGTTCGCTAGTTAAGTAATAAAGATACATTATCTCACATTACTGTTAAATTATTTTGTAACGTTCGTACAAATTAATTCAAATTTTATTTAATATTAAATCTGTTAGTATCACATTAATTTACCGCATGCCATTTTTCTTTCCACGCCAACCAGCACACCCGAAACTTAGTTCGATAGCCAATAGAAGGTATAAGAACCCTTAAATCATCTAGCAAAAGATTCTGAAGTGCCTCTATGTCCACATTTTCTTCTGAAATAAATATGATTTTGACTATAAAAAAATTTACTGGTTTTATTGCCTGTACTTTTTTTTGCACAATTATCAACTAGTCATGGAGAGGATTCTAACGAACCCACACAATCATATTGAGTTTATCTTGTGTAGGGGTCACTTAAGAGTTGCTGTGGTCACCTTCCGGCTCCGGCATCAGATCAGCTCTGTGGTATTATAGTGTTTCAGCTCAATGGGTTGAAGGGCTTTAAAATTCAGTTGCAAGATTGGACCCCTACATACAAACATATCTAAATACACATATTACATACTAACTTTTCGCATATATTCATTAACTACATACTTCATAATAACATATTGCATAAAAAAAAATTTCATAATTTTGTTAAGCATAATATTTGAACATCAGAACAGTTAATAATCATATTTTAATGTCACTTGAAATAGTGAATTGTACAATGAGGTGCGAGACATATGTATAAGTATTTGACATATAAATATTAAATACATACATACATACATGTGTCGAGGATACAGTTAGTACACTTCGTCGTTTTTAGGGTTCCGAAGTCGACAAGGAACCCTTATAGTTTCGCCATGTCCGTCCGTCCATCTGTCCGCACTATCCCTACTCGTAAAGTGGGGATGTATTTTTTTTTTTTCTTGTGTACCTCATGGTGCGGCATATCGTTGAATAGGTCTTAAAAAAATATTGTGGGTTTGTTACAACCATTTTTTGTGAAATATTAAGCTTTAAAGTGCTATTTTTTGTTAGAGTCACGTGTCCCCCCCCCCCCCCCCCCCGCCAGCTAAATGGTGGTATTTGGATGGCTGGAAAAAAAATATATAACGTAGTTGAAAGGAAAACTATCACAGCTAAGTAGGCTGTACAAACTTACGAGTTATAGTCGACCAACTTATGAAGTGATTAAAAAACCAATGATTGAAGCCAATGAATGAATGAATGAGCGGCAGGGGCGTCGGGCGGGCACGTCATACCATACCACAGGCTAGCTAGATGCTAATAAGTCTTAGAAAGGTACTGTGGGCATCGTCAACTTCGGAACCCTATACTTTAATTTGAACTCTCATAACTTTGCTTTGAATGATGCTAAATAGAATTTTTTTTTCAAGATAGAATTATGTTAACACTAAATTAAACATTTAGAAAATATTATAAATATATTTTCTTCTTTAATAAAATAATGGCCTCTGATTTGCTTTAAGCAATGCAATTCTGCCAATGTAAAGTGATAAATGAATATTCAAATTATGGCCACGGGCCCGAAATTGTACGGTAAAAAATAAATCAAGTAATAACGAGGAGGCTCAACCAAAGACGTCTATGCATACAAACTACTAGACTGGCTGTTTAGAATAAAAAAAATTAGAATAAAGTCCGCCCACTTAGCCGAACGGGCGGTGTTCATTCAGATATGTCACTAAAATTTGCCTATTTGCAGTTAGTCTCTTGAGAGGTACCTATACATTATATGTTGCGTAAATGTGTGTATGTACTACACACATTTACGCAACATGTATGATAAATATTCTGTTCTCAAACGATATCTAAAATGTAAAACAAGAATTATTTATCGTGAAATAAACATAAATAATTATACCATTTACATACATGTAAATGGAGCTTGTACCTATTTCCACTCTTGTCCAATCTGTTTAAGTATTCCTTTTTCAGGCGCTGACAAGACCTAAATTGACTTTCTTTAAACAGTATTTAAACGAAAACTATTTGATTTTGTGAAGCGAGTAAAATATATGTTAATATTCACTATATACTTAAAAAACTTGCTATTTCGTAAAAAGGATTTCATGAAATCGGTTCGATGAAAAAAAATCGTGAAGTTACGTCTTCTAATCCTATTTAAACGGTTCTATAAGTTTATTTTTTTAACGCAGATTTCTATAATTAAATACACTATTCCGTCATAATCATACCAAAAATTTTGCTTATTTATATAGTTCATGCAATGTGAGAATTTTTTTTAATCTTCATTTTTCTGATTTTCTATGTATATCGCCCACATGCCGCGGTCGTGCTTCTCGCTCCCTCCAATGCAAACAAAAATTGTCCGCTGAGACAGTTGCCTGCCTCGATTGCTCAAGGTCATTAGCTCTTGACAGCGTCTTAAGAGGGTTTATTCCGAAAGTTGGCAACGTCGCATATAGCTGTCAAATGTTTCGCTGTTTTTATTAATTTCTCAATATTACTGAATTAAAAAAGAAGTTCTATGGTTGAATGACGCATCTCATTTTATACTTGTTGGTTAGGCATTCAAATGATAAGATTACACTAAAATGCATGGAAAATGCGATGGAAAGTTTTCAAAAGATATTACTTCCATAATACGTCCATCTTAAACGACGGCCATTGAGCAACCACCATAGGTAGGTACCTATGGTGGTTGCTCAATGGTTAGGTAGGTACCTAATTATTAAATATCACTACTGCCGACAACTGTCTTCCGAACTCCCGTCAGTTTGACTTTTTTTATTTTCCGCGTGCACTAGAGCAGAGAAATTTGAGACTTATAAGTTTACCCTAAACTATGGTACTTGTACCAGTTTTAAAGTTAAAAAAAATACCAATCTTAAAATAAATTACTTATTTTTAGCTAGATCAATCAAATTTGGATGTTAGCACTAGAGAAAGAAGGCCATAGCAATTCCTAACTTAGGTAAATCTGATAAACCCGTCGGGGTTGGGCTCGTTAGGATCCTCTCAAAGAAAAAGTATAGTCGGCAATAAAAATGATATTGTAACAAAAATGTAATTTTTGACAAACATTAGCAATTAAATTACTCAAAAAACTTACTGAAGTAAGTTAAGGCCGTTCCTATAGCCAGCTCAGCCGTCACTGTCACTCGTACAAAGAGTGAAAGAGAAACCGCTACGCACAGAACGCCCGATTTAGTTAGTATTTAACACATTTTAATTTCTATAAAAATACCGTCTTAAAACATGGCATTTATAAAGCTGTCAATGTATGCATATAATGTTGATAATTTTTCTGTTATGTTTAGTTTAAACTGCTTGATATAATAAACTGGAGTAAAGTTGGATTAAAGGTCAGAGTTAGAGGTTACTTTGGAATTAAATTGTATCGAGCGAAGTTTCGTGAAACGTGTATCGAAAGCTGCCAATGCAAGGGTGATATAATCAAATATAATATATGTTTTTTTCATATTTTTAACTTTTAACAGTTCTTAGAAAAGTATTATCTTACATGAGCAATTTTACGATTCTGGGTCAGGGAACGGCCTTAAAACATATTTTAAAAGGTAAAAATGTGTAAATACCTTCGAACTTCTGTACTATATCTGAATGCATGCCCCAGGCAATGAGCAAACTTGATACCGTCGCATTTTCATGTTCCATCTGAAATCAAAATATTTCTAAGTTTATAAATGCAAAGATCTAAATATGCAAGAAAGCGCTTAGTCTAGCTTTGCTGTGTGTGTAGGTATCTGTTTGTCAATTACCTACTTTTGCGTGTTCTACGGGGACGTGCATAGAGATTTTAGTCCTGACTAGGCAGTAAAAAATTTAATAGAAAAAAAGCGATATGTTTCGCCATATTTTTAATATGAGCGGGTTAGTTGTGCATTGGAGCCGCCGTCGTTTCAATACAAAACATGGCGTGCGATGAGTCTGATCCAACCTCCAACTAAGGAATTGATGTTTTGAACAAAGCACTTATAAAGTGGCCTTTTCGGCAGTGCGTACAAGCGTGTATTTTTGTTGCGACACAGTTGGTATATTTAAAAAATCGAACATTTATCCTATTTATAATTTAAATCAACCCGCCTGTTTTTTTTTTTTCAAATAGATTTGATAGATAACCCTTAACGTTCCAGACAACAGGTGAATTCGCGAATAAGATGGCCTACATGGACAACAAAACATTCTATTTAATTGGCTTACAGGTTGCAAACACCAAACATAGGTAGGTACCTACACCTATGTTTGCAACCTGTAAGCCAGTTAAACCTAATATTTAGACTGAAATTACGGTACCTTCTGGTTATATTATCCGGCCTTTTTGAATAACTTTCAAATTTATCAAGGACAAATTTGCAAATTCATTGTTTATTTTTGCAAACACACTGTCAACACAAAACTCACAGCTAAAACACATTTTGAAACTAATTCACAACTAAAGTATTTAAACAAGAGAAAACCAATAAAATTAACTTTCATAAAATCTTATTACTTCGCGCGGATCGCGGATCACAACAAAAAAAAACAATATGGCAGATTATTCAAAATTGAATAAAACCCAGCATGAAAAATATTCTACCAAATCAAAGATACCTTATTGGATGACAAAATCAAAGCAAAGCAGAACTTCCGAAATTCACCGTGTTACGTGCAGTTCGCGCCTGCGCACTACCACTATCGAAAAATATTCTACCAAATCAAATGATGCCTTAGCGACGCGGAACTCCCGAACGAAATTGACCTTGACCTTGCGGGTCACGTGATCAAGTCTTTCCTACCTATTTGGATTGTATTTATGTTTTTGTCGAGTTATGATTTACGTGGACGCGTATTGAATGCCCGGCTACACTCATGTCTAAAGGTAGGTAGGTATATAAATATTTTTAGCACGATGTTATGTTATGAGAAAGTAAGTAAAGAAGGTACAAATAATGAAACCTGTGTCATGTACCTAAGGACTTATATTTATATATGTACTCTTACCTGAAAATGAAACGTTTTATGTTTTATGTATTAGCTGCGTATTCCTTTTGTGTTTTCTGTGTTTTGTATATATGGTGTTCAATAAAGAGTATTGTTGTTGTTGCTGTTGTTGTTGTACTTACTGGATTCATTAAGGATAACTGGATATTTCTCGTCCTTTGGAAGCTGCTGTCGCAAGCAAGCGTTCTTTTCTTCGTGTCGTAAATCAATCTTCCCGCACTGCACTTTTCCGTAAAGTACAACAGTAATTCTTCCAAGATAGGTAATCCACGCACGGTGTCATAAAAACTACATGCGCGCGCGCGCCAACCAACTCCACAATTCAACGGCAAACAAAAAGAAATGGCCGGCCGGGCCGCATGGCCGCGGCCGCCAACCCCCCCGACGTCCCCGTTCCGCCCCCCGCCGCCCGCTGTGGCCTGACGCAGTGTTGCCATATATATACAGGGGTTTTTTTCTAAGCCTGGAGATGAAAATCCTATAGCTCGCATTTCGATTATAAACAGCAAACTAAAACTCCGACGTCGATACGGCTTGTAGTTTATTTATTAAAAAAAACACCGAAGTTTGATCGTAATACCCGGGTTATGAATTTCACAAAATAAAAATGTTAATAATAAGTCTCTTCCTTCCTCGGCAATACTTTGGCAACTGGGGAGGGCTGTCCGCCAGTACAGCCTCATGTTGTATTGGGAGGACAGATCTCCACAGTTGCGGCCATCTCACATTTATAGTAAAAGGTACCAAAAGCCTCTCCATGTTGGCTTCGGCCCCATGAATGCGAATGACCGGGCCCGTGACATGAAAATGTACCAACAAATAATAATAATATGTTGTGACATTTTACACAAATTGATTTAGCCCCAAACTATGCAAAGCTTGTACTATGGGTACTAGACAACGATACGAATACTTATATAGATAAATACATATGACTCAGGTACAAACATCAATGTTCATCACATTAATGTTTGCCCGTCGTGGGACTCGAACCCACAACCTCTAGCTTCGTATCAAGGGCGGATCCAGGAGGGGGGGGGGGGGTCATGGGCGTCATGACCCCCCCCCCCCCCTCGGCAGGACTAGATCTACTGATATTATGTATTTTTAACCCCTGACGCGAAAAAGGGGGTGGGGGTTGTATGACGTGACCCCCCCCCCTGAGTCGAAAGCTGGATCCGCCCTTGCTTCGTATGCAAGGTCACTACCAATTAGGCTATCCGGATGTTAAAGAACTGAATGACCTACTTACTCAAGTTTTAATTATATACCGGTTGCCTCACGGGTTTAAACAACTTCAATAGAAGGAAGGTTTCTCAATTCGTCGGTATGTTTGCTTGTTTTTTTTTTGTGTGTAAGTTATATTTTAGCACTACGTGTGGGTAATAATGTTTAATAAAGGTTATATTTTGAATAGAATTTGAATAGACATAGAGGATCTATTTTAACAGAGGACATGCATATGACTATAACAACATACACAGACTCCTATGTATTTACACACTCACGCACTCATACAGTACTCACTAATAGTAAAAACATAGAAAATGGAATTTGTTAATTAATCTTATCTTTATATTTATATAATTCTTCTGTACGAGCGTTTGACACCTAACTCCTCCTAAATGGCTGGACTGATTTGGATGAAATTTTGTCGTATGAGTGGGTCCCTTGTTGGTTTGAAAAGAGAATTGGATCCGATAGGCGGCGCTGCTTTTTCGAGCAGGACAACTTCTACTGGGTCAACTAGTATTTTGATTAAATAGTATATAAATTCGTTTTAGTTTAAATACCACTGTTATACTTTTCGCATTTCATTCTTGCAAATTCTAAATTAGTTACCTACGGTACAGGCTCTGCCTAGTGTAGAGACCAGTATAACCTTATTGGTATTTTTTTTCAAATGCATGATTGTCATCTAATTCCTAAATACAATATCGACGGTGGAAAGGAAGAACCTCTTAAGCGCCATTTTTTGAATTTTACAGGAGAGCGTTTTAAAGTTATTTTTTTCGAAAAAAAAATCATAACTTTTTTTCTACGCTATTTAGAAACTTGCGTTGTATGTAGGCATTATTGCAAATTGTAAAAGCTATCAAATGATATTAGAATTAGCCCTATAACCACAGAATCTTCTGAAATAAATGTCGGTTAAGTGAAATTGACACGAAGTTGTTCCCGGAAGAACCAATTAAGCGACATTACGATTTTATAGATAGATAGCAGCAAAAACAATTGAACGACTTCTATTGTCTAATCCACTCCTGGAATAAATGGTTTAAGCGACAATGGTGAAGGTACAGTAACATCATTCATTCAATAGTTTTTCTGTATTTCAATGTGTAAAAAAGTTGTCTTCCGTGTAACATAGAGTAGTATAGGGAGATCCAAGTACCTATGTAAATATTAACACTTGCACCAAGCCGCTAACCTCGGGTTGGCCTCTTAACTTTGGTTTAGTTGTATCAACTTAACTCGAGTTGGAGGATATTAACCCGAGTTTAGCGGCGTTGGTGCAAGTCAGCCTTAATATTTTTTATGATGTCAAATATGGATCATATTGAAATTCTAAATTATTCTGACATCAAAACGGTTATTGGAAATATTACAAATATTATTTGTTTAGTTTGAAATTGAATAAAGTCTTGATCGCGTTCACATTTTCATCTGTCATTCATAAAGGTATCTGATACTGATGCTGGGAGTATAAAGGAACAACAAGACAGAAATGCCCACAGTTGGCATAATATCCAAAATTATAAAATTTGTTAACACTTTGACCAGGTTTGAGTCTGACTTCTTGTTATATTTTAACTAGCTTCTGCCCGCTACTTTCGCCCGCGTGGGATTCGTTTATCGCGTTCCCGCGGGAACTATGCGTTTTTCCAGGATAATAAGTAGCCTTTGTCCTTTCTCGGGACTCCAACTATTTTTATACAAAATTTCATCAAAATAGCTCCAGCAGTTTTCACGTGATGCGCGTCCAAATAAACAGACAAAAATTCTAAATCTTATTTATTTTATTCAGCCACAAAATTACATAATTAATAAAACAAAACATCATCAAAATCCACATCAAGCTTCGTCAAAGATTGAGGTGATATAATGCCTCGAAATTAATACTAATAATGCTTAATAATAATAATAATAAAACATACATACATAATAATGATAACAACTGTTAAAAATTAAAAATTAACCTTTCCACCGCTACAAATGCTACAATTAAAATTCTAAAAACTATTGGAATGTGTTCTGTTATCGATTCTAATTTAAGTATCCCCAGCAAACCTTTTTTTCGAATATCTTCCATGTAAAGACTTTCAACCCTCTTTAGCTTTATTATATAGATAGATAATTGTATGCTGTAAGTATCACTAAATTATAAAATAACGGTAATTAACACTCTCAGACTCTCAAAATTCTCGAAAACTGAAGTTTTCTAGGATTTTACAGTTACCGTCTTCGGTAAATAGTATGACAACCGCCAGCCTGCCACTATTGCTGACAACTGAAGCGACAAGCGCCGTGTCACTACGCTAACATAAGCGCCATCCGCAGAAACTTCACGCTTAAAAAAATGCTCTCAAACGACATTCTACACATTGGAACGATAGTTTAAGCAACACAACTTATTTATGTCTTTCACTTAAGCGACGTACGGTATGTTTTAACAAATACTTTAAGCGACAATTACGGCAAGGTGAAAAGCTGTCGCTTAAAGGAATAAAAATTTTGGTGAATTTTTTTGACTTTCATTTAACCGACCTCAGTTGTTATTGATAATACCGGAAGAAACACTTAAGTACCTTGGCTGATAAAATATGTTTCTGCAATAAACGCTTGAACGCCAGTACTCTAAAAATGAGTGTTTTTAAGATTTCCTTAAGCGGATCCGTTTATGAATGAGTATACATTTAAGTGACACAGTTTAAATTTAAGCAAAATTTCGTGTCGCATAAAGGGGTTATTTTGAAACTGAGGGGCTATTTTGAAATTACCTTAAGCGACATAAAAGTCATCAGATCGCCACGAAACCCGGCTCATTCGATGCGGAAAAAAACGCTGATTTCAACGATATATATAACTCAATTTTGACCAAAATGTCGCTTAAGAGGTTCTTCCTTTCCACCGTCGATATGATCAGTGTTTACTTTTAGATTGCTGTTGAACCTGATGAGGTAAACATTTTTGTACAAAATAAATGAAGATCTGTGTTTACTTTCAGTGTGGCAGTGGCACCTTACAAAACCGAAGTCCCGATTTAAATCAATCGCGGTCCCGGTTTTCAGTAAACTAGACCTGGCAACACTTCACAGGGCCCAAAAGAAAATCGGTGCCACACCGTCGTAAAACGCCCGTAACAAGTTGAAACTTGTTGAGTTGACGTGACCAAGGTGGCTCTTGTATTTGCATCTAGTTGTGTACCTACTTACCTATTATGTCTACATATCTGTCTGTGTGTTGAGTGAGCGAGCATTATGATATTATGAATAATAATAAATTGATGAATTTCAAATCAATAGGAATACTTACCTAGTCAGATTGGCGAGAACAGAGAATGAATCTAGGTGTGTATTTGCGTAGGTATTTACAGAAATTCCAAATGTGTTCTTCTGTCTGCATGCAAATAAAAAAGGTTTTAGTAGGTAGGTATATGTAAGTGTGTGGGGTCTTTATGATCAGGGCAGAAATCTAAATAGGTATATAAAAGAAGAAACTGACTGACTGACTGACTGACATATCAACGCAGAGCCCAAACTACTGGTCGTAGAGATCTGAAATTTGGCATGCAGGTTCCTTGGGGAGCGTAGAGGAGCACTAAGAAAGGCTTTCTCGAAATTCCCACGGGAACGGGAAAAAAGGGATTTTTACATTTTAAGATCGCGGGAAACATGGTAGAGATCTGGAATTTGGCATGCAGGTTCCTTGGGGAGCGTAGGGGAGCACTAAGAAAGGATTTCCCGAAATTCCCACGGGAAGGGAAAAAATGGGCTTTTTACATTTTAATGTTTAGGCGCGTACGAAGTCGCGGGAAACATCGTAGAGATCTGAAAATTGGCATGCAGGTTCCTTGGGGAGCGTAGGGGACCACTAAGGAAGGATTTCCCGAAATTCCCACGGGAACGGGAAAAAAGGGATTTTTACATTTTAATGTTTTGGCGCGTAGGTACGAAGTCGCGGGAAACATCGTAGAGATCTGAAATTTGACATGCAGGTTCGTTGGGGAGCGTAGGGGAGCACTAAGAAAGGACTTCCCGAAATTCCCACGGGAACGGGAAAAATGGGTTTTTTACATTTTAAGGCGCGTAGGTACGTAGTCGCGGGGATCATCGTAGAGAGCTGAAATTTGGCATGCAGGTTCCTTGGGGAGCGTAGGGGAGCACTAAGAAAGGATTTCCCGAAATTCCCACGGGAAGGGAAAAAATGGGCTTTTTACATTTTAATGTTTAGGCGCGTACGAAGTCGCGGGAAACATCGTAGAGATCTGAAAATTGGCATGCAGGTTCCTTGGGGAGCGTAGGGGACCACTAAGAAAGGATTTCCCGAAATTCCCACGGGAACGGGAAAAAATCGGATTTTTACATTTTAATGTTTAGGCGAGTACCTACGAGTCGCGGGAAACATCGTGGAGAGATGAAATTTGGCATGTAGGTTCCTTGGGAAGTGTAGGGGAACACTAAGAGAGGATTTCTCGAAATTCCCACGGGAACGGGAGAAAAAGGGATTTTTACATTTTAATGTTTATGCGCGTACGAAGTCGCGGGAAACAGCTATCTAAATATATAAAAGAAGAAACTGACTGACTGACTCACTGACATATCAACGCAGAGCCGAAAGCCCTGGTCGTAGATAGCTGAAATTTGGCATGTAGGTTCCTTGGGGAGACTAGGGGAGCACTCAGAGAGGATTTCCTGAAATTCCCACGGGAACGGGAGAAAAAGTGATTTTTACATTTTAATGTTTATGCGCGTACGAAGTCACGGGAAACAGCTAGTAATACATAAAAATGATAGAAACTAATTCGTAGAAACCACACACAAATATCCACATTAATTAATTGTTACATGGATAGTTACAGGTTAGTTCTTCAAGTAGGTACCTACGTAAATAGTTACTATCGTACCTAGTTATAGAGATGTACCGTAGAACCGTACAACTTTGCCCGCTTTTTGCGCAACTTTTCTATTTTTTCGAGTTTATGGTTTCATATTGGATTACGTATCTGTGGCACCTACATACCTATTTGCATACTTTTCTTTGTGTGAGTAAGCAAACTACCACGAAAATACGTTTCACTATTGATGAAAATAGCTCTCAAACAAGCGGACCAAAAAAATTTAAAAATTTAGATATTGCCCACTTTTGCAAAAATTTTGTTAACTTTGGGGCTGTCGATTAATCACGTGAGGCTTGAAAGGGGGGCAGGGGTCCATAAAAGATCACGAAATATCACAAGGGGAGGGGTGGTGTAGTAATATATCACGTGTATTTATTTTTTCGGCAAACGGCAAACAACTTGCAACCTTTCTGTCTACCTCTAAACGTTATTATTGTACCTTACACATCTTACCCCCTTACACACTGGGCGCTGGTTATTAACTTGTATTGTAGGTAGTAAGATGTGTCAGACTAAATGATCTTTCAAGGCAGCCGAATAGAGTGCTCGTATTAGGTATTTAGAAATTTTAGAAAGTGACAATAGAGATTTTAACTGCCTACTTACGGCACATTTTTTTAAATAAGACCCATACCCATAAATTACGTCAAACGAATTTCATGACTTTGTTTTGCAATTTTACATCTAGAAATTATTGAATCAAAACCGCTATTCCAAAATACCTACTTATTAGTTTCATCAAAGCGAGGCGCGGTCGCGGTGTGTTTGTCGGCATTTCTCAAAGGGCTCATAGGCGACCCGCGCGTGACACACTAGAGCGAGGTTGAACTCGCCAACAAAACAATTTAAACCTTACATCTATACATATTGAGTTAGAAATATGTTTAAGATTTTCGTCAATAGTCGAAACTTCTTTTTAATACTTAGATAGCTAATTACATTTTGACACGTGACGACACGAAACTTAGGACCACTCCCACCTCTTGCCACAATGTCTGTCACACTTCGTCGACCTCCTGTTGTTAATACAGCAGGTACCTACCTACTTATGTTTGACTGTGCCAGACAGCCGGACAGACAGACAGAGTACACAAGTAAATATCCACCCAGTTGCAAAAATATCGAAACAGAATCGTAGGTAAAGTACCTACTTACCTATTCCAAAAAACTAGAATTAAATGAAATTAACAACAACGCTGTTTCCAGGCTGCGCGATGTTGGTAGGTAGGTAAATTAAATACTTACTGCGGGCGGCGTGACACGACGCCGGCGCCGGCGCGTTAAAACTGAAAAGTGCACAACGCACAGACAGCGGTACCGGGCCGGCCCGGAGGCGTCCCTACTTGTAATACACGAAATTAAACGAAAATGGTAGCACAAAAAAGCGTGGCGTGGCGTGGAGTGGCGTGGCGTTCCCTATCAGAAAAACCGCGCCGCCACGGAACCGCTCCGTTACCGCTGTCTGTGCGTTCTGCTCTGCACTAAAAGCTGTGCATTGCTCTTTTTAACCGGCCAAGTGCATGTCGAATCATGCACAGTGTAGGGTTCCGTGGCTAAGTACAGTCACCCCGGCAATAAGACCAAATGAAAGGGCTTGTTGTACCTACCTTCCTACCACAGGAAAAAAATGTAACTGTTAGTCACTCGGCAGTAATAACCTGCTCACTTGATAATAACAACATAATCACTAGGTAGAATTAATCTCCTAAATTGGTAATATTAACCTATTGATTTGGTTGTAAACATAGAATTATTTGGTAGTCTTGACCTACTAAATTGGTAACATTAACCTACTGATTGGGTACTAACAACATACTCGCTAGGTAGTATTGACCTATTGAATTGCTACATTAACCTATTGACTTGGTAGTGATAACATAATCACTAGGTGGAATTAATATATTATATTGGTAGTATTAACCTACTCACTTGGTAATATTAACCTACTAATTTGGTTGTAAAAAAGAAACACTAGGTAGTATTCACCTACTAAATTGGTAACGTTACCCTACTAACTTGGTAGTAACAACATGATCGGTAGTAAGTATTAACCTACTAAATTGGGAACATTAACCTACTGACTTGGTAGTAACGACATAATCGCTAGGTAGTATTACCTGTTGAATTGGTAACATTGACCTATTGACTTGGTAGTAACAACATAATCACTAGGTAGGATTAACCTACCAAATTGGTAACATTTACCTATTTATTTGTTTGTATCAACACAATCAGTAGGTAGTATTAACCTATCAAATTGGTAAAATCAACCTATTCACTTGGTAGTAACAACACCATCAAGATTTAGTATTAACCTACTAAATTGGTAATATTAACCTACTTATTAGGTTGCAAGAACAGAATCACTAGGTAGTATTGACCTACTAAATTGGTAATATTAACATACTTATTAGGTTGCAAGAACAGAATCACTAGGAAGTATTGACCTACTAAATTGGTAATATTAACCTACTTATTAGGTTGCAAGAACAGAATCACTAGGTAGTATTGACCTACTAAATTGGTAATATTAACCTACTTATTAGGTTGCAAGAACAGAATCACTAGGTAGTATTGACCTACTAAATTGGTAATATTAACCTACTTATTAGGTTGCAAGAACAGAATCACTAGGTAGTATTAACCTACTAAATTGGTAATATTAACCTACTTATTAGGTTGCAAGAACAGAATCACTAGGTAGTATTGACCTACTAAATTGGGAACATTAACCTACTGACTTGGTTGTATCAACTAAATCACTAGGTAGTAATAACATATTAAATTGGTAAAATTAACCTACTCACTTGGTAGTAACAACATAATCAACAGTTAGTATTAACCTAATAAATTGGTAATATAAACCTACTAATTTGGTTGTAAGAAGAGAATCATTAGGTAGTATTGACCTACTAAAGTGGGAACATTAACCTATGACTTGGTTAACATCAACCTAATCTTAATAGGTGAAATTAACCTACTCGTTTAGTAGCTACAACCGAATAAATAGGTAATATTTACCTAAATGTCAGGTATCTTCAACCATATAAATGGGTAATATTAACCTATTGACATGGTAGTAAGAACACTCATCACTAGGTAGTATTAACCATCTAAATGGGTAACATAAACCTATTGTAACGGTAATGAGAACCTAATCACAAGGTAAACATACCAAGTAGTAGGTTACCGATACCTACAAAGTCGGTTAGATTTGGACTGTATAAAATAGGTATTTTTAACCTAATATGTAGGTTAATTTTACTGAATTAGTCGGTTGATATTACCTAACCAGTAGGTTAATGCTACCTACTTCACGTGCGTGGCGATATACCTAATCAGTAGGTTGGGTTTACCTAAAAATGTAGGTCGCATTAACCGACTTACCGACTCATAGTAGGTTGACATGTGCCTATAAGTAGGTTAAAATCGTGTTTTTTTCCATTTAGGTTTATTAAACCTAAAATTAGGTTAAAACTACCTACTTTTTGCATTACCAAGCGCGCTAGGTAGAATTAACCTACCTACCTAATTTTTTTTAAGGTATAATTAACCTAATTTATGTTAATTCTACCGACTTTTGACATTAACCTACAGGTTTAGGTTTACCCTAACCTACTTTTTTTCCCAGTGTAATATAAGTGGAACTACCACTGAGACCAAACTTTCTGTCAGGTGCGCGGGGGTGATGGCTTCTATCTCTCTTTATATAACCTCATAAAGGGAGATAAAGACAAAATAAGCCTCGGATGACACTACTCGGTCGAAATTTTAATGTTCTTATGCTATGGACGGCTTTGACAGTGGTTGTCACTAGGTTTCGAATTTAAATACTATAAAAATAGGAACTAATAACTGGAACTACCACTGTGACTAAAACTCGTGTCAGTGGGGTTTGTTATCTAACTTTATAGCGAGAGGCAAAGACAAAAGAAGCCTCGGATGACACTACTTGCTCCAGATGTACAGTCAAGACCACATCTAGCTGTACACTATTTTACCAATTTCAACTTTATTGTGAGCGCAATAAGGCCACCAGTGTATAGCTTGACGTGGAGTCGACTGTACTTAATGCAATTGCAAATAAATACGCAACAGTGACAGCTCCCTTCACTTGTTAATGTCCGTCAGTAATTTCCTATTTGTGTACGTCGCACGCTGCGATTATTTTCGTATTCCCCACCAGTAACTATACTACAACAGCCTATTTACGGCCCACTGCTGGGCACAAGCGTTCTCTCATCACGAGAGGGTTGGGCTATAGTCCCCTCGCGGGCCCAGTGCGGATTGGGGACTTCATACATATCCTTGAATTACTTCACAGATGCGTGCAGGTTTCCTCACGATGTTTTCCTTCACCGAAAAGCTCCGTCGTAAATTCAAATTGAATTTCGCACATAAATAATTTCAGAGGTGCGAGCCGGTATTTGAACCCGCGACCCTCTGCATGAGAGGCGGTAGGTCAAACCACTAGGCCACCACGGCTGTCCACCAGTAATTTTGCACTTACACACAACGCCTCGTTTTTCCTACGGACGGTTCAATTTGACATTTGCTCCATAGACAATCTGTCATTAAAATTTGACATATTGTCTATGGAGCAAATGTCACATTTTAACAGTCCGTAGGCGGCGTTGCGTCGTTTGGATATAGGAACAGGGCCTAAGACTGTCTCAGCTCTCAAGCACTGCACGATTCCCTGCTCAAACCCGATAAATCGCTGTAAGCCGTAAGAAAACAATGGAATTTGAATTTCTAATATGATTTATCTGGTTTGAGAAGGCAACCCTCGCGATTGCATTGTCGAGAGACCCACTGGTAAGGTATGGTTTACTAGACTGTCTGAGACGCTACTCTACATCTCCGCTGAGTATGTTTGACTCTGAAGTAAAGGATAGGAACAAGAAACATGACCAAGAATGACGAAAAAAAAAACGGGAGAAAAGGAAAAAAAAAGTTTAATTACTTCTGGCAAATGCACAATATAAAATTAAAAATTATGCATAAGGTTCAATACTAAGGTTAAAAAACTTAAATATGTGTAAAGGTCGCCTCTTCAGTACACAGTCGACCGATACTTTACATCTTAAAGCTGATATTGGTTTGTACCTGTAAAAAAAATAGTTTAATACCTATAGTTTGGAAGCCGTGGTGGCCTAGTGGTTCGACCTACCGCTTCTCATGCAGAGGGTCGGGGGTTCGATTCCGGCTCGCACCTCTAAGTTTACTTATGTCCGAAATTCAATTTGAATTTACCACTGAGCTTTTCGGTGAAGGAAAACATTGTGAGGAAACCTGCACTCATCTGCGAAGTAATTCACAAATGTGTGTGAAGGTCCCCGATCCACACTGGGCCCGCGTGGGGACTATAGCCCCACCCTCTCGTGATACTCTAGTGGTATCAGTACGAACGTCAACAGGAACCTACACCAGGCCAGCCAAGATGATTGCAAGATTACCAGTAGAAGATGAAGACAGGGCTTCGTGAGGAGGGGTCTGTCGGCAATGCTGGCCACAGGTTAGGTTTTTTATAAATATTTTTTTAAATGATGTTTTGATAGAGATGTTTATTTTTAAAGATGTGTGTGAAGTCCCCAATCCGCACTGGGCCCGCGTGGGGACTATAGCCCAAACCCTCTCGTGATGAGAGGAGGCCTGTGCCCAGCAGTGGGACGCAAATAGGCTGTAGTAGTAGTAGTAGTAGTAGTAGTAGTAGTAGTAGTTTATTTTTATATGTCAGTGTTATTAAAAGTCCTCTGGAGAACTGATGTGTCTTGATTCCCTCGGGGACAGTCTGGTTCGAGAGGAGGCGTGTGCCCAGCAGTGGGAGGCAAATAGGCTGAAGTAGTATACCAGCTCAAACTACTGGATGGATCGGACTGTTTGACACACTAATTTATTATGACATCCACTAAGTAAGGATTTTTCAAAATTCCACCCCTAAAGAGATAGGGTTGAAATTTTTTATACTCTAAATCGCACTCTAAACTTTAAACTAATTCCACGCTGAAGAAGTCGCAGGGAGAAGCTTGTTGATTAATAGTACATACAGACCTAGGGCAGTAAATTCGTTAATGTCCCAGATCGCAGGTGTTTGTGACCCGAACCGAAGGTGAGGGCCACAAATATGCGATCTGGGGCTTTACGAATTACCGCCCGTGGTTTGTCAAAAGTTTTACGTCTTGCCGTCTTGTCTTGTGTAGCGGGCAGAAAATCACACTTTACGGCCATGGGTGACGTAAATAATATAAACATTCCCTTCAAAGGGCTTGTTGTAGTCCATATGACTATATACTTACTTACCTTACGACAAGCATTTGCATTTGCCGAAAACGCAGACTCCACCCGCTTTGTGTTTCTTTATACACTCTTTAAAGCATTTCGACGCATGACAGTTGGCTAAATTTTCAGGTTCTTCAAAATCTGAAAAAATTAAGTACAAAAGCTGTTATAACTTGGGATCGTAGTTAAAATTCAGTCACAGTTTTTTCCAACTTTCCAAAGATAGAAAATTTTATTCATTGTGCATTATTATTTTAATTCCTCCACTTTGCATTGCAACGATAAATAGTTTTGGGAATGTTAAATATTTTATTAGGTAAGTACATATGCGTAATACAGCAAAAGACAAAGAAATAAAATATATTGACGGCCGGATTGGTCCAGTTGGTAGTGACCCTGCCTTCTGTTCCGATGGTCGCGGGTTCGAATCCCGCTCGGGGCAAACTTTGTGTGATGAACACGACGAATGTTTGTTCTCGAGTCATGGATGTTTAGTATTTATATATGTATGTATTTCTCTATATAAGTATTTATATCGTTGTCTAGCACCCATAATACAAGCATTGCTTAGTTTGGGGCTAGGTCAATATGTGTGAAATGTCCCAAGAAATGTTATATTTTATATTTTATTTATTTATTTATATGCATTTGTATGAAGAGCTGCGTTTTCAAACCAAATTCAATTGTCTGTTAAACTATAACTACGTTACGAGTATCACGACTTTAAGAAGTCCATCAGTTGGTTTTCTTTAGAAAAATACTGCATGTAGTAAAGTTTCTACTTAGCACTGCCACTCACCCGAAGGTTCCTCTGTGCCGTTGCAATGACATCTGTTCCCAGCGCAGTGCCCGCCGCTGTGCCCGGTGCGTCTGCAATGCCGGTTGCACGCCGGCCTAAAGCACGCTTCCTCTGACTCCATATCTATTTTAGAAACGTACTAATTTATTAGTTACTTAAAAATCAATTGAAAGACGATTTCTGTTTATGACCAGCTGTAAACGTCTCCTTCCTCACGGCCTTCAAGATCAATCTCTGCCACACAGCCCGTTCTTGCGTCACTCATATCCAGCCGATTCACTCAAATTTTACTAAATTGTCTTACTTGTTGGAGGCCTATCGATAGAGCGTCTTTTATATTTATATGGTACTAAATGGTAGGTATACTAATACATATACGAGTAGGGTACACGGTACGTATAGAACTTTCTGTACCGTCAGCCATAACTCCGGTAGAAGTCCTGTCAAGTTAAATGTCAGCAGAAAAAAATCAAATGTAGGTAAATTTTCAGGACCAGACCGTGACTTATTAAAATCAAAGAAGTCGCTGTTATTCCTGAACTAGAAAGACTAAACTAGAAAGATTCCTGAACTAGAAAGGCAATGGATGGGTATTGCACTCTTTTATTCACTGCGTAGTTGAAAAAGCGAACGGATTAGATTCGTCAAAGCGTAATAAGGCACGCCAATCTTCAAAAGGATACGCATTCCATTGTCCATCATGAGATTGGAACAAAAAATGTTAGCCTTTATACAATATGTTTGACTCATTATAGCGAACCCCTCAAAATGTGGTGCTGGAGAAGAATGTTGCGTATATTTTCTTGGACGGCAAGAAGAACTAATACGTCCAGCTGAAAAATGAAGACCTGGCTCTCCACAGGTATGTTATCAACTTATTCTAAGTTGTTTCGGCCATATAGCTCGGAGCCTACCAGATAGCTTGGATGAACTGGTCGTGGTGGGCATAGTCCATGGAAAAATATCTCGAAGCCGATTAGCAAGCCGCTGGTCTGACTCCATAAAGGAAGCTACGCGACTTACTCTGACTGCAGCAGTAAGGCAGGCGGAGGATAGGGTTGTATGGAAAAAGCTTTTCAACTCTTTCACCAAGGCTTCCTAAACGGACGCGACCTTCAAGTTTTGAAAATACGAAGTCGAAAAAGGCGATAGCGAGCCCTGAATTAAATCACCTGATGCATCCACCGACGCCTGACATTGGCAGCTGCCCTGGAGGCAGTGGCCGCCAATGTGTCCCACCTGCTGGCAATCCTCGTTGCATGTAGAGCCTGAGCAGGTTTGCTCATCCGAATCATCATCTGGAACCGTTTCATGGAACTTTTAAATATTTGTAACTTGGTACCTTCTGTCTGCGTAGAATTCGGTTATAGCGGTTCTACGCGGGAACTAAGCGTTTTTCGAAAAATAACTGTTCATAAAGATGTACGTTTTTCTTTTAAACCTAACATTTCATACATTTTGATAACTTTTAGAGCCGAACGGCTCGGTTGCACCACCTGATGACGGAAATTTGTATCTTATCTTGTCAATCTTGACGAGTGTGATGGAATGAAAGTAGTTTCATTCGAATTTCGTGATTATTTGACCATGAAGTAACAACAGGTATTAATAAAGTAAAAAAAGAGATATTATTATACCTTCGAAATGAAAAACTTCATAGCAGACGCATTTGTTTCCGGAGAGACAAAGGCCATTCTTGTAGCCAAGGTTATGGCAGGCCTCCTTGCAGCTGTTGGTTAGGCAGCCGCCTACAGCTTTGAAGGTGCTGACGGCGTCTTCTGCTACAGTAAAATTAAAATTATATGATGTAATTATACGTAGTTCTGATAGAGAAAGTTAAAATAAAAAAGGGCACGACACAACTTGGAAGGCACGCGGACTAAGCAATGAAGAGTCTGCGTCAACGGCTTTAAGTGCTTCGCCGAGCGCCTTCAAAGTTCTGTCGAGCTATATGTTTAGGAATATAATACGGACACTTTTTTAATCCAGTCTTAGTGGCGAGCCTTGGTGGAGGCGTATGTGCAGTGGACGTCTTTCGGCCGATATAATGATAGTGAGTTTAATTCTGGTTATCTCATCATTTGTTTTATTTCTATCTAATCTTATGTAATAAAATTGAAGACCAAAAGTTCATCACGGAACCCGCGAAAAGATGGGTTAACAATATACATTAACATTCACACAAACACAATTCTATTTTTATAATATAAATAGGATACTTATAAGTGTCTAAAATAGTTTATTGGAAGAAGATGATGAGATCATCCAAATTAGTTGAAACTAATTCAATCACCGAGTCCATTTCATACATGGCTTTTTTGCGTCAAGGTTAAGAACACCAACTACTACTACCTATTTGCGTCCCACTGCTGGGCACAGGCCTCCTCTCATCACGAGAGGGTTTAGGCTACTCTTTAGTCCTACGCTTTAGTCCTCGCGCGGGCCCAGTGCGGATTGGGGACTGAAGAAACACCAAGAAAATGTTCAAATTACCTGTATGCTCAAGCGATTTGTGGCACTTGCATCTGCCTCCGATGCAGTTGCCGCCAGAGAAGCCGAGTCTACGACACCGCTGTTGACACGCCCGTTGGTTGCAGCTTGCGACAGTGAACTCTGCAATAACATTCAACGACAAAAATTAGATATAACTAACTAACTAACTAGATTGGCTCAGCGACCCAAAATGGATCTTGGCCTCCGAACCGAGCTTTCGCCACTGTGCCCTGTCCTGCGCCACCGCCTGCCAGTTGCTGACTTGGAGACTCTGCAGGTCCGCTTCGACGACGTCCCTCCAGCGATATCTAGGTCGCCCCACTGGGCGACGTCCAGTCGGACGACCTATATATGCTCTTTACATTACACTGCCCGATCCTCTCCCATTCTCTCAACGTGGCCTAGCCAGCGAGCAAGCTTTGGTTTCCCCTACTATGTTGGCCACACTAGGTCTTCAATTTCGACGTTTTTTAGAATTCGCCAACTGCTGTTATCCCTTTTGGTGGGACCCAGGATCTTACGAAAGACTTTTCGTTCAGCGACTAACAGTCAGTTAAAAAATCAGCGACTAACAGTCTGTTAAAAAATAGATATAGGCATCCTAAAATGGCTTAACTTTGGCTAAATAGTTGTCCAAACTTTACCTGAACGATATGTTTAAGTATTATTAAGGTACCAATTTATTCTCGCCAGATTATGATTCTAAAAACTGGCTAATTTATGTTTGATTGCCAATAAAATAAATTGAGAAATGTCTTTCCTTAATTTTTCACCATAGGCGCAAAGTTTATGCGCCAGGCAAAGATAAGGCATTTTACGACACTTACCTACTTGGAGAATTTGCAAAAACGGTTTTTTTAGGATATGTTTTTGCTTCAAAAGACTGAGTACAATAATGAAGAGTCAGTTTTGAAGTGTTATGACAACAGAATCACTTAGAATTCAAATTCGAAATTTTTGTAGTTTAATTATTAATAGTCAGGGGTACTAAGTACATATCCTGCGCGATTGTGATGCACTCGCCAGGCTTAGAGTGAAACTCCTAGGTAGCGGTTACCCTGAATCAGTGGATTTCAAAGCACTGCCATTGCACTCCATCATTAACCTATTGCTGAAGGTGGAGGAAGCAATGGACTAGCTGCACGATCTAGCATCACGACTACAAAAGATCCCAATGGGTCGAAGTGTATCCGCTAGGACCCCACAGTCTCAAGATAAGATAAGACCTACTTGGCCACGTGTACAAATTGGACTTTTTTAAATGAGTATACCTGTGTCTGGACTTGACGATGTCCAGTTGGTTGTCCCAAGTATCGCTGGTACGATGTGCAAGCAGACCTGCATGGGTTCTGCTCTTGTACTGGCGGTCAAGACTCCACTGTTGGTTGGTGAGCCCTATTTATTTAATAACCTAATTCTCTTCAGTACCCTTGTAAAGTTTTGGCGGACAGCTGGTTACATGCTTATTAATGAAAGTAAACAAATAATCGTACCCGTTTCTTCATCCGAGTTGATGTCGCACTTGCATTTGTCGCCGACACAGGCGCCGCCGGTGAACCCGAGTCTGCGACACCGCTGGTCACATTCCCTGAAGTTGCAACTATCGATGGCCGATGACTCTATGATGCAAAACCAAAATTAACTTAATCCATATACATACTAATATTATAAAAGCGAAAGTAACTCTGTGTGTCTGTCTGTCTGTCTGTTACCTACCTCTTCACGCTTCAACAGCTGGACCGATTGAGATGAAATTTGGTGTGGATATAGTTTGGGTCCCGGAAAAGGACATAGACTACTTTTTATCCCAGAAAAAGGCATAGAAGCTAGTTATGTATAAAATTACTTACAGGTATAAGCTGGCCTTTATACATGTGTCTCTTTTCTGTTTTGTGTTTTTGTAGTATTACTGTGTTTTTGTACAATAAAGTGTTACTTACTATACTTACTTACAAACACTTTCTTTTAAAAAAAAAACAATATTTGATTGATATGACACATAAATTTAAGGGAGTCGGGGCAAATGCATCCGTGGGGTAAGTTTGCTTAAATTTTACTTTATATTTTATTCGTTGCAAGAACGCAAGATATCGTTAGTCGAGTAATATTTCAAGGTACCGATAGGTATCCTTATGGTAGGTGCACTTACCCCACCCAGGCGCACTTGCCCCTTTTGACCATATTTGAACAAATCACTCACCGTCGTCATTGTCAATAACATTATCTAGCACAGACGCCTTAGCGATGCACACGAGCGCCAAATAAACTGTTATCTTGAAATACATTTTCGCACAAAATCCTAACGACACTAAATCGATTATGTCGCGTTTGCGATTTTATAGGTACGGGACTGCGGCGGGACTTTACCGGTGACTGAATCACGAGCGCCAAAAGCAGGGGTGTTACTCGAGTTTTTTATATGGATATTGGATAGAGGGAACATGAAAGATTACAGGAATTTGCCTGTGAGGTACGTCCATATCTTGAAATGTACTTTTTAGGGTTCCGAACCTCAAGAGGTAAAAACGGAACCCTTATTAGGATCACTCGTGTGTCTGTCCGTCCGTCTGTCACAGTCGATTTTCTCCGAAACTACTGGACTGATTAACTTGAAATTTGGTACGTATATGTAAGTTTGTGACCCAAAGATGGACGTGTAACGAAAATAAATGAATGTTAAACATAGACCCTATTTTTGGGGGCTTAATTTGAAAAAAATATTAATGAAGTTTTTCAAACTATATAATGTGATGATGTGAATCAAATGAAAGTTCTTCTTCTGAGGGTCTCAAATATATTTTTTTATTAAATTTCTTTTTTGGTCACAACTTTTCAAGTTATTTAAGAAAATAGGCGAAAAATTACCATTCCCCCCTTATCTCCGAAACCACTGGACCTAAAATTTTGGAAAAAATACTGAGGATAGTTATTAACCTATAGATTACAGGAAAATTATTAATAAGTCCATGGTATTTGAAATCTATCATATAAAAGAGCTTATCCTGTGAAACGGTTTCAAAATGACGTCATTGAAAATTATCAAGGGTCGGAACCCTCTCCACGCAAGTTTAACTCGCTTCTTGGCCAGTTTTTTGAACATGGATAAGGTAGGTAATTTTGTGTACAATACAGTACCCTGTTCTGTTATGGTCCATGTAACTACACATATATGTAACACCTGTAACCTATCTATCTATAATAAAATAAAGAAGCATTTTTGTCTGTTTATGTCTGTCTGTTTGTTAGAATTAATCTCCGGAACTGCTGAACTAATTTGAATGTAGTTTTCAATGGCAGATAGAGAATTATTCGGAGCTATACAGCTATAAACTTTGTTTAAAAGCATCTTGTACCTGCCTAATGCGAAAGTAACTTGCAAATAGTTCGTCTATGTAAGTATGAAAGACGTAGTTCCACGTAAGACGGCAAGGACAGCCTGTAACTATGATCAACAATATAGGGTACTTTCGTTTATTTTTTATCCAAATAGAATGAAAGGGATACCGTCATAGGTTCATAAGGTGGAGGTTGAAAAGTTAGTCGCAATGCTGTCTTCCAAGACAGCACCAGATTTCCCTAGGGATCGGCTTACTTTTAAGCCAACACGAGGAGTTAAAATACACGCACGCCTGGATACCTACTCGCCTATTCTCTTGTCTGAGGCCCGGTTCCTATATCCACGAAACGCCTCGTTTTGCCTACGGACGGTTGATTTTTGACATTTGTACCATAGAGAATCTGTCAAATTTTAACCGTCCGTAGGCAAAACGAGGCGTTTTTTGGATATAGGAACTGGGCGTGAATCAATAGACAGTTGCTAGCTGTTACCGTATATTTTTAGACAATAAAGGAACGACTTATGTTTCCGTGATCCCCACGTGCGAATAGACTCTGGGAATTACTGCGTATTTCCAAGTATTTCTTTTCTTTGTCGATTGTTTTGTGGGTTTTCTATCACTTTCAACATAACACACGTAATATTACCTATAAGCTTAAAGCTTCTTATAGGTAGGTACAGTAGAAAATCTTGTTTTTGTAATGATTTAGTTTGAAATGCCTTTCATTACACTTGTATATCTATATGGATAAGGAGTCAAGCTTTCTATTCCAATTGCTTTTGTTGCTTTAGAATAAAACGAAACTCGTCCTTTTGACTATATTTTTATAAGTTAATTTAGAACTTTTATCATTGATGCTAAAACAACGTTTTTAGTAACAAACTTTTATTCAGGTGCCGATTCTGAAATACAGATAATATTTTTAATTGGAGGTAGGTATAAAGTCTCCAAAATGACTTAAAAACAATAAAATAAAGATGCTTTTTGCAAACCAAAAAAAATTTGAGATCTCGTCGTGAGGGTGAAATATAAAATTGAAGGGTCAGAAGTCCCCAAATTGGCATCTTTTAGGTAGGTATCTACATCAAAGAGGTACAGGATAAAACTCCAATATTTTGATGTGATTCCGAGACATAATTACCTTACCTAATTATAATACCAGAGCAAATATGGCTCAAGAGATCTCTCATAATAATTAGCGTCTAATCAGGTGATTATTAGGTACAGAAATAAACCTATTTTATCCCATAGCACTTTGAGTTTAGTTTTTTACTAAATATCCAAGACAACTCAGGATGAACAGAGTTCACTCTCACATTCGACAAGTCTCATGTAGTTGCGCCCAGAATGTGGAGTGGGCTTAAGAGAGGGTTTATCTCGAAAGTTAACAACGCCGCATATAGCTGTCAAAATGGTTCGCGGTTTTTATGAATTTCTCAATATTACTGAGTTAAATAAGAAGTTATCATTCTATGGTTGAATGACGCGTCTCGTTTTTAGGGTTCCGAAGTCCACAAGGAACCCTTATAGTTTCGCCATTTCCGTCCGTCCGTCTGTCCGCACGATTGCTCGGAGGCTCCCAGGCGAGCTATCAGTTTTTAAGGACATAATAGTGTTGTATACTTCTGCTGGGTCTGCTTCCAGAAGGACAAAACTAGAAGAATGAGTCATATTCTCGCAATCCATACGTAATGTTTAATTCAACCATAAAGCGATAATTCATTGTTTTCATTCAGTAATATTCAGAAATTAATTAAAACAGCGAAATATTTGACAGCTATTTGCGACGTTGCCAACTTTCGGAGTAAGTAAACCCTTCTAAGTCTTTTGTGATTATTTTCTGTATCGTCCTAAAAATTGAAAGATAGGTACCTACCTATAATAATATCAATGCATTACCTCATTACCTCTTTATTTACACCAATGCCGATAGCCGGTGATAACCAACCGTGCCCATTCGAAGAAACGTCATGATATTTAGGTAGGTATACTCTAGATTTCCAACTTTTATCGCTTTTCTCGGTAATTTTAAAGTAGAGTATCTACATAGTACCTATCTATTTATCCGTTAAACGCAATGGATGAAGTTCCATCGATCAAATATTTTATAATCTATTATTATACCTAAGTACTTAATGAATCATTTACAATACGATTTATTTTTTCGAGTATTTGAGTTTTATAGAAAATACGGTGTATCAAAATTATTCGTTTTTTTTTCGTCTTACTTTCTGACACTTGAATTTGTCTTTGCATGACGATCCCGAACTTGAATATAAAAAAATCGGCTCGCTATTAGTCAACTAAATGAAAATAAAACTTCTCCACAAGTATTTAATACATATACACTCAACCGCAATTATGTCGGGTCACTTTGCATAGAATTTTCCATACAAAGTGACCAGATTTCATTGCGGTTGAGTGTACCTAGGTACTTAAATTGTGTCCGAATTAACATAACCTATGTTAATTTATAAACCTTTTAAAACAATCACGAATTACGTTAGTATGTCTATGTTTTTTTTTATTTACGACTTCAATTTATATCTTTCCGCGACTCTTTATACGTCTGGGAACATGTGCACTTGAAGCAACGATATTCTTAATTAATTTCAACATGTTTTCTCCCGCTCACACGCGTGTTGATAAATGTAGTGTGAGCCAGAAAGACTACCTAATCATTGGCAGGTCGCTACGCGGCACACTTCATTGTTTTCATTACATCGTCTGGCAAAGGTTATGAATACCCAAGGCGTTATCAACTTCCTTTTGTTGTTCATGTTGTTCCTGATAACATTAAAAGGTAGATACCGTTTTAGTTCTATTGAAATTTAATTAACGCTTTATTTTATTCTAATCAGCACTAGATTGCGAAATGAAAGGAGAATATCAAAAATGTGCCTTGTGTTTAGTAGCTTAGAAATATAATTTTCTTATAGCAGCGTCTAGAATTTTATTCGCAGTGCTTATTTTTAATTAAAATGTTATTGTTTAGCGTTGTGTAGGTATATACACATCAAATTAATTACGACGAAAGGTTCGGTGATCCAATTTCCCCAGCTGGTATTCGAGTGGTCTTCTAATTGTGCCGAAGGTCCCGGGTCAAATCCCAGCAGAGACAACCGAACGTGGGTTCGTAAGTTCGGAGTTCCGCAGTATAATATAGACAGATATACTCGTCGAGATGCAAGTACGATTATTTAAGGTTTGAGTCTTAAATAATCGTTTAGGTTTATGCGTATTAAGTACTTCGATATGTAGTTGCGCTATTGGCGTGAGGCAATTGTCTCACCGCCAACGAATTTAGATAAGATAGCTCTCGCCCGTGGTGGGCTGTCTGTTTTTTTTTATCTTATCTTATCATCCAACCGTTTTTGGTCCACGCTATTAAAACAATTGGTTGTCTATAAAGTCGGTTTACGGACGATAACTTTACGTGATAATATCTTATCATCGCTTAGGGCGATCGTGCCTCTCTATCGCTTGTTCCGCGCTCTTGCTTGCGCGCTGGGCTCAGGCGAAACATTATCTACTATGCGTTATGTTTTTTTTATTAAATAAACCTATTCAATTCAATTCAATTCAATCATTAATTCAGCAAATTGATCACATAGGGGCAGTTTTACACATCAGAAAAATAATTTATAAATATCTAATCACCTTCTGCAGCGTCCGAGGCAGCGATGGTCGACCAGCATTGCCGATCAGACTGCGTGGCGGTATGCCAGTTGAAAGGCTTTAGCGGGGGCATCTGTGTGCGGCATTCCTGCAAGTGCACCGCTGATGCAGGCCCCTGATTAATTTAATACATATATAACCTGAGAATGAAGAACTTTGTTTTATTTACTACTTATCAGCCTTAAATAAAAGATGTGTGTAAATCCGGTTAACCCAATCCGGTTAGGGCCCCGAGTCCTTAAATCGATTGTTTTTGGATCTGCTCCTGCCGATGACGGTCGTTTTTCGATTTAAGATTTTGGTAAGTAAGAACATTGGAAATGTTTTAGGGTCATTGTAGGATCAAAGCTATTCGTGGAATTTAGGTGTGAGTATAAAAATATTCGCTACCATTGCACAAATGCACAAGTCACACATTAGTGTGACTAAAAATCTATACTAATATTATAAATGGCAAAGTAACGCTGTCTGTCTGTCTGTCTGTTACCTCTTCACGCTACAACCGCTGGACCGATTTGGATAAAATTTGGTATGGAGATAGTTGGAGTCCTGAGAAAGGACACAGGCTACTTTTTATCCGGAAAAGCGCATAGTTCCCGCGGGAGCGCGATAATCGAATTCCACGCGGATGGAGTCGCGGGAAGAAGCTAGTTTTTTTATAAATAATAACCGCCTTCAAAGACCGACAGCCTGAAAAGTCGGTGACTCGGTGTCAAGTGAACCCAACCAAAGTTATGACAATCTTACAATGTAGGTGGGTTTCCATTTATCTGATTTTTTTGTAACTAAACATCAGAGGAATGTCCTCATTGTACGCATTCAATTAGCGTAATTTGCCCAGGACAATAGGTAACTGAACTGCCCAATCAATGGCCAGGTGTCATGTCATTCACTGCAGATTGATTTGTTGCAAGCACATGGCTTGGATAGGATCGTATTCAATACATTCAAAGCTGCAATGCTCCCAACTTTCCTCCAACACCTTGAAATGGTCCCATTATATGGAAAACGAAAAATGCGAAACCTGGTTTCTAAAAACGAACTTTATATTCTGTTACCTACTCGTATACTATTGTTCTTGCAATAGATGTTTGACTTTGAGTCACGGTCACGGTCGCTGATTACGATGACTAACGAAATGACGAACACAAAACCAAAGAGTGAGTAATAGTACATTACTAGTATTACTACAGAGGCCGGGAAGGAGGATGTCGCAGGCCGAGTATTGTATACGGCCGAACGAAGTGAGGCCGGATAGTTACGAGGCCGACAACTTCCGTTCCCCGCCGATGTATGTATAGTGCTTTTCTCAAACATGCAATGAAATAAATAAATAAAATAATATTTCATATATTTTGTCTTTTTTACATAAATAAAACTGCGTAGCAAATATGGTTCATGTTTTTTTTTAATAGCTGTATTGGCAGATTGTCATAGCGAACCATAGAGTAAATATTATTTGTAGCTTTTTTTAAATGGCGGAATGCCAAGATGCTTTGTCACAAATATATTAAATGGAAATTTAAAAAAAGTGAGTTGCCGGCCTTGTCTCGCAACGTTTGTATGGAATTTCATTATAGACCAATTGTCTAGCCGCGCCTGAAACGTGATACTTCCCAGGCTAATAAGGAGAACATAATATCAATATTTCATTGCATGTTTGAGAAAATGTATTTACCTAACTTAGACATATATTCCAGGTGATTGCTACCAACTTATAGGGTTTGCATTTTTAGAACAGATTGAAAATATTAACTTAGGTAAGTACCTTGTAGGTACACAAATCTATAAAATTATTTTTTTAATTTACCTACTACTAGATAACTTGATGAGGATACTATATCGTGATACTCTTGAATATCTGCAGCGGCATTACGTTTTCCACCAATCCCTTTACGATTCGGATTAGGTGCGACTGTTAAAGAGCGTAGTAAAGATTTACTAGACGCGCGAACCTTACTCGTATCGTATGCTACGCCACTCGTACTGAAAAACGTAATCCACATCGCAAGTAATTTAAGTTTCACACTGTGCTACCATCCAAAAGTAGTTTTTACCTCATGTCTGTTACTTACTTTCAGCAGTTTATTAGGAACTGTAAATCATTACTTCAACCAAGTTTCATATTACAGGTAAAACTAACTTAAGCATAAATTTAGTGCAGCTGCAACGGGTGCAACATACAACGAATGGCCGGTGCTTTGTGAATATTTTGCTTCATTCCAGTTCAGACGGAAGTGAAAAACGATGCTCAACTCCCTTTGTCCCTTTCTTACTAGAGTTAAGTGACAGGGATAAAAAATAGAAACCCGTTTTTATAGAACAACAGGCCTTAGTTTCAGGCAGGTGTTGCCTGATAAATATAAGAGGTGAAATTAACATTTCACTAAGGATTCTGAATTTTACGGGCGCTTGGATAAGCAGTGTGCATGGAATTATGTTTATATATATGGAATAAACATACACGTTTTAGATACGAGCTAGGTGAATATTCTAAAACAATAAAATGAGCGCATTTGGATGCTTTGAATTTACCACTGAGCTTTTCGGTGAAGGAAAACATCGTGAGGAAACCTGCACACACCTGCGAAGTAATTCAAAGATGTGTGTGAAGTCCCTAATCGGCAATGGGCCCGCGTGGGGACTATAGCCCAAACCCTCTCGTGTTGAGAGGAGGCCTGTGCCCAGCAGTGGGACGCAAATAGGCTGTAGTAGTAGTTAATAGTATTTGGATGCTTTTAAAGTTTTACACTGCACACTGCTAAGTGTTTTTCCATAAGACTGTGCCGTCAATCTTATTTGGACGCACCTTATTACTTATAGTAAACATATTTTGTTACTTACTTGATTGTATTCTGTACTATATACACGAAAAACATTACATAAAACATAATATTACATTTAGCACGAAAGAATGACAACAATAATAGAATGCGTGTTCGCCGTCATCGAATAAGTTACGCATATTGTAATTGTTAAAAATATAAATAAAACCGGGGAAAAAAAAAACAAGTAACTAATGCTCAATTGAATAATATATTAATAATTTTATAAACTTTTCATAAATGGGTTACGTTAGTATAACAAAAATATATTAATAAATAACAAAAAAGAAATAATAAATTCTATATTTAAACCTGCTCACTTAAAGAGAAACTAATTCAAGCGAGTTAAACAATTATACTTAATAGGGCTTGATCCTTGGACGAATTCAATGGTTTGTCCACAACGTTACATTTTTGTTACACCTAGGTATACCTTGTATGTATGATATTGTATAGGTACCGTTTCATGAATTAATATCTCCCTTTATTAATAAGTTTATAGCGATTATTGAAACTTAACGGAATAGTTGAAGGTATAATGATTCCTAATTTAGAAAAGTTTTTGATGACAGGTCGCTTCCCTGTTCCATAGTAATATGCCTGGACGACAAGTTTGGAGCAATAGCTTGGGTTAGTGGAGCGGAGGTTTGGTGTGATCATGTAAGTTATGTGTCTAGTTTTTCGTGCACCTCCAGTCGGGTTGTAGTAGGTGTGATCCGCCCAGACGGCGGCTGCGTTGGCGGCGCCGCGGTCGGGGCAGCGGTACACCGTCGTCCAGTCAGACGCGTGTATGTCGAACCACCGATCTTTTCGGACCTGTCTGTTGTTATCTCTGATCCCGGTCCGCCAGCCCCCACCCCCCGGCATCTCCAGCACCCAGGTGTCCGTGGTCATGATCGCAGCGTGCCCCACGAGCCCCCCGACTCCCCTACCCGTGATCAATATGTCCCCCTTCCTCACGGTATTGACGAACCGCCTCTTGTTGTCAGCCGTACTCCGCTTCGTTATTTTCCGCGCGAACAAAGACTCCTGTATATCGGGCAGTATTCCAAAGTTGTTCATAACGAGCCACTCCTGGTAATTAATCGGCTCACTTCCATTCATTGAGACATATTGCCGGTAAGACTCCCTGAAGACGTTTTGTTCGTCTCTCAGAAACGATTGAAACGAGTATTTTTCGGGATTGATTATTCCCAAGTCGACGCCGGCGAGATACGCTTTGTTACTCGTCTGGTTTCGAGATGTGTAATTTCCGTCTAGAAACGATAGATTAAATGTAATTGCCTGTGACAAGACTTGAAAGATGATCTGATTTAGGAACTTTCCTTGACAATCGACTCCAATTAAGGTCTAAGTAGTTAAGATACTTGTATTTTACCTAAAACTTTAGTGTGCTTACCAAAATTCAGTGGATATTTTGTGATATCAAAGGTCAAAGATTTCATAATTACATACGCATATTTATTTACTAGCTTCTCGCCCCCGACTTCCTCCGCGTGGAATTTGGCAATAGCGTTCCCGCGCGAACTGTGAGTTTTTCCGGGATAAAAAGTAGCCTGTATATTGACCAGCGTAAACTACCAATTTTTTTGCAATCCGTCCAGTAGTTTTCGAGTTAAATCCGGACGCACATACAATACAGATTTACAGACAATTTTTATAAAAACCGTTATTTTCTGTTCAGTATCGTTTAGATATATTATAATCCCTTCGAATTTATAGTTTCTTTTAGGTAATTATCAAGTTACAGACGCATTTATTTATGTATAACTTAACTAATGATGTGTGGAACCAAGTTTAATACCTATTACAAACAACAGAAGAAAAACACAACTTACCGACAGTCTCTTGACAAGAAACATGCCAGAAGCAGAGGGCTACGAATATAAGACCACTGACAGAACGTTCCATCATCATGGTTGTTGATTGATTAATTAGAGTTTCGCAAATTTCCCTATTTATATACAAGAGTGTGATAAAAACTCGTAAAAAGATCCACACGTTAAGTGGAACGGGGATGCCCTGAAGATGGCCTAAATCCGTTTAAGCTGAGAATTATCTTGAGTGAGTTAATCTATTGTCCACACTCGATATCGAGCTGAAAATGTTTGCTTTGAACATCAATGACATTTTTTGCGAATTTTTGCAATTTTCATAATTTACACCACCGCTGTCTATTCTTCATCTAGTTTAATGCTATGGATGAATGTTTTTTCTAGAATGTTTCTAATTTTTATGTGATTATAGGTACGATTATTAGGTTACTTTACATCACCCTTGGCCACAAACCACGGGCGGTAATTCGTAAAGCCCTAGATCGCATATTTATGGCCCTCACCTTCGGTTCGGGCCACAGAAACCTGCGATCTGGGACATTTACGAATTCACCACCCTAGGTCTGTAACGTACTATTATGTGGTAACTCTTACGACATTTTACTTTCTAAACACTGTGATGATTGAAAATGATGGAATCTGTTGACAACCGGTCTTACATCCATCAGTGTCATCATAAATCAAAGGTTTATTAGATTCAACTCGCCCTGTTAAGCAGTTTTGACGTTTGTGGTCCGGAACCGGAAAGTTTATTTTTTTGGGTGATAGCGTGGGCGACCTATGGTCAGTAGTTTTTTGTTTGTGTTGTGATAAAACGGCAGAGTTCAGTTTGTTTTTGCGTAGTTTAAAGTGAAAGTGCAAATATAGTTCGAAAATTCTAAAGAAACTGTGTTTTCCTTCCGCCCTGCGTCCATCGAGGAGTTTAGTTGCCGGCTCCGCTCTGAAATGACCGCCTTTCCTATCGGCAACATAGTGGTCCTTCGTGAGCCTTCGTGTTAGTTACCAGCGGATTGAATAGATGGTCATCACCAGACGCATGGCAATGGAAGGGAAGGCTACGTCCGTCCTACCGCCGCACTCGGCCGACGCTATTCCTGAACCAAGAGCGTCGGGCGGGGCAGCACACAGCTACAAAGTGGACGACACGCAGTCTATAGCACCATCGCAGACAGGCTCAGACCGCTCATCAGTCAGAATTCAAAGAGCAGAAGCCAAGAAAAAGGCCCTAGACGAGCTAGCGAATTTCAAAATAAAGGTCATGGAGGAAACTCTGATGAAAAAGCTAGAAATTGATGAGAAGGTTCTAGAAGAAGAGTGGCAAGAACAAGATGAAACAACTATCAACAAGAATAACTCCACTGCTAGTGTAACCACTTGGTTAGAGGCGCAGTGTACTGCTAAGGCGCCTCCGCCCCCACCGCCGCCTCTGGAGCCCGGCCAAAATATAATTACGGAATTTTGCTGATTATCAGTTTGTGCTTCGGGCAATGCCAAAATTTATTAAATATTTCTATGTCTAATATAAGTGTGCTTCTAATGGGTAGGTACGCTTGTGTAGGCAGCTGCAGATAAAACGAAATGTAAACATATGATCAATCTTGTTTCCGGGGATTGCTATGATGCACTTCAAAGTTAAGTCCCGAGGCCGTATTTGTTTTGCTGGCTGGTGAGGTGACGCATCGTGCTGATCTTGCTCGTCTTACTTATTACTGATCACATGTTACTGATTGCTATTCATTCTTGTAGTCTGGCAGTCAGTTCTACGCGACACTCGGTTATCTCTAACTAGTATTATAATGGTAATAACGTATATTGTAATCAGCTTCTCACCGCGACTTCATCCGCGAGGAATTCGGTTAGAGCATACTGTTTTTCAAGCCGAAGTTCTGAAAATACTTGTATAGCGGATGTCTACGTCATAATAACTATTAGAGTGGCGTATCACCTCCTCACGCAGTGGCCAACGTGGACGGAACTCAAGAATTCAACTCGTGGTAATCTTAGGATTCCGTATTCTTATAACGAAATTGGAACTTTTTTAGGCATGTCCGTCATCCTTCCATCAGTATTTCATATGAGATTTTTATTACATGAATTTAAATTAATTTTGGTGTGCAAATACACATTCTTTGAACCGTAATCCAAATACGTGGTTAAAATAAGGACGACACTCCAGTGTCAGGGGAAAAATATAATATACAAAGTGATGATGTGAAGCCTGGGGACATTTTGTTTTGTGTTCTACTAAATAAATAAAAATACTTAATAAAAATACTGGTAATTAAATATGTAAATGTAAATAACTCCATTTTTGAAAAATAATATACTTACCCGACTGCAAACAAACTTTTGAGGTCAAATTATACATATATTTTTGTAATCCCTTCATTAAACTCTTTATTTTGATACTCCACTAAACTTGATAATTATTTATTGAGATATAAGTAACTCTTAAATAGAAAAACAAAATAAAAACCTTAAAATAATAAAAATTGACAAAGAAAATATTTTTGGAAACGTTTACGATAAAATGCCTCCAAAAGTCAGACATTTTGTGTTTTGCAATTTTGATATACCCAGTGTATGACACTGGGTATACAATAAGGACGAATCTAACGACACCTCGCATGATAAAATCCATCAAGTCATTTAGGCTACAGAGCGTGCCAAAGAAATATAAGTGCATAATGCATATTTATGCACTGCATACATATACATACATCACTCGAAAAACAACCCTCCTTCTAGCGCAGTCAGGTAAAGAAATGTAGTTCTTTGAAGGTAGGTATGGTAGGTATGTACACTAATTAAAATTTTCCATTGTAACCAATGTTAAATGTAAAATATTAATTAACTTTTATTTTCTAGGTGAATCCAATGAACTAAAATTAAAAATAATTTGTATAGTAAAAATACTGTAATTATAATCGATTTTTGTTCACTGTTGATAAGAGAACAGTATAAATTTGGTTCATAGAAAAGCAGATGCCATACAACTCTCTCCACCATGAAGTTATTGTACGTGTTATCTTTGGTGCTTCTCGCCTTCGTCGCCACTGGTCAGTATAAAAACTTTTAATTTGGTACAGAGTTAGGGTTTAATGGCCACATAAAGGGAAAACTATAAAATCTAGGATAATCGAAGATCTAGAGTACCTGGTGACCCTGATTAGAAAACACAAGAGCCCAACTAAACTATTAGAGATCGACATAAGTACCGCCTTTACAAAAAATATTAAACTTGGTGGGCCGCTTCATTTGATGTCAAAAATCGAAGGTCTGAAGTATCTGATGAAGAACCCTCAGCTGGTCTCAGCTGTATTAGAGATATGGTAATGCCCCCTTCTACTATTGGTACTTAAAAAAATCGACTGTCATTGCAAAAATCCAGCGTAGTGGGACACATCTTCTAATTTAATCTAGCCTATAGCGTCCCACTGCTGGGCAAATGCCTCCCCTTCTGCTTTTAATACGCATATAAATAAAAAATACAACCGGCTTAGGCGTAAATACCGCGCCGATCTTAACCGTCTAAAAGAATAAATAATGAACGCGAATGGGCAATACGAAAAACTGCTGCTACTGTACAAGAATCAGAACCGGAATAAAAGAAAAGAAAGATTTGTAATAATAAAAAAAAACTACTCCTAAAAAGAAAAAAAATGTGTCAAATAAGAAAATCTAATAAAATAAATCAATTGGGCATATTGATTTATTTTATTAGACTTTCTTATTTGACCCATTTTTTTTCTACAAAAAGAAGTTAAATCCCACCAAAAACATGTGTATCTCTAAAAAGTAATGAACATTCTCTATACGTTAGTGGGTACAAACGGCCAAGTCACACAACATTAGCTATAATAATAAAGAAATCGCAGTAAGGAACCTTAGACTTGGCACGACTTTGTCTAGATTTCATTACTTTTTAGAGATAAACAAGCAACTCCATCGAGACTTGGCTAGTTTTTTACATTGCATCTGAGAATTAATTCAAAGAGGTGTGTGAAGTCTCCAATCCGCATTGGGCCCGCGTGGGGACTATAGCCCAAACCCTCTCGTGATGAGAGGAGGCCTGTGCCCAGCAGTGGGACGCAAATAGGCTGTAGTAGTAGTAGTAGTAGTATTTTACATAATGTTTTTGGTGGGATGGATTTTTACATTTTAATGTGTACGCGCGTACGAAGTCGCGGGCAACAAGTCATACATAAAATCACAATTAAATAATGCGGGTACTAAACTAAACAGAAAAGTGGAATGTGACGAATTGGTCTATTCCGTCTTACCTTTATAAAATACCAAACTGTCTTAGGCCCGGTTCCTATATCCACGAAACGCCTCGTTTTGCCTACGGACGGTTGATTTTTGACATTTGTTCCATAGAGAATCTGTCAAATTTTAACCGTCCATAGACAAAACGAGGCGTTGTTTGGATATAGGAACCGGGCGTGAGAGACTTGATTTTACTACTACTACAGCCTATTTGCGTCCCACTGCTGGGCACAGGCCTCCTCTCATCACGAGAGGGTTTGGCCTATAGCTCCCCGCGGGCCCAGTGCGGATTGGGGACTTCACACACATCTTTTGATTTACTTCGCAGATGCGTGCAGGTTTCCTCACGATGTTTTCCTTCACCGAAAAGCTAAGTGGTTAATTCAAATTGAATTTCGCACATAAGTAAACTTAGAGGTGCGAACCGCAATCGAACCCCCGACCCTCTGCATGAGAGGCGGTAGGTCGAACCACGGCTTTACCTTAGTACCTAGTCTAACATTATTTAACTTGTAGAGGTTAGTCTAACTTTAGGGTGCCATACTGTTAACTGGCCACCACGGCTTTTTAATTGCTTGATTTTGATGTTAATATTTAGTACCTCTTGCCAGCTGGGAGTAATGGGCCTTGAGTTAGGCCCCTTCGCTTGCCCAGCTTTCAATATAAGCGCCAAACGACAACCTTGCAGCCTTCTAAAAAACATTTTATTTTTCATTTTGTTCAGGTGCCCAGGATCCCGACATATGCAATCACGGCGGAACTGACGCGTGTGACGATTACTGCAGGTCGGAGAGCCGAGTCCATGGATTCTGCAACGGTAACAATGTCTGTGTCTGTCAAGTTGTGCCGTGACCTGTCCAGACTTCGCCAGGCCGTTAATTCAGTTACCATGTAAAACTAAATCTTTACGAATTACATTAATAATATATCAACAGTCCCTGGTCATGTTTTGTGAATGATAAATAAACAAAACAAAATTTGAATTATTTCTTATTCTGTTTAAGATACTCCTTATTATATCTACTTTCTATCCTTAATTTTTTTTCACGTTCTCGGAAACCGATGTAACGATTTTGATGAAATTTGAAATACCTAAGGGTTTGGTGAAAAATCGATCTATCGGTATATCTGGGAAAAATCATTTTTAGCTATTTTCACCAGAACTATCTAGAGCTCGGTTGCCTTTCTAGGATATATGACTACATACTAACAATTCCTCAAGTCTGCTGTTGGCGGAGATGCTGTGCTAGCAGTAGACCACGACCACTCTGTAAAGAGTGCACCGAGAGAGAAGAACTAACAATCCCTGATAATATTATAAATGTGAAAGTATCTCTGTCTAAGCGAACACCTTCACAAGATCGCTGGCAAGAACTGGATGCGAGTTGCCGAGGACCGTTTGTCATTTAGCGTGCTTTGGGAGAGACCTATCCAGATGACCAGCAGTTAAATCCATTTTTAGCGGATATCTACGTTATAATAACTGTTCGTGTGCCGTATAACCTCTTCACGCAGTGGCCAACGTGGGCTGAACTCAAGACTTCAAGTCTTAACTGAAGGGCGTGGGAATCTTAGGATTCCGTATTGTAATGACGAAATTGGAACTTTTTTAGGCATGTCCGTCATCCTTCCATCAGTATTTCATATAGATTTTTATTACATGAATTTTAGAATTTCGGTGTGCAAACATAGGTACCAAGAATACCAAGATACATTCTTTGAACCGTAATTGAAGTACGTGGTTAAGGTGCGTAGTAAGGTGAAAAACCCAATTTGGGCACGTTTAAAGATATAAAACTAAAAAATGGGCCGAAATATAAGGTCTCGATAAACTACATTTGAGAATTGATATCTGCTCTTCAAAAGTTGCGGTGGGTATGTGCCCGCGCATCGCCCGCGCACGTACCGCAACTTGTATGACGATAATGGTAGTTATTTACGGTTTTTAGTTTTAGGCATTTAAAAGCGACTAAAATGTGGTATTTCACCTTACTATGCGCCTTAAAGTTAGGGCGACACTGTAGTCGTAGAAGAAAAATATAATGTCCCAAGTGATGTGTACCTACCTACCTCGGGACATTTTATTTAAATCTTAATAAAAAAATTAAAGAAATATAACCTAGTTCTCGTAATAATATGGTATGGTATGGTATACCTAATTAAAATGTTATACAGTAACAATTGTCAAATGTAAAATATTAAAAATAATTAAGTACTTATTAACTATGTGTGTATTCAATGTATTAAAAAAATACTCTACAAAAATAGTTTACAATAATTATAATCGATTTTCGTTAATGTTTTGATAAGAGAACAGTATAAATATGGTGGCTGGAAACGCAGATGCCATACAACTCTCCACCATGAAGGTATTGTACGTGTTATCTTTGATGCTTCTCGCCTTGGTCGCCACGCCAACGCGGCAACGGTCAGTATTAAAACTCTCATATTGTACTTTTCTCGTGTATTCAGTGCTGTTTCAATTATTATAGTTCTGTATCCTAATGACGAAAAAAGAAACCTAATGTTTTCATCATGTTCATTATAAATACCTACCTCACATTGCAATGATGACGTCTTTAAGTAATTGGTGTTAGTAATTTCTTTAGGCAGCGATTACCACGTGCATTTTTAATCTCGTCGTGGGTCGCTTGCCATGGTCCGTCTAGATATACGAGTATAGCAAGAAAAATACAAGAAGACAGTCTTTATTTGGCCAATATTCTAGCTGGTAGTGAGGTGAAAAACAAGTATTTTCTCATTATGCTCAGGTGCCCAGGATCTCGACCCGTGCAAACACGGCGGACCTGCCGCATGTGACAGTTGACAAAGAGTAGACTCCACGGCTTCTGTAGCATTTTCAACGCCTGCGACTGTCTAATTGTACCGCCGCGCCGTGACCTTCGCCAGGCCGTTAATTCAGTTACTGTGTAAAACTAAATCTTTACCAATTACATTAAAAATATACCTACTTATAAACGGTCCCTGGACATGTTTTGTGGGTGGTAAATAAACAAAACAAAATTTGAATTATTTCTTATTTCCCTTAGGTACCTAATACGTACTCCTTACTAGTCTATCCTTAACTCTTCTTCACGTTTTCGAGAATCGATGTAACGATTTCGATGAAATTTTAAATAGATTAAAATCGATCTATCGGTCTCATTACAGCCTATTTGCGTCCCACTGCTGGGCACAGGCCTCCTCTCACCACGAGAGGGTTTGGGCTATAGCCTCCACGCGGGCCCAGTGCGGATTGGGGATATATATGTATATCGGTCTCATATCTGGGGGAAAAAATCACTTGAGCTTGGGCAACCTTGGCCATGCCACTCCACACTAATGTAGACGCGTTATTCTGCGTTATGATAGTACACAACGCAGAATAACGCTTTGTTAGAACTGTTATCGAGAACGTTCTTTACGTTCTACTTACATATAAAGGATAGGAAACAAGGTGTACGTAAGCTAAATAAGAAATAATTCAAATTTTGTATCATTTATTATCCACTGCTCGACTGATCGTTGACATGTTATAATTATGTAATTAGTGAAGTTATTTTTGTTTACGTTTCGTTTTTACATACTATACTTATTATTTGACGGCTCATCGAATTCTGGACAGTTTACGGCACTATTTTTGACACACGCAGAAATAGTCAGCGTTACAATGCCCGTGGACATCCTTCGACGCCAAGCAATAATTGTCACATGCCTCATCTCCGCCGTCCAGGCAAGGGTTGGATGGCCAGGTAGCGTGAGCACCTGAAAAAAAAGAAAACAAAATAACCCCTCGTTTTTTCACAAGCTATTTGGCGCGTTTTTGACCACACTACCCGCGAAAATATGACCTAGGTAATATATACTTTGTCCCTTGTACCTACAACAAATTAATAACGATTATTGTTATAGACGGACAAACTGGAAAATGACCATGATTAAAAGTAAAGTGGCTGGTCGCCGTCTTAAGAAATTAACAACACCACAATTACTCTTATAATTGACTGAGATCTTATGATTTCTTATTAAGAAACCATCTCAAATTCGTGCCTACCTTGAGGCGTAAGATGGATTGCCTTTGTGCCAGTAATTTCACCAGCTGCTCAACCCCTTACCGGAACACAACAGTGAGCACTGCTAATTGGCGGCAGGTTCGTGGCTAATAAGACGATGGTAGTACCAACCAACCCGGACGGACCTAGCGCCTCCTACCACATCAAAAAAGTTTGTGGGTAATACTGACCGTTGACGACCAAGGCGAGAAGCACCAAAGTCAGCACGTACAATACCTTCATGGTGGACAGACTTGTATGAAACTCACGTTACTAGCCACCTTATTTAATACTATAACTTAATGTTCTCTTATCAGAACATTAACAAAAATCGATTATGAATTATGCTCACTCTGCCAATTATTTTAAATTCCTTATTATTCACCTAAACCACCCTAAACATTACTTTGATGTTGATGTCAAATTCAAAGATTGTAGGTACCTAATTACCTTGACTCTGGCTAAGGCTCTAGAAAAATAACTTTGTGTGGAATTCGTGGGCATACGAAGTTCACCGGGTCAACATAATAATTTATTCATCGTCATTATAAAATATTAAGAGTTCGAAATTGAGAGAATAAATCGGTAAACACACTAAAAACGTACTTCACTGGAACACAGAACCGCCTTCCTTTTTTGAAGCCGGATAAAAACTATAAAAATGGTTTATATACTCGTTGTCCCGCAGAGCTGGCTGGAAGACGGCAACTCAATTTATCAGCAGCTTGTTACCGCTGTCCACTAGAGCACGATAGCTACTACGTATTCTTGCGAAACCCTCTCTACATTATCCGATGCAACAAACGCGACGTTTTCTTGTCGAGTCTTTTTGTCTTGCTGCAAAACACGTTTGTATTACTGTAGGCAACGTTAACGCTATAAATTCAGAAAATTAAGTTTATCTATTTTAGTCCGTATTTTTATAATAGATTCCTGAATATTATCGCCTTTTGAAGGTTGCTGCTTTATTCATTAATTACCGTAGGCCGTGCGTATCAATTTTGTAAAACATGTAATTAGCCGTTATGATACAAAGGACTATTATTTTATAGTAGCTTCTGCCGGAATTCGGTTATCGCGTTCCCGCGGGAACTACGCGTTTTTCCGGGATAAAAAGTAGCCTATGTCCTTTTCCAGGACCCCAAATATCTCCATGCCAGATTTCATCTCAATCAGTCCAGCGGTTGAAGCGTGAAGAGGTAACAGACAGACAGAGTTACTTTCGCATTTATAATATTATAGTATGGATTTACGAGAGTTCATCATCGCTATCGAGGCAAACGAGCCCACCTGATGGTAAATGGTCACTGCGGCCCATGGACACCGTAATCCTATGATCTCCCAATATATTGTTCAGTATATTATTTACTGACAGATTTTTCAAGAACCATTCCTGTTTCAATAGCAGCAGTTTCTATTAAAATTATTAAAATTTCGAGAGTTTATACTTAATCAGCTTGTCTGCTGAGTGCCATCAACATAATAAATAATGCATGCACCTTTATGCGCATCCCAAATCAGCCGCTGCACTGGCAGATAAGCTTGGTTTTAAATTGAAATGCGAGGGGAACAAGTATAGCTACTATTTCATAATACTTTTCGAAAATGGTGTACGCGAGTCCCCTGTACGCAAGGCTTTTCATACAAACGTATTTTCACCTCCTCATCCTTTCCTCTCATGCCGAGGGTCGGGGGTTGGATTCCGGCTCGCACCTCTAAGTTTACTTATGTGCGAAATTCAATTTGAATTTACCACTGAGCTTTTCGGTGAAGGAAAACATCGTGAGGAAACCTATACGCATCTGCGAAGTAATTCAAAGATGTGTGTGAAGTCCCCAATCCGCACTGGGCCCGCGTGGGGACTATAGCCCAAACCCTCTCGTGATGAGAGGAGGCCTGTGCCCAGCAGTGGGACGCAGATAGGCTGTAGTAGTAGTAGTAGTAGTATTTTCGCTTTTATTCCCAAATTAGTACTAAACAGATTAACTCGAAACTTGGTACACATAAGAAAATTATTATTGTGAGTGTCTGGAATTAGTAAATATCGTTGTAAAATAAAACACAATTATAAATTACAGCCAAAAAACTGAATTTTGAAGTTTGTATGGAGGAAACTAAAATGGTCCTAGTTTCTTTGTTATTCAATTTATTACAATCAAAGTGTATTTTGGACATACAAATTTGGTGCCAATCTGATAAGTAAATTTCGAATTAAAACGTAACTACGTTTGTATGGAGAAAGGAGCTTACAGGGGACTCTTAATGGGAAATTATGATGTTATGATGTTTGATTGAAAGATCGTTATTTTTAATTTTTTTTGTCGTGTAAGTAACATTTATTAATGCTCAGTTCACCTCACACTTAAGAAAATATTAGATCACTAGGTTTTTTCACTAGGTTTGTACTCTATTGTAGCGTAGTGTCTACTTTCAGTAATTAGCAGTAGGTAATTTTGGTTTACTGCGACATAACGCATATTGCTTGTACAGCAAACAATTCTAATGTATAAATAGTTAAGCGAACGTGAAATTAAAAAGAATTGATTTAGACATCAACCTAACAATGTGTTTTAATAAACAACCATCCATAAAAATCCTTTAATATTACACTACTATATACTACTACTATATGTAGACGTTGTCTTGTTTTTCAATTTAATATCTTCTAAATTCTTTATTAGTTTGTGTTGATTTTATAGTTAACTAAATTAGTAGGCAACTACAGCTGTAGTGCACGCGTCTTGAAAAATAACTCGCGTCTTGAAAAATAACCCGCATTTTATTTGCGTTATTAAGAAATTACTTGAAAAATAACAGCACAATTAAATCAAACTTGTAAACGGTGCACATAAAAATAAAGATAAGTCAGTTCACTTAAAGAAAAGTGCTACAATTTACTCATTTTTTTATACGAAGAGTCTCCCATAAAAACGAAAATATTAGTTCGAAAAACATAAATAAGAAAGGAACGTCTGTGGCAAGGATGAGCCAATTTCATATTTCGCAGCTCTGTAGTGGTTTCCTGTGAAAGAAATCGCTTTAGCCATAGAGTAAAATAGACATATTTTTAGCATAAATAATCCTACGTTATGCCGCAGATTTAATTTGTGTTTGCCTATACCCGCAACTTCGTAAACCTAGATTTTGAAAAAGGTGCTAGAGAAGTATTAAAAAAGTTGTTTGACCCGTGAAAAACCCGTTCCCGTTGAAATATCGGGATAAAAATCTTATGTTATTCTCGGGGTCTCAAATTATCTCCATTCTATACCCTTCCGACGATGGCGTCCTTACGATGTGAACGAAGGACAAACAAACAAACTACTACTACTGCAGCTTATTTGCACTGGGCACAGGCCTCCTCCCACCACGAGAGGGTTTGGGCTATAAGTAAGTAAGTAAGTAAGTAAGTAACACTTTATTGTACAGAAAAAAAAAACACAAATACAATTATCAATACCTAGAAGAGACACATGTACAAAAGCGAGCTTATCCCTACAAGGAATACTATAGTCCCCACGCGGGCCCAGCGCGTATTGGGGACTTCACACACATCTTTAAATTACTTCGCAGATGCATGCAGGTTTCCTCGCGATGTTTTTCTTCACCGAAAAGTTCAGTGGTAAATTCAAATTGAATTTTGCACATAAGTAAACTTAGAGGTGCGAGCTGGAAGCGAACCCCGACCCTCTTCATGAGAGGCGGTAGGTCGAACCACTAGGCCACCACGGCTTCCACCAAGTATGGATATTATGGATTCCATCCATCCACATATTTTAAGCTTACGTCCCACAGCTGTGCACAGGTCTCGTTTCAACATGAGAGGTATAGCCTAGTGCCCAAGCGGGTTCCTGTGCGACTTGCCTAAGGCAGGTCGTGCCTTAGGAAGCGGACGGCAGTGGATTCGGTTAAGGAGACCTCGCGAGACCATCACGCATATGGGAAGTGATTCGAAGTGTGAAATTCACAATCGGCAATGACCCGTACTCTATACATATGTTCAAAACTAGCTTCGATGCGTGGAATTCGGAAATACCGTTCCCGCGGGAACTATGCGTTTTTCCGGGATAAAAAAGCCCTTATGTTGACCAGTGTTATAAACTACTCCGATACCAAATTTTGTTGCAATCCGTCCAGTGGTTTTCTAGTTAAATCCGGACATACAAACATACATACCTACATTTGGTGAAGGAAAACATCGCGAGGAAATCTGAACGTCGTCCCCAATCCGCACTGGGCCCGCGTGTGGACTATAAATAGAACAAACCCTCTCGTGTTGAGAGGAGGCCTGTCGCCGCAGGGCCGTAACAAAGACATCGTGTCTAGGCTTCAAAGTCAAAGTCAAAGTAGTAGGCTTGATGCTGGTGGTGGTAATTCCATGCTGAAATGCACTTGACTTTACCAAAAAACCGGCCAAGTGCGTGTCGGGCCACGCGCAAATTATAGGGTTCCGAAGTTGAGGATGCCCACAGTACCTTTCTAAGACTTATTAACATCTAGCTAGCCTGTGGTATGACGTGCCCGCCCGACGCCCCTGCCGCTCGAGAAAAATCATCATTATAAGTTGGTCGACTATTACTCGTAAGTTTGTACAGCCTACTTAGCTCTGATAGTTTTCCTTTCAACTACGTTATATATGCCACAACCGTGATTTTTTTCAGCCATCCAAATACCACCATTTAGCTGGCAGGGGGGGGGGGGGGACACGTGACTCTAACAAAAAATAGCACTTTAAAGCTTAATAATTCACAAACGCATCACTTAATCGAAAAATAGTTTTAACAAACCTACAATATTTTTTCAAGACCTATTCAACGACACCCCACATCATTGGGTACGCAAGAAAAAATATATACATCCCCATGTTTTATTATTATTAGGGTGTTGTAGGGCCATATATGTGTCACCTCGACCATTGCTGATCTATTGTGACGGCCCTTTGTATGGTTATAGTTCATCAGAAATACCCGTTGAGTCCAAGAAGTTCCAAACTCTTTGGGCGTTGATGTTTTGTATCTCTTCCGGGTGTATAATGTGACTCCCTAGGTGGATGCTTCGTTTGTGGATGAGGGGTCCACACTCGCAGAGGATATGCACTGGCGTCTCCTCCGCTTCGTGACAGAATCTGCACTTTGTGTCCTCCCTCATTCCCCATTGTGCTAAGTGCTTATTTAGTTTGCAATGTCCAGTCAGGCTCCTGGTTACTGCACATGTTTTAAATCTTTTGAGTTGTAGGAACTCTTTAGAAAACTTTTTTTCGTATCCCCTGATTAGGGTTTTCGAATGTTTTTGTCCTGGTACGGACTTCCACAGATTGATCGATAATGACTTGTATTCGTTATCGAGTATATTGTAAGCTCTTTGTTTGGTTATACCACAGAGGGGTTCGGGGCCGATTTGGGGATTGTCAGCCCCGTCCCTCGCGAGCTTGTCAGCTTTCTCGTTTCCATCAATGTTGGAATGCCCAGGTACCCATCTAAGTGTGACTTTATTGGAGCTTCCAAGGGCGTTTAGGTTTTCCCTACAGGTCTGGACTAGTTTTGAGTTAAGCTCAAATGAATCTAGTGCCAGGATGGCCGCTTGGCTATCTGAGTTAATGTAGATGTTTTGGTGTTTAAGGTTTCTTTCAAGGTTTATTTCCGCGCATTTGTTAATAGCGAAAATTTCCGCCTGAAAGATTGAGGCCTCTGTGCCTAAATTTATGCTGATTGCGTATTTGGGCCTCTCGCCGAAAACTCCACATCCTACATCATGTCCTTTCTTGGACCCATCTGTGTACCAGATGTGGCTGCCCTCCTTGAAAGACACTTGGTTATTCAACCATAGGTCCCGAGGGGGCAACTCTACTGTAAAGAGTTTTGTGAAGTTGCACACTGTGTGCATGTCGTCAGTGGGCATATTCATGACCCTATGTTCAAGCGTTGAGTCCTTAAGTGTTCTCATTGCTTGTGAGCGCCATTTCATGTTCGACTGTGAGCATATCCTGTAAATGCACCGTTTGGCTTCCTTTTGCACTTGCAAGTGCAGAGGCGTCAGGTCCAGTAGCGCGTTTAGTGCTGCTCCTGGAGTCGAACATAGTGCTCCTGTTGCTACAATGCATGCTGTACGTTGAAGACCGTCCAGCCGTACTATCGTGGTTTTTTGGTCGGTTTTGCTCGACCAAACGGCCGAGGCATAAGTTACCATTGGCCTCACGATTGCCGTGTAAAGCCATAGTGCGATGTGGGGCTTTAGACCCCATCTGGCACCTGCCATACGGCAGCTTGTCCATAAAGCTAGTTTGGCCTTTTGGACAATGTTGTTTAGATGTGGGGTCCATGTGAGTTTTTGGTCTAAAGTGACCCCTAGATATTTTGTTTCATTTGAAAAGGCTAGAGTTTTCCCGTTTAGCTTGGGACATGTGAGCTTTTCGAGATTTCTCTTCCTAGTAAAAGGTATTAGTACGGTTTTGTCCGCATTGATCGATAGATCATTTTCTTTACACCATTTGTAGATTGTGTTAAGAGCTACCTGCATTAGGTTTGATATGGTGTCGTGACAGGGGCCTTTGACAGTGACCACTATATCATCGGCATAACCCTGTGTGTCGAAGTCATGGTTGTTCATTAATACAAGTAGTTGGTCCACTGCCAGTGTCCACAGAAGTGGGGAGAGTACCCCTCCTTGTGGACAACCTCTAGTGGTGTGAAATTCATGTTTTGTTGCATTGAGGGTCAAAGTTGCGACTCTATTCAAGAGCATGCTTCGCACCCATTTGATGGTGGTGCTGTCTACACCTTTCTCTTCCATACCTTTAAGTATGGTGTCGGTGGGTGTGTTGTCGAAGGCACCTTCTACATCAAGAAAAGCACATAGAGCTGTTTGCCTATCCTCAAGGGTAGATTGCACCTTATCGACCAGATCGAGAAGGGCTGTCTCTGTTGATTTCCCTTTTTGATAGGCGTGCTGATTTGGACTAAGTGGGCGTTCGATCAAATATTTTGATCTGATGTGCTGGTCAACGATTCTTTCCATGGTCTTTAGTAGGAAAGAGGTGAGACTGATAGGTCTGAAGGATTTGGGCTGTGAGTAGTCCCTTTTCCCTGCCTTTGGTATGAATTGTACCTTGACCTTCGTCCACTGATCTGGTATCGTATTCCAGGCGTAACTCGCTCGGAATACTTTAGCCAGATGTGGTACGAGGATTTCATCACCCTGCTGTAACAGGGCTGGAAAGATGCCATCCTCTCCCGCTGATTTAAATGGTTTGAATTTACTAACAGCCCATTTAATCTGGTTGGGCCTAAAGATGTTGGTGGCTACGTTCCAGTCTGTATTGCGCGGCCTATGGGAATTTGCTCCCCTAAGGTTATCCGTGTATGTGTTGGAGGGGTACGACCCTGGGAAATGTGTATCCCTTAGGAGTTCGAGCGTTTCTAGCTCCGTGGTCGTAAAAGAGTTATCCGGTTTTTTCAGGAGACCTAGATATTTGGAATGAGTCTTGGCGAGTATTTTGTGAATTCTAGCTCCTTTGTGTGTTAGGATTATTTGTTCACAGAACCGCCGCCAAGACGCGCGTTTGGCTTTTCTGATTTGTTTGTTATATTCAGTCAGCGCCCTAGTGTATTTAGTCCATTCTTGAGGTTGTGTTGTGCGATTGAATATGCGTCGAGTGGTGGTCCTAAGCCGCTCCAGCTTTTTATTCCACCACGGGACGGTGTTGCTTGTTTTTGTTTCTTTCAAGGGGCAGCTGAGTTCGTAGGCCTTTACGATACCTTCGGATAGTAATTCAGCTGCCTGATTGAGAGAGTCTGGATTTTTGATGCTTTTTGGGAAACCCTGTAGAAATTCATTGAGGTGGGTCCTATAATGATCCCATGAAGTATCTTTTGGGTTCCTTAGTAAGATGGCTATGGTTTCCTGAGAACCCTGTGCGTCAAATAAGATATGTTTGTGGTCTGACATAGAGTTTTCGCTACTGACGTGCCAATTGGCGAGATGTTTAAATATTTTTTCCGAAGCGAAGGTTATGTCTAATACTTCTTGTCTGGTTTTTGTGACAAAGGTGGGCTTATGTCCATTATTTAATAAGTAGAGACAGTTTGTAAATAGGAAATCACAAAGTAACTCACCCCTTCTGTTGATTCCTGTGCTGCCCCAGATGGTATGGTGGGCGTTGGCATCGCATCCCACTATAACTTCCAACTTGTTCCTTTTCGCATAAGCTAGGACTTTAGTCAGTTCTTCAGTGGGATCAGTATTCTCGCCGGGCAGGTAAGCTGAGCAAATGATGACTTTATGCCCTTTGAGAGTTATTGTTGCAGCAGCTAGGTCGTCACTGCAAAGTTCTAAAACAGGTAGAAAGTTAGTATTTTTATTGAACACAATACAGGCCCTAGGTTTGTTGCCATTTTCATGTACAAGTATTTTTCCGGCTCTATTCAGGCCGCTTACCATGGACTCAGCATTTATCCATGGTTCTTGAATGAGGGCGATGTTTAGGCCATTTTCGCCGAAGATTTTTTCCACGACCGCTGAGGCCGCGATGGCGTGGTGGAGGTTGGCCTGCAGAAACTTTGCCCCCTTGGCGGTTGGTGGTGGGTTGTGGGGCGTGTTATTGGGGTTGTTGGCCCCGACGCCCTGAGCTACGTCCCCGAGAAGGGTTGCCCCTGCCCCGTGCTCGGTTTGATCCCCTAGTGGTCCCCCTAGTCGGGGGAAACCGCTTACCCGGTGCGGAGAAGTTGAAGATGGCCGGGATGGTGTTGGGCCTCGTGACTTGAAGTCCACTAGTGGACGGTATGGGATCGTTGATGGTGGAAGGGCGGGATGGGGGAGTTGGGAGAGGATGCGTGGAGGTAGAAGGTACTGCCCCGTGTGGTCCGCAAGGGACCCGTGGGGCGGGAGGGGGTGCAATTTGGGGGGGAGTCGGCGGTGTTGGGGAGACAGGAGCATTAGCTTCCTCGGGGGGGGCTCTCATGTTGGAGCCCTTCATTCTAAATTGGACCTTTTTGAAGCCGAGTCTGGCTTTATGGTCCATTTTTTTAAGGAACTCAACAGAAAGGTCGTCGATTGAGAGTGTGAGGGTGAACCCTCCTTGTTCGACCTTACTGTTGAGAACCTTCCATAGTTCAGTATTCAGTTCCCCGTTCTGAATACTGATTAATTTTAGGGCTGCCTCTGCATTAGGTGCCTCCGAACTAGGTATATATACCACTCCCACGTTTGGCTTAGGAAGGTCGCACTCGTTGATGGTGGTGAGTGTGGCTTCCGGCCATGGTTTTAGGGAGGGTATTATACCTTCGAGCCAGGTTTTGGTTTGCTGGTTCTCACAGGTAATAAGGAGCCAACCTGGCTTGAAGGTACATCCTTCCAGCGCTGGACCCTGGCCCCTCCCGAGCTGGAATATGCTGTGTACTATAGCTTGTCTGACCTGCTCTAGTTGAGGGTCACTCATCGGACAAGCATTCCTTACTCCAACTCGAACGGAGCCAGCGACCTGGCTGTAAGATCTTGGTGCAGTAGGCGGGTGGTTCCTAGGGATTTTTTTGGCCTGTCCCTGTGGCGACTCCTCCTCTGAGCGGACCCTCTTCATGGGCTTTCGCTTGGGCTCGGGGTCGAACTTGTAGCCTAACTGCTTAAGTTCCGCAAAGGTCTTGCTAGCCAATAGGGTGGCATCTACGACGCTCACGCCCAGCTTTCTAAGAGCCTTAAAGCGGCTTTTTCCTGATCCACCCAGCCTCTTAGGTGCTGTCTGGATCACTGTGGTGGGGGTATTGGATTGGGCACTCAGTGGTGCTGGTCCGCAAGCAGACCCTTCCACTGGAGCGCTTACCTCCGCCACCTCCATAGGTTGCCCTGACACAACCGTCTGTGTATCAGACGTCATCGTCAGGGGCAAGAGTTCCTGGCATAGGTCTTCCAGGGTACCTTCATTTTTGTTTTTTTGTTTGTTTTCTTTCATATTGTTCCCACGAGAAGCTAGGGATAGAAGTCCGCTCCGGCAGAGCCCCGCTTGCCGGAGTAAGGCTATTTACGCCTCGAGGTCGCCTGGTATCGAGGGGTTCCGTTTGCGACTGAGCTCCTCTCTCAGCCACGCATCTTTCGGCACGGAAAAACACCTTAGATTAGGGATTTTTGGGGTCGAGGTTTTCTCCTCCGGGATGAGGTAGGGGGGATGGGATTGGATAGGGTAGGATGGTCGGTTTGGAGGGAACGGGGAGAATTGGGATCACGGGAGAAGGGGATAGGGATTACTCAGAAGGTGGGACTACCAAACTGAGTATCGCCCCACATACTTGGCTACTGACAGTCCGGGGTAGATGGTAATATGCGACGCCCGTCTCGACTGCAGCATTTCCAGGGTGCACGACCTACTCAGGCGGTAGTGAGTAGGTTCGCCACAGGTCCGTTCGTCGGCGGTGCCTGGGGCGACGAGGACGTGTATGTTGGGACTGGGTCGGAAGAAGCCTGATAGCCTAGCGTCGCATACCTAAGCGTGCTAATTCCTACCTCGCACCCCATGTTACGAGTAGGGGAGGTAAGTACCTTAAAAAAATATATATATCAAAATTATATTGTACCACTTTGTCGGCGTAACTAATATATATATAATCATGCCAAATGCGGACAGACGGACGGACGGACGAACGGACGGACATGGCGAAACTATAAGGGTTCCTTGTGGACTTCGGAACCCTAATAACGAATAAATTAAACAGTCGCGCGCGCACAGAATGTGATGTCAATTCTGTTCAATTTAAATTTTCATCTATGCAAGCGGCTGAGTCAGGTCGAGGGGGTAAATAAAGCGCACTAGTGAAGTTATTTCAAAGTTGTGCCACCAGGCAGACGTTGGTGCGATAGAATTTACTTTTTATGCACTTGCAGTGTAATAAGCGGGCGTTTGTGCGCGGTTTGCGTGAAGCGTTATTGGAAATCGAAGCTCCTTATTTAACTTTGCTCTGAGATTGCGGGTGTTATGCTGTACGTTGTGTGAGGTTGGAAAATTAACTATTTTTCTTCTACCACATAGATTAGACTAGCGCCGCCGGCATTCAATGCATTTCCTTCATCAGATTTCATTTCAACTTTTATGTAAGTTAGAAGATGATTATTAATATAGCCTCCGATGTCTGTCGGTCCGTCTGAATGTCACAGGGCTTTATCTCTTTAACGGAAATACCTAGGTACCTGGAGATCTAAAATATTCACAAAATATGTGTTGTTACTGTAATTACTACACTACTACTACAGCCTATTTGCGTCCCACTGCTGGGCACAGGCCTCCTCTCGTCACGAGAGGGCTTGGGCTATAGTCCCCACTTTGGGAACTTCACACACATCTTTGAATTGCTTCGCAGATGCGTGCAGGTTTCCTCACGATGTTTTCCTTCACCGAAAAGCTCAGTGGTGAATTCAATGAATTTCGCACATAAGTAAACTTAGAGGTGCGAGCCGGAATCGAATCCCCGACCCTCTGCATGAGAGGCGGTCGAACCACTAGGCCACCACGGCTTCACAGTTACTGTAACTACTATCACAAAAAAAGTTAAAAAAAAATACAAATTGAGGTCTTCATACAAGTTACTCTTTGTGACGTGATAACGTCTTATAAATTGATAAACGCCGGTTGTGCCCAAGAAAAAAAAATGACGCAATAGTACTGTTGTAGCGTTACGTGACGTTATCACGTATAAAATGATCGTCCGTAAAGCGACTTTACAAAGAACCATTTTTTTTCTTCGTCTCACTTCCAGCGCTCTATCTTATGAACCTTAAAAGGTAAACACACGATGTTTATTTATTACATGGAAACAGAACATAGAGTTTAATAAACAATGATTCAAGCAAGAAACAAAAAAAACAATATGAACACTAGAAAAGTTTTCATGAAAATGAATTTTGGTAGATGCAAAGACGAATAACTCGTTTAATTAAGGATTCATAAAAAACCTTTTTTCAGGATATTAACTCGCGAATATAATAAAGCTGCGTACTAAATTAAAGAGAACCTTTGTGTCTGTTACAAGAGAAATTGCACCTTGTCTCGCTTTTTTAGAGTTGAATTTGTTCCGGCGTTAATTTTATCGTTTAATATATCTAAAATAATATTTAGAGGGCGGCGCGGAGACGAGGAGTGTTTGTGACGTATGGCCTCTGAGATCGACTTGTAACTCGGACGCTTATAGAAAAAGACTGATTGCAATGTGCGTTCTAATGGGCTGGCCACAGGTTAAATAGGATCGAATCACTGACTGCTCAAAAAATTGCTCGTAGATAGTGTGTAGCAGGTACTTATACTGGTATAAATAAAGATATTTATTTCGAAAATTTAGAAATAGGCTGTTGCCATTTAAGCATTATACTAGAAATGACAAGAAATCCCTTTAAAAAATTTCAAGGAATCATTGCCACCCGTGGACAATATTTATGCATGATAAAAAAAGAAAAATTATCTGTAACATTTAATTACTTATCTTATATGTATACAATATCAAGTTTCCCACTCTGTCATTAAAATTATTATTATTATTACGCGTTTTGCGTACAAGCTATTTATAGTCTCTGGTTGAGCTTTTAGAAACATCGGATAAATACTATTTTAGTTGTCACACTTTAGTTGTCAAAATCTCTTTTAAACGAAACAAATCCAGGTAGGTGCGAAGGGTAAATAAATATATATTTCACATAACACATCTAAATTGAAACAAATATTCGTTATGGGCAACGAGTTGATATTCCCACACTGCCGCTTAAACTCATCAAAAATGAATGGCGAGCGATCATTGCGCCAGATAACCAAGTTTTCCATCCAAAATTACCGGAATTAGGTCAAAAGCGACGCGGATTGATTGTGATTTATGACAAAGTCGCGCCAGTAATTAACCCCCACCTGGAAAGAAGGTGATAGAATAGCGTCAGGGAATGGGAACGCAATTTATTTATTACAATGAGTTGGTTTTCTGATCATCAGGAGAATTATTGGCTTGGTTATTCGGAAATGAGGATTGGTTAGATAGAAAAATGAAATTAACTATTAGAAAGATACCTAAATATGAAGTTTATTTATTTATTTAAACTTTTTTGCATAAGAAAATTATTATGTACAAATGGCGAACTTAATGCCCAAAGGTCAAGTTTCTATATCATCTCTCTAATAATTTACTAAACATTTTGTCAGCTAATTGTAACTTGTGTATAACAAGTATTAATCACACTACTGCACATTGCAGAAGTAACTGTGAATTGGGAATAAAAGCGAAAATACGTTTGTATGAAAAGTTGAGAAACGCCGTGCGTACTGGGGACTTTTAGAGAGCCACTACTAAACTGCTTAAGTCATCCATATAGTTACCTAGTTTCCGAAAATTTTAGGGGATTTGAGTTCAAATAATACACATACTTATTTGGAATTTTAATGTTCCATATTCTGAAAAAATATTGCAGAACACTTTCTTATATATGTTCCGGTTCATGGTAAATACATTTCAGCAAACGGAAGATAATGACGCAGTTATATTCCTTTTTTCCTAATATCCTGAATGAATTTCATCGAAGTTACCATATTGTCATATTCATAAATCAAACCCGAATGCTCTCCACACATTGAAATGAATCGCAAATTCTGTTAAGTATAATTAATGAAAGAATCCCTCTGTAGCTCGTAATCGCGGTTGTAATCAGGTCAACGATGTTAGGCGTAAGTCCCTCAGTCGGTACAATTCGTTACAAGCTTCCAATGAGATTATGTTTTTAACCCCGCCGCATAAAGAGTTACAAGTTCAGCTACAGAGTGTTCCAAAAATAAACATGTATGCGCTTAAGGACCCAGTTTATATGCGATAAAGTGCGTGTAATTTTATTTAAAAATCTAGCTGTTTCCTGCGACTTCGTACGCGCGTAAACATTAAAATGAAAAGATCACATTCTTTCCCGTGAGAATACCGGGAAATCCTCTTTTAGTGCTCCCCTACACTCTTCAAGGAACCTACATGCCATATTTCGGCTATCTACGACCGACCGGTGGCTTGTCCTGTGCGTTGATACATCAGTCAATCACCTTTGCCTTTTATAATACAGAATAATACAAATTTAAAAGATGTATGTAATTCAATGGCGAAGCTTACAGCGGATAACAGTATGTTTTTAAATGTCAACTATTTATGTCAAATTCAATTGTACATAATGACGATCCAAAAGTGATTGTATAATCCTAAGTACTTGGATAAATGTATTTTCTCAAAAATGGCCCGGAAACTCGTCATTGTCTGCTTTCTATCAGACGGCGAAGTGCGTCATTGACGATCAGTCAAAAATTAAAAAAAAAAAACTCAACTGCATGCCCCGGAAATTTGTATGAATTTACTTCCGCGGCATGTATAAGCGCAGGGAATGTCGTATGAAATTTCATTATCGTACAGGTACTTTTTTTTTAAACTGATAAATACGCGAAGGAATTCCCAAACAGCCAAGTCTGCATGTTCTGTATCTGTCAATTGACGCGAAACCAAACGTTTTTATCCGTGTCTGAAACAGCGCAATGTATTTCAGAACGGAATTTAAAAAAAGAACGATCCATAAAGAGCGGGAGTTCTTGTCTTGTATCAGATTTATTTAGCTAAATTTCATGAAAATAGTTTACTAGTTTGGTTTAAAAATTAATAAAAGGTCTTAATTTTTATAAAAAACGAGAAATCTACATGCGAGTTTTTAACTTGCCGTGTTAGTGTGTCTGTTAAAGTCAAATATCGGTGAATACGAAAGAAGACTGGCGTTCCATTGGACTTGTTGTAAGTACTTGGCTACATTTGCGTGCGTGTCAATGCTGTATTATGAATACCTAATATCAAGGTTTTTTTTCATTTTTGAGAAAAGCACTATATAAGCCTCGGCACGTGAAAGGCTTTGCAGGCTTCGTACATATTAAAGGGCCTCGGCGAAGCCTCGGCCCTTTAAACCAGTACTCAGCCTGCAAAGACCTACTTTCCCGGCCACGGCAATAATGTACTATTTTTATCTTTACCTTTTTAACAACTTAATTCCTTTAAAAAGAAAGAATTCCTTTAAAAAGATGATCAACACCAGACATAAACATAAAATAGCAGTACCAAAATTTCGTGTGAGAAAAGTTTTTAGATCATTTATGGGTCAATGTATTCTTTATTACAATAAACTACCCCGAGAAGCCATGAACCTGCCCCTCCCGGAACTTAAAAAATATTTAAAAAGTGCTCTGCAGCGCAAAGGTTACTATTGTGTAGAAGATTATTTAAGTGACAAGAATGCCTGGCCTGAATTGGAGTAATAAATATGTGTGCGCTTAAGGACTTAGTTAAAATTCGATATAGTGCGTGTGCTTAAAAAAAAGTGTGATACAAAGTAGAAGATGTAGGTACCTAAATCAATGACGAAGCTTGCAGCGGATAACGGTATGTTTTTAATGATAACTACATCAAACTGTACATAATGACGATGCAAAAGTGATTGTAAAATCCTACTTGAATAAATGTTTTTTTATCTTATCTTTATCTTTATCTTAACTAGAAGGTATTTTGACATTTCAAAGGAATCAAATCAAATCAAATTATTAATTCAGTCGGTTATACAATTTGACACTAGAATCTAGTATATCGTATTATATTAGGTACAAGAATTAATTGGAATTAATTTATTACAGTACTTACCTATTTAAATATAACAACTAATAATCAATTTTAGCTAAGTATTAAGAGTTTGTATACAGTATCTAAGTATATTTAAGTTTTGTACGCAGTCTCTAAAATTAAATCATACAACACAAGTGTAGGAGATATATGTCTACCGTCTCCTTAGTCTATTTTGGAGATGTAATGTGTCTCGTAGGAACTGAATGAGGCCTGGGTCCAATGATTGGCTTCGGTTGCAACTTGGCGAATAATAAACTCGTTCCGCCATCTTGTTAGTGGGTTGATAAACAACATACCTAGTCTTATCGGATAGGGATGTTACGAACGTGGTGTACTGGGACCGAAGTCTCTGAAATTAAAAATTTAGTTTGTCAGAGTCGGATGCAGGAGAAAGATGTGTTAAGTAATTACATAGTGAAGGGTAGGTACCGGAGTCTAATAAAAAAACATAATTAATGTTATGAGCGCGAAAGTAATATAACTCTGCCTGTTTGTTACTTCTTCACCCTTCAACCGCTGAACCGATTTTGATGAAACTTTGTATGGTAATAGTTCGAGTCCCGGAGATAAAAAAAGGTAAAAACTAAAAACGTATAGTTCCCGCGTAGTTTTAAGCTAGTTTCAAATAAATAAAAGAAAACTGCCCAGATCTTAATTTAATGTTAACGTCAGGTAGAAATATTATGTCGGTACCGAAATCGGATTGGGAGGGATAAGTAATAATCGGAAGTTCCGTTCCGACTTATCGGACTCGTACCTACGTCTCGTCCGTAACATCTCTAGTCTGGGACTAACAAGCTACATTTATCAAAACGGGTGGCGCTCGGGTTCTTACGGACACAAACTAACGTTCATTTATTAATTTAGTTTTTTTTTGTGGAAAAATGTAAAGTTACATGATCTTTGTTACATTCTATAAATAAGTAGATATACATTTGCGATGGTCGCCAGTCCGTGCGATTACAATAAGCGGCCAAATATAAATAGGCTATTTTCAGATGACGTGTATTTTTTTGGTCGAATTATAACAATGATTAACAGCGTTTTTGTCATAGACCGGGTCTACGCACATGACATATAACCCCACTTTGTTGGTGCCCAATCTAAGTTTGGTCACCAATCGTGACACAGTGCTCAGCGAGACACCGGCGAGTGCGGATGACAAACAACATATATACGCAACCCTTAAAAAATGCCGACTTGCGTGTTAAAAGGCTGCAGAAACCATGTAGGCAAAGTGAAAAAGTGTCATGAAATATCGTTTTTTGTACTCGTCAATTGAAATATGTGTATTAAGATTTCATAGAGAATACTGCAATGTCACTCCTTTCATCGTTAAATAGTCATACTTCCGAAACAACCGAAATAAGTTATTTCGATTCGCTCTAGACGATCGAAATACTTTTTCACGTTTCGGCATGGCCATCTAGATGCACGTCGTGACCAACTAGATTACAGGCCCTACCACGAAGAGCAAAATTCAAACGACATTTATTTTTCTTATATACTCGTACTAATGAGTTAAATTATTAATTTTAATGGACTCGTACAAAAAGTATTGTTCACAATAGTGCCATAATCAAGCTTTTCAATCTCGTACCTTACTTAGGCCACTCAGCAAGCTTCGTGGCCTAAACACGGTACTCGACTGAAAAGCTCTCTATTATGTCACGATTGCGAAAAATACTATTATCGGTGATTACCATTACCGTGTATTTATTCCATCAATCGAAATATTTTTGTAAACAATAAATTTATGACACGAAGTCGCCATATTGACGCCATGTTACGGAGTTGCCATAGTTACGGAGACTGCTTGTTAAAGTAACCTTGTAAGGACGTCATTTTTACACATGAAGAATTTCACGTGAGGTGTTTAATTTGGACTTCTAAGAAAATATAAATAAATAATTATTATGTCAATAAATAAACAAAAGTTGATTTTTGAATCATGTTTTATTAGAAAAACCGGCCAAGTGCGTCACGCGCAAAGTATAGGGTTCCGAAGTTGACGATGCCCACAGTACCTTTCTAAGACTTATTAGCATCTAGCTAGCCTGTGGTATGACGTGCCCGCCCGACGCCCCTGCCGCTCGAGAAAAATCATTGGTATTTTAATCATTTCATAAGTTGGTCGACTATTACTCGTAAGTTTGTACAGCCTACTTGGCGGTGATAGTTTTCCTTTCAACTACGTTATATATGCCACAACCGTGATTTAGGGCCGGTTCCTATATCCACGTAACGCCTCGTTTTGCCTACGGACGGTTAAAATTTGACAGATTATCTATGGAACAAATGTCAAAAATCAACCGTCCGTAGGCAAAACGAGGCGTTTCGTGGATATAGGAACCGGGCCTCAGCCATCCAAAAACCACAATTTAGCTGGCAGGGGGGGGGGGACACGTGATGTCAATGTCAAGTTCACTATATGATTATCATTTCTTTGGGTCGGTTCACTTGACACCGACTTCGCAGTCTGTCGGAGTTTGAAGGCTATTTTTATTTTTTTATTTAAAAATTTTTTTTCGGCTACAGTTTCCAAACATTACTATAGAAGTACATAAGTAACTCTGAAGTCCTCGAAATTGACACCAAAATCATCTACGTGCTAGCAAATTTGGAGGAGTTCCCTCATTTTCTCATGGATCCCATCATCAAAACTGAACCAAATTAATATGGGATCAACTTGGAAGTACCACCTTTCGAACAAAAAAAGAATCATCGAAATCGGTTCACGTTTACTATTTATTTTTGGTGAACATACATTAAAAAAAAAAAAAAAAAAGATTCCGACGAATTGAGAACCTCCTCCTTTTTTTGAAGTCGGTTAAAAATAGCACTTTAAAGCTTAATATTTCACAAACGCATCACTTAATCAAAAAATGGTTTGAACAAAACCACAATATTTTTTTAAGACCTATTCAACGATATGCCGCACTATGGGGTACGCAGGAAAAAAAAATACATCCCCACTTTACGAGTAGGGGAGGTACCCTATAAAAAAAAAAATTTTCATAATTTTATTGTACCACTTTGTCAGCGTAACTAATATGTATCATAATCATAATCATAATAGCCTTTATTGCCGAAACTAAAACAGTATTATATTACATTTATAACCTTACTTAAAACTAACACATCGTATTGTCCGGATTAGTGTTCAGCGTGTCTTCTGACACATAGGCCTCTCCCAGCTGTTTCCATTCCTTTCTATTAATGGCTTTCCTGGTCCAGGTGGCGCCCCCTGGGGGCCTTATGCCTATAGCCTTGATGTCATCCATCCACCTTTTAATTGGTCTACCTCTTTTTCTCTTGCCGTCTCGTGGTTGCCAGTCTGTAATTATTTTGGTCCATTTTTCCTTGCTATCTCGTGTCATATGTCCTGTCCATTGCCATTTTAATTTTCTTACTTTCTTAATTACATCTTCTACTTTTGTTTTTGCTCTTATTTCTTCTGCTCTTTTACGATCTTTTAATGTGATGTTCATCATACTTCTTTCTATTCCTCTTTGGCAGGTTCTAAGCTTTTGGAGATGTTTCTGAGTCAGCGCCCAAGTTTGGCAACCATAGGTTATACATGGGAGGATACACAAATTAAAAACTTTTTTCTTGGCTGACATTGGAAAGTGCTTACTCTTAAGTATCTCCTTAAGCGACCAGAATCTTTTCCAAGCACTTGATACTCTTCTCTCTACTTCTAAAGTCGTCTCGTCTTTGAGTGATATAATTTGTCCTAGGTAAGTATAGTTCTGTACATATTCTATATTTTCATTATCTACTACTATGGTCCTTTCTTCCCTGTTTGTCATTACGTTCGTTTTTGATTTATTTATGGTAAGTCCGACTTTTCTGCTTGCCTCTGTCAGCTGTTGTAGCATGTGTTGGAGCGTCTGGGCGTTGTCAGCTACCAGGACTAAATCGTCAGCAAACCTCAAGTGGTTAAGTATCCAGCCGTTAATGTTTATGCCAAGTGTATCCCATTCCCGTTCAATGGGATACTAATATGTATATTCATGCCAAATTACAGCTTTCTAGATCTAAGCATCTCCGAGCAATAGTGCGGACAGACGGACGGACGGACGGACGGACGGACGGACATGGCGAAACTATAAGGGTTCCTAGTGGACTTCGGAACCCTAAAAAGGATATTACAGCATTCACTGCGAGGTTATAGCGCGCAAAATATTCTCGTAGTTCATGCAGTTGACCACCAGACGGCGCTGTATTTCGTTGTATGAAGAAAATGGCGACTGAATGTTCGGATGGGCCTATCCCTAAGTACAAAAACCAATGATTTTTATCATTGGTTTTTGTACTTTTACGCAAGCCCTACAATAATACCGTTCTGTTATCACGCTTGGAAAAACAAAACCAGAGCATAAAGCATACATTATGACGAATTATCACTACCTATGTACTACAATTGGCTATGGGTGAAAAATGACAATGTGCTCGATTATTTTTTTTAAGGATAGGAATAACCTTCCGTATCAAGAGAAAAAAATCTCAGAATTTTCCGTGCCGTTGATTCTGCGTAAAAAATAAAATTGGTTTTGCGTTATGACGATTGAAATAAAGGTGTTTCCTTGTTCCAAGTATGCAGCACTACTTCTTGAAAAAAAGTGTTGACAAAATCAATAATGTCAATAGGACATTATTGATTTTTTCAAGAAGTATATAGTGCTGCATACTTCGACCTTTATTTCAATCGTCATAACACAAAATCTTTTTTTTTTACGCGAAATCTACGGCACGGAAAATACTGAGATTTTTTTCTCTTGATACGGAAGGTTATTCGATCCTATCCATAAAAAAAGAATCGAGCACATTGTCATTTTTCACCCATAGCCAATTGTAAACAAGATTTCCTTTGTCACACGTAGCACGTAGCAATAAAGTTCAGAATGCAATAAAGACAGTGCAACCGCCAGCGCGGCCGTATCGCGCGGTGTGTACGTTTAATTTCCCCATTTCTCTGGGGTTTTTCTAGAGTGGCCGCGTTATGGCTACTGGCGAGCTTTTATATGAAAAATCAGCTATCCCCACATGAAAGTGGCACTTCTTAGCAACGCAAAGGAGAATAGTATTAATTATACGAGATAACTTTAAATATTTTAATATGATATTGCTAAATATAACGACTTAAATATTCGATATTTTTTACTTATCCTCAACACATTTACGTAAGTACTTAATTAAATTTTTGCCCTTTGACTTTCAAATGTCGAACAGGATAATTAAAGTTAATATTCGAGTTTGATACAGTGACGTTCGGTCGTGGACTAAATATTACATAAATCATGATTTTTTTTATGAATATAATATGGGTTCTCGCAATATCTGTACAAAAGTGTCACTCGTGCGATGGAAATAGCCCTTTTATATCAATCAAAAGTAATATGTCGATGCCGATTGTGGTTTCTGATTCTACCTTTTATACGTCCTTCCCTCCCGGACCAACAGAAGTGCTTTGTGCAGGTAAAAATAATAAAATAAAACTAAAAAGCTACAAAATGGGCGGAGTTTTTGAGATACTTTCCACCGAAACTATAAACGAAACTACAGTTCGATACGTGGATGAATTATTATTGGATGAAAGATTTTATCATTACCAGTGTACAGATGAAATTACTAAATGTATAACCTGGAAATATATTATGGTCGATACTCTACCTAATATGAGACATTTTACGTGCAAAGGAGAGAGTCCAGATACGTTTAAATGTGTTTGGGATTCATCAAATATTTTTTCAAAGATAACCTTGTGGTTGAAAATGGTCAGATCAACATAACTGTAATTTGCAAAATTGATTTATTTATGGACTCTTCAGGGTTCTGCAAATGGAAGAAACCAAATACCGAACACTCTACTAATTATGACATTCGAAAATTCATGGTGACAGCCTGTAACGCTTTTGGATGTGTCAACGAAACAGTCAAACTGAAGTTCCGATGGATTAAAAAGCTGACTGCACCTAGCAATTTAGGAGTCTTCAATGTTAGTTCCCACAGTGTCTTTCTTGAATGGGAACAAAATGACATCGACGACGATGATATGCATTACAAAATAGAGTATGTACATCCTGCAATACAGCCTCGTGAACTGAATACATCATCTCTTAAAGTGTTGCCAAAGCAAAAATATCAACTAAGGCTGCAGTTGCCATGTTCTGGTCAGTATTACGAGGTGAGATTGTCTACGAAGATGCCAGAAGCCAGTGATGAGTATTGGTCGGAATTCTCGACAAAATCGTTCGTCACTAAACCAGACGCTACGGAAATCGGTGTGGGTACTAGTGACAGTGACATGTGCAACAAGCTACCCAGTTACAAGTGGACACCAGAACTAATAAAATTTGAATTATTTAAGCTTCGAAAAGAGTTAAATATGGAACAAATGAAGTTGCAGCAGAATATAAGTGCATTGAAAGAACGAGCCGTCCGGATACAAGAATTTAAAAATATAGGTCCGTGAACGTTTTTTGGTGGTTTTACATATCTAATATATAAAATTCTCGTGTGACAGTGTTTGCAACCAAACTCCTCCGAAACGGCTCGAACGTATGTTAATATTCATATTCATATTTATTCAATGCTTAACCATGGTATTACAGGTGTTGCTTAGCTAAAAGTACATCATGGACCCTGCTAGGGCAAAGCATGATCTTAAAACTAACTTAAATAATAATAATAATATATATATATATATATAAAATTGCATGCACACTTTTCTTTAAAATAAGAAGATAATTAAACTAACAATGTCATAAAATGAAATAAATAAATGTACTAGTATTCATAATTTTCAATAATTAATATATGTGAAGTAATAATAAGCTCAGAAAAAAATAGAATATATGTCAAGTGCGAAACGAACATTTTATATTAATAAGAAACTCAAGTGAATAAAAATACAATTGGATACATTAAATACTAACTATGTTTTCAAATTATGCATGTAAATTTTTATTTATCATTATTATTCATGAATTCCTGGAGGGTGTAAAATGCATTTTTGAGCAAGTATTGTTTCAGCTTCGATTTAAAATGGGTGTCGTTTTGTGCAGACTGAATGGATTGCGGTATTTTATTGAAAATTTTTACGGACATAGCCAGGGGGAATTTTAGCCTTGACTCGGGCAGGGCTATTATTATTGGGGGGTTTTGTAGGGCCATATGTGTGTCACCTCGACCATAGCTGATCTTAGGGCAGGGCTAGGCCTTGACGGGTTCTTAAATTCTGGGCTCGAGAAGCGGAAGAAAACATATTCGAGTTTTTACGCACAAAGATACCCACTTCCAAGATATAAATTGAAGTTAATGTTAAAATCTAATGTTCAGTATGTCTGAGAATAGGCCGTAAGCTATTTTTCATACCAAAAAAAAATCCAAGGCGGTACGAAGTCCGTGGGGTCAGCTAGTATTGATTGACATAAGTAATAATTGTTCATGTAAATAGTATATGTGATTTTAATAAACTAGTCCGTGTTGCTGACTATGCTGATTAACAACATCCGCGTTTTCTCACTAATTAGTGAGCTGGGAAAACAATCAGGTCGTTCAACCTGCTGAAATAATTTAATTGGAACTTTTCCATCACCCGACCGCTGGTCCAGGAAATTTGAGGGGGTGACAGTTAATTTCATCGATGTGATAATTATAAATAGGAAATAAGCTTTTTGTACTTGTAATATGTATTACTAAGCCTTTGTTTTAGGAAAAATAAAATAATCGAGATCACATATCGTGCTTGTTCCTTTTTTACCCGACTGCGCACCGCAAAGGAGGGTTATGTGTTTACCTGTCTATGTATGTATGTATGTTTGTTCCTTTGTGGCACACTAGAGATCAAACGCGTGGGTCGATTTTATTTAGATATATGTATGTACTAATCGTAGTTTTTAAGTGTTTGTATACTAACAATAATATGAGTCCTGTTACTCGAAATAAACGATTTTATTATGATTTTATTATTATTATTATTGAAAGTCATATAAAGTCTCTATCGCTATTATTATTTCATGTCAAAACAAATCTTACATAATACCCTCATTTTCCTCGAACCTCGTCCACGGACAGAGTCGGCGAAAAAGTCCCGGCGGTGATGCGTCGCAACTTAATTTTTCACGTCATTAAACAAGGAGTCCTATTACGCACGCCGTTACATTTGGCCGTGACGTCACCGCCCCTTCTCAAAGTACCTTCATCACAAATTCAAACGCTGTTTAGCCATTATCACTCCACACCTGTTGCCAGGCGGGCTTATTTTAAGAAATTCCGAGCCTCAGGGATGTCAATTTAATGACTGAATACCTAACTGTGCCAATTGGAATTTTCATAACATTTCGTTCTACGAAAAGGGTGATTCGAAATTAAAGTGTCATTTCTGTTTTATTTTTAACTGCCTAACCATGTTTTACTAAGAAACTGATAAAGACGGCAGATAACTAAATATTCCCAACGTTAAAGGATTACACTTGAAAAGCAGATCACGTCTTGACTACGTGGGAAAATTAAATTCTTGGTTTCATGCCACCTTCTAGTTTCAGAAAGGTCCGTCAAAGCCTAACGCAATATGCAAGATAAAGGTATTACTTTTAATATAACATATGATATTTATATTGTAAAAATATATGGATATGACGTACCTATAACTATTGCTATACTACTGTCTATTTGATGTTATTGCAAAAAAAAAAACTCCTGTGCGATAACATGTCTAAAATGAAATGCTGTCAATTTATGGAAGCCTTTTGTTCCGTGATTGCCGTAAAGCAAAACGAGACAAACAAACCTTCACAGAATCGTCTCGGCTATTACCTACTCGTACGTCTCCAAAATATACGAACTGAGCGTAATTGATAATAATTTATGTCCCGCAGTAAAAAAAAACCTTATTTGGCACAAAAATATATGCAGGCCTATCCTTCCCGTGTAGGTATGTTTTACGAGAGCATGATGTAATTTTATTTTCGGCCGTACGAGAGAATCTTACAATATTCAAGTTATTTTCATTTTATGGTACAAAATGACAGGACGACGATAAAAGCACTTAGTGAATTTGAAATTCTTTGTGATTCAGGATATCGTTCCGGAATTATGTTAGCACGGTTTTTGCACGGAACATTTTCTCTATTTCGCTTCACCTGATTAGAAACACTTAAGTTAACAGCGTTAATAAGACACCTAGGCTACCTAACAAAAATAAAAAGGTAAGTTTAAGAACCTATCATCACATGACTCTTCAAGTAAGTAGGTAGTTAACTAGGTGTACCTGAGGCAGTTGTTTGGAGTAGAGTGTATATTTTTAAAATTTTGAAAGCTTTGTTTTTACTTTTTACCAACCGGTCTCATAAATACTTAAGTAAAAATAAGTTTTTTCAAAAATTAAATTTTTGGGACACGCTTTTATTGCTGACTTTACTTTTCTTTGTAAATCCTTCATCTACCCTTCAAGACGAATCAAACGAGCCCAAGTTCGATGGGTTTATAAATGTAGTTTTATTACGGAGTTCCTATGGCCACCTTGCAGCTCCATCATCAGATCAGCTCCACGTCATCATAATTGTCACGCGATTTACATATTCGTGCAAAATTTCAGCTCAATCGGAAATCGGAAAGTGGGTCAAATTTAACTTGCAAGATTCTATTACATAGTTACATACAGGTCGACAATAAAAGCGTGTTAAAAATGTATCGACATGTAGAAACGAGTAGGTAATAGAAAAATACTTACATCGGGTTTTTCCTTGAATGTATCGATATGGAAAGACCTCGTCGAATCATCGACGAAGTGGTCGCAGTGCCACTGATAGCCGAAAGCCGCCGCCAACCCATCAGACGATCCATGACCACGACCACTCTGACAGAAGTGTAAAGCAGAACACAATTTAGAAGGCGTGCGGCGAAGCACTTAAGCCGTTGACGCAGAGTCTGTTATCGCTTAATCCGCGCGCCTTCTAAGTTGTGTCGTGCTATACCACTTAGAAGAAGAAGATTAAATACTCTATGACGCATTCAGAGATTTTAGGTAATGACCATTGATCTATTATAAGTAAGGATTCACAATCAGCCGAAGAAAAATGGCCCCGTCAAAACGTCACCCGTTTGGCCTTCGTTATAAAGAGGCGTTTCTAATGTCAGTTTGCGCCATATACAAGGTGCTAACAAATTAGTCAAGGATATTTTAAGAGATAATAAATTACAGTAAAACAGTTAACTTTTAACTATATTTAAGGAAAAAAAAAATTAAATTCGGCGGGAAAACGGCAGGTTCTTAAACAGGGTGTTTTAACGTAGCAAATTTGTTTCCTATTTTTCTTCAAAAAAACATAACAAAACCAATGATGTTTCATACTTAAATGTACTTCGAGAGCCGAGTACTATCAGCTGTAAAAATATCCGTGACTAATTTGTTAGCACCTTATATTTTGACATATTCTGTTCGTCCATATGTTAATGTAATGACAAACTTTATGACAATGGTAATGACAAACTTTATGACAGATGATTTTGTAACAACTTATTTCTTACCAATATGGTAATATTGTAATAATGTTGGGTACTTATATTGAACCCGACACTACATAGTTATTTCATCAAATCTTACTCTCGGTTTCTCTGTAATCAAATCAAATAGGTAAAGAATTGTTTAAATTATGACGCCCCGTGGCTGAAACGATACGTAACTACTTTTTTATAAGGGATTTAATTTGTGCACCTATTTGAAATCGGTCGGTCGTGTCATCATTTAGAAACCCCAATTTTACCAAGTAACGTAAGATAATAGGTCAAATATTCAGATAAGCCTTAGTTCTGACCAAGAGCACTTCCAGAACAAAACCAATTTATTACGCTATCTCCTTGGCCTGTATTGTGAAGATTAGTGGGGTGGGTGTGTTCCGAATGTTGAATGGGACGGTTGATTAATGTCTCAGAATGAGAATTTGTGTCAACATAAATCAATTCTCTACAATTCTGAGATTCTCTAAGTCCGGGGGAGGATTAAACGAAATTTAAGCCCGATCCGATTAGTGGTCGAAGTTTCGAGATAAAGGATTTCAGGAGTTTTTTTTGTTTTTGTAAAAAAACTCGGGAATAGTAATTACGTTGACATAATCAAAATCATTTTAAAAACTTCGTTATCAATTCATACAGTCAAAAGATTAATCTCATTCAATCAAAAGAGACATCTGATTCTGGGGCTATATTCGAAGTCTTAAATAGGGATCTCCCTGTTCCCTATAGGATCGCTCACGCGTCAAGTTAAACTTTAAATCTAGCTGCTTAAAGTTCACGCGACGCGTGAGCGATCTGAGCGACCCTATAGGGAACAGGAAGATCCCTATTTTAAGACTTCGAATATAGCCTCTGAGCCTTTTAGTAAGTATTACGCGGCGTTGATTAGAGATAATCGACTCATGATTTACAGTCAACGCACAGTCTAAACTGCTGTTCGTAGAAAGATGAAAATTTGGCATGTAGATCTCTTGGGAAGCGGTAGAGGAGCACACTAAGAGAGGATTTTTCTAATTTCTTACAGGAACGGGAAAAAAACTGAAGGGGCTTGGGGCTTATATTTTGTTTTTGAATAAAAAAGATCCCGTTCAATTTCTCATAGATATGACAAAAAAATCAAGTAATTACTTATGTGAAGTCGATGTCAAGTGTTGGGATAAAAATAAGTTGATTTATTCTGGCTTCTTGACACGGACTTTTAGGGTGTTTCCTTTCAAGATCTCAGAAGGTTCTTTTTCTTTTACTTTTCTTCCCTTTTACTCAAACAGTAACAGCATTACAGCCTTGTTCTAATTGCCAGGCTGATTCTGGAGTGCTTGGAGGGCTGTCGACGGCGAGGGGGACGTGATCAATCGCTTTGACGCCGCCGACTGACTTCGAATGCACTCCAATAACCCACGTAGACGTTTTAATACTACAAAGCGAGTTAAAATGAGTTTTTTTTCATTATTTAGAAGGTAATTCTGACGTGTTGATTTTGTATGAATACCGTTCTGAATCGAAATTAAAATTAAATCATTTTTCTTTTTTTCGTATAAGTCGTAAATTTTATACAGAAAATTGAGATAAAAAACTCGTCATTCCAAAAGGGCGTAAGTCAAAAATGACGTAGAAGCTCGTACTGCGCATAGATATAGTTCTGCGCGTAGCGCCCGCTCTTTACCGAGAGTCAGTGAATTGAGTGAGATGACGTCACGCACCAGTTAACTACTAAAACACGATTTTCTCTAAAAGTATTGAATAAAAATATCTGAAACTTTATTATTGACTTCTTTAGATGGAGATACCGAAATGGTTCTCTAATTACGCCTTACAAAAAATTTGAAATGTTGTCAAATCCAATAAATAACACTTTTTGAGCTAACAGACGACTTACTTTAGGTTGCTTTCGCAATTATAATACCTATTAGTTTATTATCGATGTAATCTATTGAAGCCCGTGAATGCTGAAAAAGGTAGTTTGAATTTTCATATAATAGTAAAATCTAACGAAAATATTGTGGAATTTAATTAATTTTACTAGAAACTCACAGGGAAATGAAATGGAACTTTTACAGCTTAAAGTTCTCGAGAAGATGTTTGTGCCAAGTGTAACTTGCGAGAGATCTACGTATCAAAATAACGTGATGACCCAAATCTTGAAAATATCTTCTTGTAGAAACTGCCTTAAACAAATTAATTTCGTTAGATTAAGAAGACAAGTGTAGGTAGTTCATTATATTATAAGCTAATTTTTTAAATATGAAAAAGTTATATTATTTTAAATCATCATCATCATCATCATTTCAGCCAAAAGACGTCCACTGCTGGACATAGGCCTCCCCCAAGGCTCGCCACTCATTTTAAATATGAAAATGTTATATAGCTTTCTTAAAATTCAGAACTACTCCACATTTTCATTAAGCCTTGTTCTTAATAATAAGCTGTATTCGTAAAATATGTATCAAGGTGACTGTCGGGATTTATTTCGATTTGTATAGAAATAGCTCCAAGGATAGTTGGATAATAGTTTTAGATTCGTGTGGGCGTTGAACGGGCTACGGAAAGTACTCGCCTACGATGCCGTCATTATATTCTGCAGGTGTTCTAAAGGAAATATTGTTAAAACATTAATTAAGTACATAGCAGCGCGAAGTGCATTTGCAGTTTAAATAATACTTTACACAAGATATAAATTAACTATTTCCATCGCTCGAACACTCATTTATCCATTAGCGCCCTACCTAATTGTTTTTCAATTTACCGTTTCAACACTTATACAATACATGTTTTACAAAGTCTGAATCGAAAGGACTTAGTAAACTGAATAGGTATTTAAATTGCGTTCAACTTTGAAACAAGTTCCAGAGAAACAACGTATTTCTTTACATGTTAAAAAAAGTACTTAACACCTGCTGGAAAAAGAACTTTAAAAAGTTCTGCTCAATAAAATCCCTTCATTCGATCTTTGTTTACAGAACGCCCCCGTTTTGACTTAGCGGTGTTTTTTATACCGTCGTAAAATATTCTGGTTTTATTTGGAGCGGGATTGCAAACAGCAGAATAGAGGTCCGCGTAAATGTTTAAGGTCGATTTGTTTGTCGGTCGTAAAGTAAACTATCACTGCGGCGACTTACGAACAAGAATGCAGCAGTTTCACTGTAAAACTGATCGTAATATTGAGTGTAGGGTTGGTTTGTGAAACGTGACTGATATTTTTAGGGATTTGCAAAAGAAAATGGATAAAAATAGTAAAGATGCTTCGTAAACTCATCGCCAAAATAAATCATGTTTTTTTTATACCATGGTATAGGCAAACGAGCGCACAGCCCACCTGATGGTAAGTGGTCACACCGAAATCCTATGAGCACCCATCAAGAAATCATAAGATCTCGAATGCGTTGCCTGCCTGAGGCCTATGATGGAATGCCTCTGTGCCAGAAATTTCTTAATCCCCTACCGGAACATAACAGTGCGAACACTGCTATTTCGGCAGGTTAGTGGGGAAAGACGCGGTGGTACCACCCAGGACGGGCCAAGCACCAAGCACAAAGCAAATTATTACACTAGCTTCTGTCCGCGACTTTGTCTGCGTGGTATTCGCCGGTAATAGCGTTCCCGCTGGAACTATGCATTTTTCCGGGATAAAACGTAGCCTAATGGTGACCAGTGTTATAAACTTTTTTCTAAAAATCGTTTTATTGTCCAGTATCCCTTATTAGTCCCCTCGACTTGATAGTTTCTTCTAATTTTCAAGTTATAGACGCGACTTCTACATACTTATTATTAGTATAGATTTCAAAGTAAAATACTTTACATAAAATAATATAGTTTCCTGATTGCTTCAATGTGAAATTTGGAAATATTTTGTTAACATCTATACAACGTCTCCAATTTGCAATGGGCATGTGGGAACTATAGCCCAAACTGCCCAAACCTCCTTGTGATGAGAGCAGGACTGTGCCTAACAGTGGGATGTTAATTAGGCTGTTGTGGGAGCGCGCCAGCACCAAGTGTTAAAATTTGTTCGTAAACCACTACAGTCGCCAAGGTAAACTCAGAAGGTTGGCACCATGTAGCACAGCATTCGTTGTCATACATTACATTAGTAGCCGTCCCTTGGGGCCAGGGAGTAAGGGATATTGGACGGTCATAACTCCTACTTTAAGTTGTTGTTATATTATTTGTGAGCACACAACATAAAGGGGCGAACTGTGGGGTGTGCGAACGATTTAACTCGAGATTTAATATGTAGTAAGCATGACAGTAATTTGAACAATTTGAACCTTTGGGTTATATAATGCTTTATATTGTTACAAGAAAAGCTGTAACTAAAATATCTATGTAGCGGTTGCAGCAGCAACTGATGTAATATTTTTTAGGGTTTTGTGATTGTAATTGATCTGTTATGGAAGTATTTCTTACTTTGTTTTCTGATTTAATAGTGGTTGAAAGTGTTATCTTACTTTAGGCAACCCTTAATACTTATTAACTTATATCCTAATTTGTAAAGCTTTCTTTGTTCAAAAACTGTATAGATCTAGAGATTTTCTACTATCTCCCGCGCCTTTACATTTCAAAACGCTTATTTTTTTTATTATTATTTAAAAAGCACCACCAACAGTCTTAACGCATAGTTGATGGCTGTCTCAGCACGCACACATGTATTGAGAGTATTGAACTTTTTAAATATATTTAAGCGTTTTGAAATGTGAAGGCGCGGGACTTTAGATAGTAGAAGATCTCTAATCAACCTCATCTATTTTTAAAGCGTGACATTAGCAATCTTTTTTTAGGTACTTACTTTATAATCTTTACTAAAATATGTGTGTTGCGTTAAGTATATAGTATATAATGTGATGCGAATTTGTAATGACTTGGGTTTTACACATGCACGGGCATCTTTAGCGTCTGCACTATGCCTATTTTGTCTGCATATGAGAGAACAAATCGATCACGACAGGGAAGCGCACTCAATTCACTTCAATATGCTCGCCCTACTTTCCATGTGTTCAGGCAGCTATTTACTTGAACCTAAAGGCTTTCATGGTATGGATAAATAAGTTAAGTATTTTCTATTGTAAAATTGACCGATTACTGCGTATCTTTTGGGACCTATTGGGTAATTTGAATCGGTACAATGTAAATTTGGCTTCTTTTTTGCTTTTTATCATTCATTCATTCATTTACTTATTCATTGCATTACATAATAATACATTTACATATACATATTGTGAAGCCCGGAGAGGCACAGCAGAAATGGTAACTTAAAATCTAATGAACAATAGTGTAATTTACAATAAAACGCATTGATCTATTATAAGTAAGCATTCACAATCAGCCGGAGAAAAATGGCTCCATCAAAACGGGTGCCCGAACAGCTCGGGCACCCGTTTGGCCTTGGAACGGATTTTCTAATGACAGTTTGCTCCACATATTTTGACATATTCTGTTAGGCACTGTTGGTTCGATTACTTATTATAGGTGCCCGGAGGGGCACAGCAGAAATGGTAACTTAAAATCTAATGAACAATAGTGTGATTTACAATAAAATGAGTGGATTAAATAGATTAATTAAATAATAATGATTTGTCAAATATACCTTGGAAATAAGTTAGTAGATAAGATTACATTATTACATACATAATACAATGGTAATTATTTAGTATAACATTTCTCTCCCAATCATTGTCATTGAAAAATTAATTTAAATCATAATAACATTTATTTTCTAAGTATTTTTCAAATTATTTTTTTGTCTGATTGTATGCATATTATTTGGTCGTTAATTTTATTGAATATTTTAACACATAACATTAGGGCTATTGCTATGGAGCTTCAATTTTGAGAATATTGGACGTGCTGTCTTTAAATCTAGTCTCAAAATGGCGCGGTTAATCAGTGATCTTGGTGAAGAACTCGCTTTGATTCCTCACGGAGATTACACGTTTCGAGTATGGACATGCTAGTTACGGTGAGTATCCTTCCAAAAAAGGCATAAAGTATCATAACTAAGTGCTCCCAAACTCTGTATTGTGTTAGGATCTCTTCCGAACTAGCCAACTAGTTACTTAGTTATGTTGCCCAACTTATCCCTTCCTCGTATCATTTTCTTGTAAGTTGACCTTCCGAAGGCTGATATTGATCTAAAGGCGATGGTAACTGGTACAGGTTATTTTAAACTTGGAAACCTTTATAGTGTTGAGGAATCTGCGATAGGTAAGTTATTAGGCTTTCGTTTGCAATATTCAAAAGTTTGCTTGGCTTTAGTCTGGTAATAGTAATACTTTTTATTTCTTAAACCATAGCATTTGTATAATTTATGATATAACTACTATTACTACTACTACTACAGCCTATTATTTGCGTCCGTCTGCTGGGCACAGGCCTCCTCTCATCACGAGAGGGTTTGGGCCATGCGGGCCCTGTGCGGATTGAGGACTTCACACATATCTTTGAATTACTTCGCAGAGGCGTGCGGGTTTCCTCACGATGTTTTCCTACGCCGAAAAGCACAGTGGTTCATTCAAATTGATATAAATAAATAGTTAATTAATTATTAATGAATATCTTATACTTTAAGCGCCCTAATCTTGTAAGTATAATCCCTTATATTTATCCAAGCCATCTCAGAAATTCGCAAGGAATCCGCGCATTTTTCCGGGATTAAAAGTAGCCTATACCCTTCCCCGGGACTCAAGTATCTCCATACTACATTTCATCTAAATTGGTCTACTGGTTTAAGCCAGACATAGTAACTTTAGCATCATAATATTAGCATGGACTTCTTACTCTCCATTCATTTATGTGGACTACAAAATAGTTAAGTCTCAAAGAGTCCACCTGTGCAGGCCTCCCACAGACGCCAGGAGGAGTGTTTACTTACTGTCTAGGCTAATAAGTTACGTGTAGCGGAAAATACAGTTAAACTCCCGCGGCGCTTAAGCCAAAAGATAATTTAATGTAAGAGAGAATAGCCTAGACTTTAATGCTCATCCGAACGAATTATTTTATAACGAGCTATTTAATTATTGTGTTGAACAACAATGGAAGTGTGCTGATATTGATTGTTTAGGTATCTCTTCAGATTCATACACTTTCATAAGTGAGAGTCATGGCTGTAAAAGATGGCTCGACCACTGTGTTGTTACCGATTCGGCTAGAGAAACCATTCGTAATGTTTGGATTAAGCATGATGTTTATTGGTCGGACCATTTTCCGCTAATTGTTGAATGTGACTTGAGTGCAGTGCGTGCTAAGCGCCAGCCAGCCTCACCAAAGGTGATCAATAGGATTCTCTGGGGTGAAAGATCCACTGAGCAAATAAAATCGTACCATGACCTTTGTCATGACCAACTGAAACATGTGGATTTCCCCCCCGAATTAAGAACCTGTGCTGATGGATTATGTCACAACCCCGCGCATAGGATAGTCCTAGACAACTTGTACATTAATACCATTAGCATCTTAAGTACAGCCGCGAGTGAGACTTTTGTAAAGAAAAAACCGTGTACTAGAAAGGGAGGTTACATAGCGGGTTGGAACAAGCACGTCGCCCCCGCTCACAGGATTGCTCGGGTGAAATTTCTTGCATGGGTTCAGGCGGGTAAACCTATGCAGGGCTCAGTGTATGAGGAATATTTGAGAGTCGAAAAGAGTTTAAATCTAAGCTTAAAAAATGCCAAGACAATCAAGTACAAATTAGAATGGATATTTTAGCTTCCAATCACTCAGCCAAAAATTTTAAAAGTTTCTGGAAAAACACTAAGCGTGAGAACGGGAAGTGTAGCGTTCCTGTGAGTGTCGGTGGAGTTAGTGATCACAGCAGCATCGCTAATAACTTCAGGGACCATTTCACTGTGCGATCACTCCTCGAAACATCACCGAATGATAAGTGCAATGCTGAGGCTGACATGGCTGGTGATGTGAACATTAGATTCAATGCGAGAGATGTCGACAACATCGTAAAAAAGATGCAGCGCGGGAAGTCTCCCGGCCATGACAGTCTCAGCATTGAACACTTTAAATACGCGGGTGTCCATTTGCCGAGGATATTGGCGATGCTGTTTTCTTTATGTGTTGGACACTCATATCTGCCTGCGCCGTTGATGAAAACTGTGGTCGTGCCAATCATCAAGAATAAGACAGGTGATGTATCGGATATGGCCAATTATCGTCCCATCTCACTTGCAACCATCACGGCTAAAGTGCTCGACGGTTTGCTTAATGAACTCCTAAACAAACATCTACGTTTACACGACTCTCAGTTCGGTTTTCGTCCCGGACTTTCTACGGAAAGCGCCATCTTAAGTCTTAAGCAAACTGTCGAGTTCTATACCAGCAGGAAGACGCCGGTGTATGCGTGCTTCCTTGACTTGTCCAAAGCGTTTGATTTGGTCAATTATGACATACTATGGGGCAAGTTGAGGAGCACGGGCCTCCCACCGGAGTGTGTTTTTCTGTTTAGGTACTGGTATAATAATCAGGTCAATCAGGTGAGATGGGTCGATGTTTGCTCGGATGAGTACAAGTTGGAATGTGGCGTGAGGCAGGGAGGTTTAACATCACCTGTCTTATTTAATTTTTATGTTAATGCGTTGATCGAGGAACTCAGCAGCATGTATGTCGGATGCCACGTGGACGGAGTCTGCGTCAACAACATCAGCTACGCAGACGACATGGTGCTGCTGGGGCCCTCGATCCGCGCGATCAGGAAGCTGGTCGCGACCTGCGAGCGGTACGCGCACGAACATGGCCTTAAATACAACTGCAAAAAGAGCGAGTTGCTCGTGTTCAAGGCAGGCAATCGAAAGCCTAAGCACATACCGCCAGTCATGCTTGATGGTGCCGCTCTGAGGGTCGTGGAGAAGTTCCGATACCTAGGGCATGTAATTAACGAGGACCTGTCTGATGATGATGACGTGGAGAGGGAGCGTAGGGCGTTGGCAGCGAGGAGTAATGTGCTAGCCCGGAGATTCTCACGATGCTCAACAGGTGTCAAACTTACCCTTTTTAAGGCGTACTGCACCTCTTTCTACTCGAGCGGTCTCTGGGTTAAGTACACAAAACGAGCCTACAAAATACCCTACGCGTCCAATATAACAATGCCCTCCGGATGCTGTTGGGGCTGCCGCGCTACTGCAGCGCGTCGGCCATGTTCGCCGAGGCGCGCGTGGACGGGTTCCACGCGATCATGCGCAAGAAGGCGGCGTCGCTGCTGCAGCGCCTGCGCCGCAGCCCCAACACCATCCTGGCGATGATCGCGGCGCGACCCGACTGCCCGTTCATAACGCACTGGGTGGGATTAGTAATGGGTAACATTAAATAATTTTTAATTTTTAATTTTTAAGGACCAATTTTCAATTTTTTTTTTTTATTTTTTTTTTTATTATTATTATTGTGTTGATTTTATTTTTATTTTAAATTTAAATTGTAATTGTATAATGTATAAGTGACTTTGATATTGTTAAAATATGGGCTCTGCCTGAAATAAACGAATTATTATTATTATTATTATTAATAGCAACGAGGATCACGTACACTCCGAGCTGAAATAATGTAGCTGGGCAGGTAATTAAAAAATATTATTATAATTCTTTTGCAATGCCACAGTTTCTGAGAGCTCGAGTAATCGTGGACACAAAGGGAACCGCATAAAATTTATTCAGGCAAAATAAGTGCCACCTCAATTCTCATGAAATGAGGCTGACATTAAAATATTCGGTGCGAAATCCCCGGTTCTTTGCGTGAGGGCAAAATCAGCATATTTTTGGGGCAATACTGGCTATAATTTATCGGGGGTCAGCGCGGACGGGGCTCTGCTAACTGAGTTAGAGAGTCGAGCCGGTCTCAGTGCTCAGTCACCGAGCATTTTGACAGTTAACAGTATGGCACCCTAAGTTAGACTAACCTCTACAAGTTAAATAATGTTAGACTAGGCACTTAGGTAAAGCCGTGGTGGCCTAGTGGTTTGACCTACCGCCGAGAATGAGATTCAGAGGGTCGGGGGTTAACTTTACGTATGTGCGAAATTCAATTTGAATTTACCACTCAGCTTTTTGGTGAAAGAAAACATCGTGAGGAAACCTGCACGCATCCTGCGAAGTAATTCAAAGATGTGTGTGAAGTCCCCAATCCGCATGGGCCCGCGTGGGGACTATAGCCCAAACCCTCTCGTGATTAGAGGAGGCCTGCAACCAGCAGTGGGACGCAAATAGGCTGTAGTAGTAGACTAGGTACAATGTAATTAGCTGAGCTTCCTCTAGGTACATTTATATTTTATTAAATTAAAGACGTGAACATTTCTAGATAAGCGTGGGCAATGAATTAATTAGAAAGAAGCGACGCGAGAACTTTTGCCAACTTGTTTTACTTAGCTTTAGCAATGTTCCTATATTTACTCAAGATCGTTGCTCCGATTCTTGTACGAATTAAGACTGATATTATAGCTCAATTTTAAAGTGATACGATAATAAAAAGCTTTGGTATTCCAGTAGTTAATCTTCATCATCAATACTAATTATAGCAAACTTTATATCAATATATATATTTATATCAATTGCGAGATAAATATTACTTTATTTTAAGAACTTTAATTACGAATGTAACGTCATCATATCGTCCACGGATGTCAATAAAGTACGATGTTTTTATTTTTCTTTAAACAAAAAATTCAAGAATGTAAACCAAGCCATAACAGCATAAAGACTATGTGCAACTAGAGCTCGCTTGAAGTGTTAAAACCTAGAAATCTGTAGATATTCAGTTGTTGATACTAGCTCGGGACTTCCCTGCGGTTAATGCACTTTCTCTTGCATTTTTACGGAGTCGTATTTAAACTGAACGACGTACATTGCCGTGAGAGTTCGTGATTGTTGTAACACGCTGTGCCGTCTAAGCGGCAGTGTATTCGAGATATTGAGGAATGTTAGAGGTCGTTGTTGTCGTAACGAGTTTGGTGGTCGCAGCGATTTCTGCGAGCAGTGGTTCAAAGTGTATTTAAAGAAGATGGCAGCGGCGGCGAGGAGCAGAAGTCAAACGATCATCATGAAGGCGTGGTTCGCTCTTGTTGTTCTTATTGGCCTCGCGGTATCTGCTGAATTGGAAGATCCTAGTGAGTTTACTTTACTAATTGATATGAATTTATATTTATTGGCTCAAAAGTATAGTACCTACCTAGTTAATCTTCTAACATACAAAACGCCTTTCGTGTTTTGAAAGTGTTGTCAAATCAATCAAATGGCATGTATTACCTACTGCAAGTCAAGAAATATTTTTTGTTTGTCTCCTCGCTTTAATATCATCACTGCATCACTGCCTACTATATCAATACAATTATACGTACAACTCAATAGGGGCTATCGCGTGTGAATTTGCCACTAGAGGCGCTAGTGTCGCGTGAGGTCCAATAACATTCACTTTTCACGGGTTTTGGCGGGCTCCGCAAATTATAAATTTCTTTAATTTATTTACCTGTTGAAAAGTGATCTCCTTCGTGAAATTATCGCATACTTAAATGGATTACTTATTTGGCGATAGATGTGAACGCTATGAAACAAAAAATAAAATTCCGAACAAAACGGAACTGCACAACATATCGGCATAGCTACTCGATATGATGATAGTTATTTATAATTAATAAACTTAATGAGATTCAAGATTGAAAACTTTGTTTCGGCGCCGATCTTATAAAGTCGCCTTTGACAGCTATGCCTCTGCTCTGGACCTTAGTCAACAGTGGCGCCAACTGGTGAGCAAAGAAACGATAGTCCCCATTGGAGAGCTCTATTGTGCTTCTTGCTGCTGGACTTCTAAATCTAAATTTGGGTTTGCAAGTCACACCCGTGCTCATTCCCGTAAAGACCAGCAGAAGCCTGACTGACTGACAGGCTGCTGATAGATACGCCTTGAACGACGCCATCATCATGACATCATCATCACGACATCAAATTTTCTTAGGTATAGATATAACAATTTATAGGTACGAGACCTGTTTCTTCTGACAAAATTTGGCTCAAGATTATTCCGTGGGGAAGAACATGCAAAAAATTGTAAGTGCTACTTACCTAGGTATCTACTACTACTACAGCCTATTTGCGTCCAACTCGTATAAAACTCTTCCGTGCCTGCAATACTGACTGACCGACCTTTGCCAACACACAGCCGAAACTACTTGTCGTAGAAAGCTATTTGGCATGTAGGTTCCTTGGGGAGCGAATAGAAGCAATAAGAGAGGATTCCTCGAAATCCCAAATTATGCGCATACAAAGTCGCGGGCTAGTGTGATCATCATCATCATCATTTTAGCCGAAAGACATAGGCCTCCCTCAAGGCTCGCCACTCAGACCGATCCTGTGCCACTCGCTTCCACCGGTTTCACGCGACCTTCACGAGGTCGTCGCTCCATCTTGTTGGAGGCCTACCGACAGCTTGTCTCCCGGTTCACGGCCGCCACTCGAGAACTATCTGGCCCCATCGGCCATCAGCTAGTGTGACATACCATTTTAAACGTTTTTTTCGGATATGTGCCTGTTTTCAAGGGAATAATATTTTCACAGACTGCACATCACCTGGAAAAACGCCAAATAACGAAAAGACCCCAGATAATAGTGGGCCCCCAGCTGCCGGGCTGCATTTTCTACGAATGCATCGCCAAGTGCCGGCAAAGGGGGCACAGGAGAGGGGGTATCTGCACTATCAACGGATGTCAATGTTTACACTAGTTCGGTGTTATCAGTATTAGAGCGTTTGGTTGTAAGCGGACCCTCTGTTTGTGTAAGCTGTGTGTTAGTTATACTGGGTATAAACGGTGAAATATAACTGGTTTTTCTGCAATTGAGAACCTTAGAAAAAGATGATTTATACTTACTACTTCAGCCTATTTGCGTCCCACTGCTGGGCATAGGCCTCCTCTCATCACGAGAGGGTTTGCGCTAATAGTCCCCACACGGGCCCAGTGCGGATTGGGGACTTCACACACATCTTTGAATTACTTCGCAGATGCGTGCAGGTTTCCTCACGATGTTTTCCTTCACCGAAAGCTCAGTAGTAGATTCAGATTGAATTTCGCACATAAGTAAACTTAAGAGGTGTGAGCCGGAATCGAACCCCCGACCCTCTGCATGAGAGGCGGTAGGTCGAACCACTAGGCCACCACGGCTTGATTTATACTTACTGGAATATATTTCAACGCTGCCACAAAAAAGACGCCGACAGACAAAAAAATAATTAGTAGTAAGGTAGTTATTGTACAATAATTAATAAGATTTACCTAAACATATTATGTAGGTACTAAGATACTAAGGTCGGTCTTGTGCCACTTGCATCCACTGAATACCTGCGGCCTGCGGTCTCCACCAGGTCGTCGCTCTATCTTGTTACAATACAATATAATTACTTTATTGAAGACCACACATTCAAACAACAGTACATGTATAATGTAATAAAATAAAATAAATAAATATCTTGGGACATTTCACACAAATTGACCTAGCCCCAAACTAAGCGAACGCTTGTGTTATGGGTGCTAGGCAACGATATAAATAAATACATACATATATATTATATAAATACTAATCATCCATGACTCGAGTATAAACATTTGTGCTCATCACACAAAGTTTGCCCCGAGCGGGACTCGAACTCGCGACCATCGGAACAGAAGGCAGGGTAGTGACCCTGGTAGTGACCAACTGGACCAATCAACGCATTGGCAACTCCTCTGGTGTTGCACTTGTCCATGGGCGACGATGACTACCTCCCATCAAGTAGCTCGTCTGCTCGTTTGTCCCCCTATAGTATAACAAAATATATCTGGTCGGTCAAGGTTTACCTCTTTATTAGTCACGGTTTTTTTTCTGGCGTCTGTATTATAAATTAGGGTGCTTATTCGATAGGTTTTACAATGAGACATGTTATTTTCTACTCACGTGTTTTGTGTGGAGATAAATAAGTAAGTAAATAAAATACTTGCAACAGCTGCTTAGATTCCTTTCAATACGTTCCGAATTTGATACCAAAAAGTCTGGAAACCTTTCTAAGATCTTAATTTCTATTGAAAAAGACGCCTCGATTTCGTCTGGAATTTATTCAACCTCTTAGATGTTTCTGTTATACATAGTTGCGTATTAATTTATTGTTGAATTATATAATTATACTAGTATTTAAAGACATTCATAAAAAAAACGCTTTGCTATAAAGTGAAATTATGTTTTTGTATTTCAGATTGAAAGCATCAAAACATTAATTTTGCATAGGTATATTCATAAGTAACTTCCTAACTAAGCAGTAACTAGGCAGTTTTTCTTAATATTATAGAGTCAAAAAGGCCTCAACCAAAATTTTCAACCACTGTGAGAACAGCTGGTTTTTGGGAAGTTCTGCCCACGAAATAGGACTTGTATTTATTATCGGCATAATAAGGACGGCTTTTCTTACTGAGCTGTAAATTTGCTTTCGGGACAGTTAAAACTTGTGCCTTGTCCGTGTAATAAAAAAGAGTTCAAGATATTTATTGCCATTCATGCCCAGTAAATAAACAGAACTCACAGTCGTCATCCCATGATCCCACATCCGCGTTCGAGCGGTTAGCTACTGCCACAGAGCGGACACGGCCTATAAAAGTACGATTTCGAACACAATTCGAATGAAGTGTCAACATTTGCGTAGGAGGACGTCTGTGTGCGTGCGTGCGTGCGAGGACGTCTGTACACTTATAAATATGTTTGTACCAACTACGCGGGCCAGTGATCCACTCTCCATCTCCGCATGAAACAAATGACGGTGGGCGAGTTGGGCGCGAGTTGCGCGCCGGCTAGATTCAGGCGGGTGATTCCGTGGCCATTCTGTATGTAGTACTATTGAATATTCTGTGCTACTGCCGACTACGTGATCAATTGCCGTGGACGTCCCCTTTGTCAAGGAAACAATAAGCGCGAATGTCTCGAGGCAGATCCGCAGATAATTCACCACGGCTTTTGTTCGGACGCATCGAAAAAAAGCCGAGGTTTATTTTGGACCCGGCGGTGACCCTTGATTTTAACGGACGCGGCAAGGAGGGGTGATCTACATAATAAATAAAAAACCGGCCAAGTGCGTGTCGGGCCACGTGCATAGTATAGAGTTCCGAAGCTGACGATGCCCACAGTACCTTTCTAAGACTTATTAGCATCTAGCTAGCCTGTGTTACGACGTGCCCGCCCGACGCCCCTGCCGCTCGATAAAATCATTGGTTTTTTAATCATTTCATAAGTTGGTCGACTATGACTCGTAAATTTATACAGCCTACTTAGCTGTGATAGTTTTCCTTTCAACTACGTTATATACTTATGCCACAATCGTGATTTTTTTTCAGCCATCCAAATACCACCATTTAGCTGGCAGGGGCGGTGGGGGGGGGGGGGGGGGGAACACGTGACTCTAACAAAAAATAGCACTTTAAAGCTTAATATTTCACAAACTCATCACTTAATCAAAAATGGTTTTAACAAACCCACAATATTTCTTTAAGACCTATTCAACGATATACCGCACCATGGGGTACGCAAGAAAAAAAAATACATCCCCACTTTACGAGTAGGGGAGGTACCCTATAAAAAAAAAATTTCAAAATTTTATTGTACCACTTTGTCAGCGTAACTAATATGTATATTCATGCCAAATTACAGCTTTCTAGAACTAAGCATCTCCGAGCAATAGTGCGGACAGACGGACGGACATGGCCAAACTATAAGGGTTCCTTGTGGACTTTGGAACCCTAAAAAACTAGGTTTTGAAGTGTTCGGTGCGGTCACTTCAAGGACGGACGATGAAAAAACAAGCAGACTGAAATACGAAAGACAAACAGATGAATCATTATTACTAGGTTTATATACTGGTCGGTGTTGTCAGACCCCTAATATTAGCAAGGGTAATATTTATAGTAATTAATACACATTGATATAAACGAAATACTAAAATGTTAAAACTTTAAAAGCCTCAAATATTGGTTGCTTTCAAATATTTATAAAGACCGTTCCATCAGGATAACGAATACTTACCTAAATCAATTGTATATAATTTTGTTGGAGCTCACTTGGTTTGATCTGAATAAATATGTTTATTGAATACATTTAAATTTCACGTCAATTAAATGGAATCAAAGACTGCTTGATACGAGGTTTACTTGAGAAAAGTGGTCAATATGAATATGAATAGAATATAAGAATATTTATTTAAAAAAGAATACAAAATTCCATAAATTTCAAAGTATCCATCAGTCTTTTGTAATGAAACACGGTGTTTGCCCAGCAGTGGGACGTAAGTATAATGTTGTAGTGGTGATTAATATAATCTCTAAACCACAAGAGATCACCACTGACCGAACATTCGGCAACGATCGTATTCTAATGAAAACGACCTCGTTCTACACATCTATAGATAACAAACGGTATCCTAAAGAAATATTACGCCAATATCGCAGGAAGCATTATCCCAGACGAAAAGCAGGGGCAGACGAAACGAATCGCGTAAAATGTGGCCCGTGTGTTTGTAACTCTCTGTCAAGGAACTTCGGCCGTGGAGCCGTACTACGAAGGTTCCTTTTCTCGTGTGCGCGATGTCGATTCGTCGGTAGTTAACGCGTATCACGCATTCGGATTGCCATCGCTACCCAGGTGGAAACAGCGTGATCGATTGCCTTTTTGTCGCGTCGCGTCGTCGCGCCGATATTACGGGAAACATTTCTTTGGTTGTCACCGCGCCCTCTGCCTTTCGACACCGGAATTACACTTGATAAATTACGCCGCGGCAAAGCGTGACAGGTGACGCGTCTGAAAATTTAAATCAACTAGGTTTGAGTGGGCGATCAGCTCTGAGTGGGCGATGCGCTTATCTTTTGTTTCTATTTCTGCTAAGCCCATTGGAATGGAAATTCTATTTGGTTGTCAGAACATCCTGTGTGACTGTAGCACCAGAATTGCTACCTGCTATTTGGTACGAGAATGTGAATACTACTTTGGATTACTCCAACCAGTCAAACACAATTTAGGTTGGTAAATTCTTTTACATCACCCTTGGCCGTAAAGTGGGATTTTCTGCCCGCTACGCGGAGAGAAAATCTCACTTCTTGGCCAAGGCAAGACGTAAAACTTTTGACAAACCACGGGTGGTAATTCGTAAAGCCCCAGATCGTATATTTATGGGCCTCACCTTCGGTTCGGGCCACAGAAACCTGCGATCTGGGACCTTTACGAATTCACCACCCTAGGTCTGTATGGTACTATTACTGACGTGTAAAAGTGCCCCTATGTGGCTAATTTGCTGAATAAATGATTGAATTGAATTGAATTGGTCCGATATTGTTTTTCCGCATTTATCACTTAGCTTTTCGGTGACGGAAAACGTCGTGAGGAACTGCACGCATCTGCGTAGTAATTCAAAGATGTGTGTGAAGTTCCCAATCCGCACTGGACCCGCATGGGGACTAATGCCCAAACCCTCTCGTGATGAGAGGAGACCTGTGCCCAGTGGGATGCAAAATAGGCTATGGTGGTGGTGGTTGTTTTTCCGGAAAGCAAATGCCTAATGACTATGCCGCTTGATATACACACATACCATTCCGCTATATTCCGGAAACTGAAATGGAAATTATTTTTGCCATGCTAGAAACTTTCAAAGTACCTACACATTCTTTTGACAGACAACGTTGCTAAACGCCGTAATTATGCTCCAACAATCAGTTAGCATGCAACGCACTCCGCATTACGTGCAACGCGTTCAACTCATCTACAAAGCCATGGAAGTGTGATGAGGTCGCATCCGGCCAGGGCTACCGAAACTGTGACGAGGTTCGGCAACTGCTTACCTGAGCATTCGCATTTAACAGTGGTGTATATATTTATATATATATTTATTACGAATGGGCTTGCGTTTGAACCTAATCACACTTGATGGAAAGTAATTATAGGGTCTAAGGTGGAACACGCTTACCCAGAAGATGCCTATTCACTCTAGACTTGAATACACCAAGATTATAGGAACTGGGAAACACAAACGCATTGTGTATAATTCTCCAAAAGAACTCATGTATTTATGGCAAGAAACTTTACACACGCTCACTAGGTAGGTGTCAAAAACAAGAAGCGCTCGTTCGAAAATGACAAACTTATGGCACGCTAAACAGGAAGGTACATCTATCGAAATATTTCCTTTTTGAGCAACTGTATTTAAAAAAGTACAATTAAGCAAGTATAAGTCAAATAAGGGAAACTGAAGAAGAAGAAAAAATGCATTAAACATACAGTACCTATTTATAAGACCTGGAATGAACTTTCTGTTGAGTTTTCAACATACCTAACTACGCGGAAATTTGGGGCTTTAAAAATAATTGAGTTTAGCAGACACACCAACCACTTAAAAAGGTGGGTCGAGTCCCCTGTTTAACCGTTCTTATATGAACAATAAAAACATACATAAATATCATTGACCTATAATAAACATATGGACGAACAGTGCCTAACAGAATATGTCAAAATATATGGAGCAAACTGACATTAGAAAATACGTTCCAATATGCTAATAACGCCTCTTTATAATATGTGTCAAGATATATATTTTATACAAAAGTAAACCTGTCTTTAGTGTCAAATTTACCGAGCGGCAAACGTTTGCCCGAGTTGTTCGGGCACCCGTTTTGACGGACCATTTTTCTTCGGCTGATTGTGAATCCTTACTTATAATAGATCAATGATAAATATGTTTAAACTTTTTTATTGCTTATAAATTACCCTAACTACGTTATATTATACATTAGGTCAATTCCACGGACCCGCAACTTTAAGTAACATGGGTGATTCCGCAATTAGTTACCTGTGAGTGAGCGCGGCAACCCTAGCCCTTCTAATAGACATCGTCGGCTAAATCGTCTCTGCTTTAATTACGCGCCCAGATTCCTTCCGAGCCAACTCCACGAGGAGTTTTAAAGTTTTTGGTGAAACGCGAATTATACAGGGTGGAAAAAAATCCGTGGGCTTTGGAGGGGAACTGCCTTAAATCCTTTAGTTAGTTCGCTTTACTGAAAGTAAGAACTCCTTTTTAAAAAGAAACAACACTACATTTAAATATTTTCTAAATATCGCAAGTATCACTAGAGAACCGAACATAAAAAAAAAATACTATTTTTATTATACTAATACACAAAATTATTGAGCAGGATGAAATTTCTCTAATAAACTCTCGGTTTTTGGAATAAAAAAATTGTATAATCTAACAGTAATTTGTTTCTTTTTACAACTAAATGAATGTTTCAGCCGAAAGACGTCCACTGCCAGACATAGGCCTACAGTGCACGTCACTCAGACCGGTCCTGTTCCACTCGCATCCACCGCGTTCCTGCGACCTTTACAAGGTCGTCACTCCATCTTGTTGGAGGCTTAACGACAGCTCATCTACCGGTTCGCCGGTATGGTACCTATTTAAGTTTGTTAAATATAAGCATCTGTCATGTCATAGGCTTCGATATTTCATGAATATTCCTAAGCATTTTCAGCTTTGCCTAAAGGTTGACTGGTAGAGAATGCCTCAAGGCATTAAGTCCGTCTTTTGTACACCAAGTTTTCTTTATGTGCAATAAAGTTTAAATAAATAAGTATTGTCATCAAATAAATGTCTATTTTTATAAAAAAAATGAAAGGTTTGGTTTTGGTGATGAAAAACCTGTTAATTAAGTATTTACCAATAAGCTGCAATCAGATTATGTTTTGAAATACACTAAACACTTAAAATACTTAAGCAATATCTACTCTTGTGACGTTTTGATAATAACGACTTTTAAGTGCCCTGCTATGAAGCTTCAAGCATCAAACTTGTAAATTAAAATTGAGTATGTAGACAGTTTTATATGATATATCGATGTTAATAATCCATAACTAGTGATATGGCAAGTATAAACAAAAGCGTTTTGCATTATATTCCCTACTAAATTGACGGTTCAAGCTTTTACTAAATTCTTTCAATGGACGGCTTTTACCCACACGATCCTATAGAAAGCGCTTTTTACTCGCTCAAGTATTCTAGTGCAAAACATGACACTCAAGTTAAAAGCTTTGTAAATATATTATGAGCGCCGGATGCAGTTCGAGGCCGCAGACTGAGCCTAGAAACTACAGGCACAGAAGATAAAGCCTTTTACATCACCCTTGGCCATAAAGTGGGATTTTCTGCCCGCTACGCGGAGAGAAAATCTCACTTCTTGGCCAAGGCAAGACGTAAAACTTTTGACAAACCACGGGTGGTAATTCGTAAAGCCCCAGATCGTATATTTATGGCCCTCACCTTCGGTTCGGGCCACAGAAACCTGCGATCTGGGACATTTACGAATTCAACACCCTAGGTCTGTAATGTACTATTAACATCCGCTCCGATCACAAAAATAAAGAGATATGCTCCGTCTGATGAGTACCTACTACTTCATTCGAATAAGCCGGCACACCGCCGTGCACGGTCGAGCTACGTCACGTGGATAAACATTCTACTACTACTACAGCCTACTTGCATCCCACTACTGGGCACAGGTACTCATCACGAGAGGGCTTGGGCTATAGTCCCCACGCGGGGTCAGTGCGGTCTTTGAATTACTTCGCAGATGCGTGCAGGTTTCCTCACGACGTTTTCCTTCACCGAAAAGCTCAGTGGTAAATTCTAATTGAATTTCGCACATAAGTAAACGTAGAGGTGCGAGCCGGAATCGAACCGCCGACCCTCTGCATGAGAGGCGGTAGGTCGAACCACTAGGCCACCACGGTTTCACATTCGCTTCGTATCAGAATAGGTGAATCTTTCCTGAGCAACGCACGTTACGCACAGGCTGATACAATGAACCCACGTTTAGCATGTGCATGCGTAGCGTATAACATATGTATTGAGAAAGATCTAAACACGTCTGAGTATTCATATTAAGTATGATATGATTTTGTTAATATTGTTGAGAGTTGTAAATTGTAAAGATACCTTATTAACACTTTGGCTGCTGTGAATCCACTCTACAACCCGGAAAAGCGTCAGGTGTAGCTACGAGCGTAGCGCGTAGCTTTATTCACACATCTCTTTCTTTTTGTGATCGAAGTTTTAAAGACTACCCACCAAAATTGAGGAAATATGAGTCACGGCCATACATACACCTACAATAATTTGTTTATTTACTTGGTAGCCCAAATAGATAGAAGAATAGAATATTATGCAGTTCCAATAATCCATCCATACCTACTAATATTATGAATGTGAAAGTAACTGTCTGTCTTCTTTCAGTTTGTCCGTTTATCTGTCTGTCTGTTACGTCTACACGTTTACACTTCTGGATCAATTTACGTGATATTTGGTATGGAGAAAGGTCGAGTCCCGGAGATGGATATGGGCTAATTTTGACCCGGAAAAACACATAAGTAGCTCCCGTGGGAATGCTATAAAAACTTGGTACCTACACATACAATATATGTGTTGTTAGATAACCTCTTTTTTTGAAGTCGGATAAAAATAATCCCGGATTGCCCTTGACTATCGAAACGCTCTCATTTGTTTCAAGCGAAAAAAAAGGAAAGTGTATCCAGACATTTGTTACACTAAATTGAATTTGAGCCCCCGTTCACGAGAAACCGTCGAATGTGTAAGAAAAAGGTTGACGTCATATTTTTACCTGAATAAGAAATGTTGTCTTGTGTCATTGCGCGGGCCTGAAATTAGTTTTAGAAGGTTGCCTAATACTTCTTAGTATGGAGTGTGGAATGTGTCTTGGTAAGGAGCGCAATCTTATATGGCGAAACAGTTGAAAACGTGTCTAGCGGATTTGATAAGCAAAATAACAAAACACACTCTCCTCACAACCGCATTCGCTGCGTTTTCGCCATCTGAAGGCGCTACTGCAGACTATCCGCCTAGGTGTCTTGACTGGAGTGGCGACCGCAGCGCCCCCAACCTACCCGATTCGGTGTCCACTTTTGTAACTATAAAGATTGCGCTCCTTTACTTAAACCCTCCATACTTCTTAGACTCGTGTTTACTGAATATCGCATTAAGGTGCTCGGCACTAAATTTCTCTACATAAAAGCTGGTTGACATGTCTAGTCATTATTCAGCAGTAAGCTATATACGACGATATGCGTTTCGTATTCAGTATTCATATTTATTGACAACCAGCTTCTGCCCTCGACTTCGCCCGCGTGGAATTCGTTAATAGCATTCAAGCGGGAACTATGCATTTTTCCGGAATAAAAAGTAGCCTTTTATGTTGACCAGCAGTGTTATAATATAAACTATCCCCATACCAAATTTAGTTGCAATCCGTCCAGTAGTTTTCGAGGTAAATCCGGAGATACATACAGACAATATTCCTAAAAATCGTTATTTTTTTCGTGTTCAGTAAAGTAAAGTATATGTTATAGCCCCTCGACTTGATAGTTTCTTTTAATTTTCAAGTTTCAGACACGACTTCTTCTACAGATTTGTTATTAGTAGGTAGTATAATATAGACGATGTATGTTATGTCAACTAGCCGTCTCCCGCGCTATTAGCTATTTATTATTATTATTATTTATTTATTTATTGAGAACAAATACAATTGAATGAATAAAAATAGTCCCACAAAACTGGAGTACAGTTTGACTTATTATGCAAAGTCAGTGGTGGGGGATATCAAAAACAATCGCAGCGTGTGACGTAGCCAAATAAGATTTTTCAGACGGACCGAGTGACGTGAACTGTTACTGTTGCGTATTCATTTGCATTGCATTAATAAAAATACCAATAGGCCCCGATACATCAGAATTCTTGCGTCCTAAAGTGGAGAGATATGGAAAAATTAGTAATCTCATTTATTACAAATTTCCACAAGGTTATTGGAAACGACAACAACGAGAAAAATGGATAGTTGCAGTGAAATGACTTGACTGTATTCGAATACACAAATATAAATGTAACATCCGTATGTAGGTATAGGTGCACTCTATCTATGTACACGACATCTAATAAATGCTGTTTACAACCATGATTATAAGCCACGTTTATCACTCGTTTACGGAAAGAGAATGAATAATTTAGACTTAATATTGTTCGGCCTGCAGAATAGCAGCAATAAATTGTAATCGGAAACGAAACAATTAAGCCTCGGATAGAGTTACAAGTAATTAATTATCGGATGTAAAGCAGGCCATCCATCAGGCTTGCGGTACAGTCAGCGATCGGCTTTCGGGACAACTTATATAATCAGCTTCGCCCACTGGTTGTGTTATATCCTCTTTATTCTTAGGACATTCTATACGTTCTTGAGCTAGGCGCCGCCAAACAGCAGTGTTGTGCTTGTGTACCAATAAAAAAGTATGAGAGCTGGTAATATTACCAGCTTAGAGGCCTCCAATTGACAATATTTTTTTTTTTGTAAGGCGTAAGTAATTCGAAAACCATTTCGGCATCTCTGTCTAAAGAATTCAATAAGAAAGTTTCAGATCTTTTTGTTGTTCATTATATTTACAGAAAATCGTGTTATTGTGGTAACTGGCATATCAAGACTAAGTGACGCCATATGGCTCTTTCGCTAAAGAGCCATAGAGAGTAGGTATGGATGAGCGCTACGCGCAGGATAAATTACATGCGCAGAAAAGAAGTACGTCAATTTTAACTTACGCCCTTTTAGAATGAGGTTCGTTAGTGGTAGGACCTGGTGCTAGGTCTATCCGGGGTGGTACCACCGTCTTTCCCCACTAACTGCTAATCAATACCTTTAACAAAAACCTCTGCTGCCGCATAGTCGTTATTAAGACACCGTTCGGTTATCATGAAACATCTGAAATACAGTGTAAGTGAGCCTTGCTGTAACGCCTGAAAATTTTAGCAGACATAAGAAATAATCTTAAGTAATTATTATACCGCGTAAAAAGTGCCTTTTGGCCGGCGATGAAGGCTCCATCATCGGCAAGTCATGTAAAATGACTATCAGTTTACCTGCGACATCGTCTGCGTTTCAAACTAAACTAAAACCCTTTCAATTTCCCCAGTAAATAACTCAATAATCATTCATCCTATTTCCAGCCCTCTAACCATCATCGTCACCGAAAATCTTGGCATTCCGTCGCACTGTTTTGAAGTGAAAGAACAAACACCCGGACATAATTACGAAAGCATATTTGGTCAAGTTGAAACGAGGACGCTTTGCCCGCGCGGTCTATTATTACTGAAAAAGCCCCAAGATGTTCCAGTTCAAGTCACCAGGAAAGTGAATACCGCAAAACATTTTTATCTCGCCAAAGTCGTGAACCTTTTCATCAGGTCGCAGTTAAATTCGTGTAAAAAAATAAAAAAGTTCGCGCAGAAAAATATTCAAACGAAGTGGGACATACCTTTTAAAGTGCGCTTTTGAATTACATTCGGTGGCATCGCGGCCCTGTTACGTTCCGCGTGAGTTTTCATTTATATCCACCCTGCAGGATTCGAAAGCGCGCCTCTTGAATAACTCTGCGATTCCAATAGAAACCTCAGACGCATACAGACAGATCAAATTTGCACAATCACAGATTTGCTGCTCTTGATGGCTCTTCCTCTGAAAGGTTTAACCAGGTATGAGCGATAGTGCGACAGTTTGGTACGAGTACTTTATCTGTTTTCTTATGCTTTTACCTCTTTTGTCCACTCAAAATCATATAATTACAAGTTTTTATTTAGTTTCACCTGTCCCGATGTTAGTCTGTCTGTAATAAAATCTTGCAAGTTATATTTGATCCACGTCCCGGTTACCGATTGAGCTGAAATTTATCATGCATGTATAAATCGGATGACAATGCAAAATTTACATGACATGGAGCTGATCTGATGATGGAACCGGAAGGTGTCTATAGGAACTCGGTAGTTACGTATACGATACAACCCCATCGAGTTTGGACTCGTTTGATTCGTCTCGACAAGTACTTTAATAAAAGCTTAAATTAAAGTTTCTTTTTTTATTTATAGCTTGTGTATCATGTGCACTACCTAGTCCAGGTAATAAATGCAAAATTATATTAATAAAACAACTCGTAGACATAACGTAAGCCTACTTACTCATAGTACCAAAAACTGGGCGCTTCTTTCAAAAAAGTCCAGACGTATTAGCATTATTTGCAGCTACCAAAATCTTCCAGCGAAATTCGTGGTGACGAACAATTCTGGCCGTCCACATTACTCGCAGGCGGCCGCCGTAAGATGCAATTTTGTGCAGCTGTGCAGCGTATTAAACTGTCCCGACGTGATGAGGGAAATCTCACTATATCGTCCATGTTCACTTTCATAACATTGTGTCAGCCTTAGCCTTAATATATGGAATGCGTTATGAAACCGTGATGGTGTACAGATCTTCTACTATCTAAAGTCCCGCGGCTTCACATTTCAAAACGCTTCAATGTATTTAAAAAGCACCACCAACACTCTCAACACATGTGTGCGTGCTGAGACAGCTATCGACTATGCGTTGAGAGTATTGGTGGTGTTTTTTTAAATAATAGTAAAAAATTGAAGCGTTTTGAAATATGAAGGCGCGGGACTTAAGATAGTAGAAGCTGCTTTTCATTAGAATGAAAAACGGCAAATGTATGATTTTGTAGGAGGTACCTGAATTATATAATATAATAGACTACTCAGGACAAAACGTTTGTTACATATTTTAGGAAAAGTAAAAGTAATTTGTTTGTACATGAACCGAAAATACATCTACATAAACGTCTTTCTGTTCTGCTAAAGATTCCTAAATGAAAAAAAACTTCAGTAACATAGTTATCAGCAGTAAATGGCTACACCGTGCACCGGTATTGCATTAAAAGTTTTCAAGTCAGTGATCTCATACTCTGCGATAAAGTTATGATTTTGTGATATAAAAAAGTTGTTAAACAAACTGACCTAACAAGAGAGGACGGTTCAATGCTTTGACGTTATAGTTCGGACCGAATACACAAGTGTCGATTCAAGACAAAAAATCCCCTTTCTTACGCGATTGAGGAGGCAAAACCTTTTTCTTACAAGTTCTGGCACTTCTCGTTCGAGAGGTCTCACTAATGTGTTTTAGTCTACTATTTTGCTCATACTTCAAATAAAGTTAACGAGTAAAAGAACGTTATTTTGTAACAACCCTTATGCACCCAGAGCAGATTTTTTACTTTTGTCAAATATGGCTCAATCGTCTGTTTAATACTTTAATTTAAAAATATAAAAAGTACCCTAATATTCTCACGATCTTTCTCGTCACATTTGAGACAAAAGTTTTTTTTTTTTAAATAAAACAGAATTTTACGCCACAAGAAATTAAAATGGTGACGGGATTATGACGGAACCATATTCGCTTTTGCGGTGGTGGTTAGAACTTGAATTGTACTTAAATCAATACAGTCATGGAGGATACTGCTTGTATTTCAATCGGCTCCGAAACTTACTCCAGGCAGACGGTTTAGTTAAGTGTTGAATCAATATTTGATCTATTGTACGCTTTCAACCGCAAACCTCTTTAAGTCGTTTTATTTCCGGAGTCCTGGCTTTCCGGTTTATAGGCGTCATTTTCTTCTTGTTATAGTAAAGGCATAATAAAGCGATATTGTTCAATTGTTCGTTCTTTTCTTACAGTTTGATTGCCAGAGCTCTTGGAAAATAAATTTTTATGGAGTGATTTAAGTATGTACTGGTGAATAAACGTTAAATAGATACATGCCGTTAAATGAGTATTGAAAGAATTAAGTCTAACATGTTTGAAAGTCTGATTATGTTAGAAAACGTCGACACATGCACACGTGAATACAATACCATAAGAAAGTACTAGTAAATAAACCAAGGTTACTACCAGAAAAGAGGACAGCACATTGCGTACGAATCGCGCTGTCACTTTGCTCCGAATCAGCCAGTTAAATTTACACCAGCCCGTGAATTATACGTTAGGTGCGGTTACATCCCTAGTTTCAGTTCGAGTTACGATTCAGTGTCGACCGGCTCGAGTTTTATGGTGGGTTCTTTGAATAATGCACCAGGCGCGTGAAGCTTCGGAACTACGTTATGCGGTGGCGCGAGTTACGGACTGGATGGTTATCAATCGTAGTTAGCTGCAGTTTTTATTGGCTTTTTAAATTTATTTCCATCGTCGTCGATGTCGTCTGCATGTTAGTCCAGTATTAGACAATGTACTTAGAGAAGGTAGGTATCTCTTGAGTTCTAATACATTGCGATTCGTTGTGAGGTCTCACGTTCTCATTGGCCACTCGAATTACTACGTCAGTGATCCTCGTGAGTCAATAAATTAATATAATAAGTATTCTAGAAATATCATTTTTACATTAGGTTATGTGCCCAGAAAGTATTCGCTGATTTTAATGATGAAAAAACTTTCGTATTTTCTTTTACTTAGACCATTCTGAAACTGTCAGCATACGTGCGATTCAATGCGAAATGTCAGGTAGGTAGGATTCTGTTACTATTGTAACGAATTCTTAGTCTACATTGGCCTTTTTGGCATTATTTTTAAATAAAGTTAGGTAGCCTTTGTTACTTCATGCTTATACATGCTCCCTAAAAATAGCTTAAACACCGATATAAAGTTGACCAGTTTTACTTAATAATGTACGCGTAAGAAGTCGCTGGCAAAAACTAGTATTTCATAAACAACGATAATGTATTCGTAATACGAACATCCTCGGAGTTTTTACAAATATTTGGTTATCACTACATAGTATAAAACAAAGTCGCTTCGCTGTCTGTCTGTCCCTATGTGTGCTAAGATTTTTAAAACGACGCAAGGATTTTTTTGAAATAGATAGAGTGGTTCTTGAGGAAGGTTTAAGTATACAAAACTATACTAATATTATAAATGCGAAAGTAACTCTGTCTGACTGTTACCTCTTCACGCTTCAACCGCTGGACCGATTTGGATGAAATTTTGTATAGAGAAAGTTGGAGTCCCGGGAAAGGATATAGGCTACTTTTTTAGGCTTTTTTATCCCGGAAAAACGCATAGTTCCCGCGAGAACGCGATAACCGAATTCCACGCGGGCGAAGTCGCCGGCATAAGCTAGTTTGTTATAGTTTTCTGTAAATTAGATGAAATATGACGATGATAGTTCAAGATGGTGCAGAATATTCAAGTCAGTATAGTAGTCAGACATACATTGCTGGTTTCGAGAAAGCCTATCACTGACTAAATCGAAATTTATCCCGGAAAAACGCTTAGTCCCCTCGGGAACGCAATTCCACGCGGACGAAGTACTGATTATAAAATTAAAATAAGTCAGTGCAACGTAAGAGGCAGCGAGTAATCATAGAGAGGTCGAATGCACTTGCCAGCTACAGCTCGCGCATTTATTGGATGCACATTGTGGGGCCATAACTTGGAAGGAAAATGTTGATATTTAATTGAATAGACATCAATAAGCCTTACTACTACTACTAAAGCCTATTTGCGTCCCACTGCTGGGCACAGGCCTCCTCTCATATCATCACGAGAGGGTTTGGGCTATTAGTCCCCACGCGGGCCCAGTGCGGATTGAGGACTTCACACACATCTTTGAATTACTTCGCAGGTGGTGCTGGTTTCCTCACGATGTTTTCCTTCATCCAAAAGCTCAGTGGCAAATTCTAATTGAATAAACGTAAACTTAGAGGGCCGAGCCGGAATCGAGCCCCTGACCCTCTGCATGAGACGCGGTACGTCGAACCACTAGGCCACCACGGCTTAATAAGCCTTGCCAGAGATTATATCTTATTACAAAGCCATATAATATCTCTCTTGTATAGAAATAAATTGCTGTGTTTTCACCGATTTGGCGAAAAGGGATGACGACAACTTTTTTTTCCTTAGTCTATCTATATAAAAAACATTTATTGTCACATACAGATATACAATTACATTATAAGACAGAAAAAAATCAATAAAAGAAAATAACACAAATAAAACATACCAACATATTATATCTATATTCCTAACTTGCAAATTAAAAGGAACTGCCAAGTCGAGGGTACCTAATGTATAAATGAAACTGAACACGAAAAAACGATTTTTAGAAAAATTGTCTGTATGTATGTATGTCCGTGTAAACTACTGGACTGATTGCAACACAATTTGGTATTTTTATCTCGGAAAAATGCATAGTTCAAGCGGGAATGCTATTACCGAATGCAGATGCTAATTTATTACTAAACAAACTCACAACTCATGTAGGCACGTGCTCTTTAATCTATAGGACTAAAACCTGAATAAGGACACGGTAAGAAAACATACCCCCGTAATGAAATAACCGTAATTATCAAATGTTGTTTTGAGAGCAATCAAAACTTCGCGGAGGCGGAAAAGTTCCAAGGGTGTGAATATTTAAATCGTGAACTTAGGCGTAGGACGTCACCATTAATCTATTATAAGTAAGGATTACACAATCAGCCGAAGAAAAATAGCCCCGTCAGAACGGGTGCCCGAACAGCTCGGGCACCCGTTTGGCACTCGGTAAATTTGACACTTAAGTCTTATAGTGTTAGGTTTACTTTTGTATAAAACATTTATCTTGACACATATTATAAAGAGGTGTTATTACCATATTGGAACGTATTTTCTAATGTCAGTTTGCTCCATATATTTTGACATATTCTGTTAGGCACTGTTCGTCCATATGTTATTTTTATAAGGATCGCAAATATATTTTTTTCATTACTTTTTTGGTCAATACTTTCCGAGTTATTTAAGAAAATTGGCAAAAAATGACCACCCCTTCCCCTATCTCCGAAACTACTGGACCTAAAATTTTGGAAAAAATACGGAGGATTGTTATTGACCTATATAGATTGCAGAAAAATTATAAAGAAGTCCATGGTATTTGAAATCTATCATATAAAAGAGCTTATCCTGTGAAATGGTTTGAAAATGACGTCATTGGTAAATAATGAAGGGTCGGAACCCTCTTCACGCGAGTGTAACTCGCTTCTTTGCCGGGGTTTTTACCCCGCTTTTATTAGGTCGACCTGTATGTTACTATGTAATGGAATCTTGCAAGTTAAATTTGACCCACTTTCCGATTTCCGATTGAGCTGAAATTTTGCACGAATATGTAAATCGCGTGACAATGCAATATTATGATGACGTGGAGCTGATCTGATGATGGAGCTGGAAGGTGGCCATAGGAACTCCGTAATAAAACTATATAAACCCATCTTATTTGGGCTCGTTTGATTCGTCTTGAAGGGTAGATGAAGGGTTTACAAAGAAACGTACAGTCAGCAATAAAAGCGTATCCCAAAAATTATTTTTTTGAAAAAAATCATTTTCATAATTTCTCTCTGTTTATGATTGTGACTCCACTTGATTTGTCAACTAGGTTGTGTTCATCTGTTGTTCCCTGACCCAGCATTGTCAAATTTCTCATTTAAGATCATACTTTTCTAAGAAATGTTAAAAGTTATAAATTTGAAAAAAAAACATGTTATATTTGATTATATCATCCTTACATTGACAGCTTTCGTTACACGTATCACGAAACTTCGCTCGATACAATTTAATTCCAAAGTAACCTCTGACTCGGACCTTTAATCCAACTTTACTGGAGTTTATTATATCAAACAGTGTAAAACTAAATTTAACAGAAAAATTATCCATATTATATGCATAAATTGACAGCTTTATAAATGTCATGTTTTTATAGAAATTAAAACGCGTTAAATACTAACTAAATCGGGCGTACTGTTTTTTTTTATCCGCTTTCTCTTTCACTCGTTGCACGAGTGACAGTGACGGCTGAGTTGGGTATAGGAACGGCCTAAACTCTAAGTGCTCTGATACCGGAACGTCTTCCCGGTTACCATAAGATTTTCCAGGTTGTTAAATCATTATGCAGTATGGCCAACATACCGCGCAGTCAAGTAAGTCTCATTCCCATAATGTAAGCCTAATATTTAAGCAGAATAAATGATGGTACTTAGTAGAAGAGGTACATATTCATTTGCAATGTTAGGCTGGAACATTTGGACCTTTTGACTTCGGACCTTTTCAAATGATTCTCAATTGGTTGCGCGTCGCGCGATCGTTAGAGGGATCCTTTTATGGAGAGAGTACCTAATTATACTCACAATTAAATTAAAAGTCCATGGTTGTCGGTTAACTTTTGAATAGATTATAATGACTGAGACTAATGCGCGTGGCTATCCATGAGGACCAAATCCATCCAAACTAATATTATAAATTCGAAAGTCTGTCTGCCACTGCTCAACCCGCTGGATCTTGGAATTTGACATGGAGTTAGTCTGAGGTAGTGTGAGCTATGTTGTTACATAGGCTACTTTTATCCCTTTTTCCCGTGGGAAAGCTAAAACAGGATTTCACGCACTCGAAGTCGCGAGCAGAAGGTAGTGACTTAACTATAGCATAACATTTAAGAATAAGTACCCATCGTACGTCAACGCCTTTGATCCCGAACTGCATACGTAATAGTATTTAGTTGCTCGGTACCGCGCATAATAAAAGACCTAACGCCTCTCATGCAGACGGCGCGGGGTAGGGGGGGGGGGGGGGTCGATCCTCGAAATTCAATTTTAATTTATCACTGAGCTTCTCGATGAAGGAAAACATCGTGAGAAAACCTGCACGCATCTGAAGAGTAATTCAAAAGATATCTTTGAAGTCCCCACCAATCCGCACTGGGCCCACGTGGGGACCGTACAGCAGTATGGGACGCAAATAGGCTGTAGTAGTAGCAAAATTGCTTCATCGACCTAATGTATGATTTTTTTCCACTCTGTAGTGTGTTCCATCACTACCATTTTACTCCAAGTCAGTCTACAAGATGGGATAATTGATGATGATAAGATCACTAGACTTTGTGCCCGATCGGTCTTTAAAAAGAGCGCTTCGAACTCATTCCTTTTCATTCTTAGTTCCTGGCCGGCGCAAGCCTACAGTTCACGGCCCGTATAGTAAAACGCAGTTCTCGTGGCCTGAACATTACACGGGCGAGTTAATTACAACAACTTCAGAGGGAATCACAAATGCAATTAGTTCGGTGCGTGCGCGTTGTGAGCCGTCTGTTATCCCGCGGTTCCATAGACACACGGTACGTGAAGGCGCGATTGGATATGACACCCTTGGACGTACTATAGCCCTAACCTGATTGTCATAAAGCAAGAGAAATCATGCGTGTGATGAAGAAAGAGACAATGTGCCCACATTGTGACAATCTGGGTTATAGTCTTGGCAGTAGTGTTTCGTAGATGTGTACTGGATTCCTCACAACGCTTTGGACAGAACCGAAAGGATCAGATTTATAAAACTTGGCACACAATATTCAGAGGTGGGAGCCGGAATTTGAACTCGAAAATTCAGTTCGCCGTCCCCGTGCCGTGGGAACTATGCTATTTTCCGGGTTTATGTCCTCCCGGGTTTCGAATTAGGTCACTAAACGGATCTAAACTTGTGTCGTGGAAACAGATACGTACCCGTAATTGGTATAGGGAATTAAAGGTAAAAAATATTTTTAGTTGTAAAATGCTTTTTACTAGCTATATTTTGCATGCTACCTACCTCGTATACTACTTGTGCGGAAACATTACATTGAAATTACCATTTTTTTCCGTTTCCGTAGGATTTTCAGGAAATCCTCTCTCGATGATTTCTTACAGTCGTCAAGAAACCTACATGCCAAATTCCAGCTTTCTACGACCAGTAATTTTGGCTGTGCATTGTCATTAGTCAGTCAGACAGTAACAGAAGAGTTTTGTACGAGTATATATTGATTGATATAACAGCGAGAGTGATTTTTTTTTGTTAAAAAATCTTGGATTTGTTTTAGGTGAAGGTACATACTTTGTCATAGCAATTATAAAAATCGTCATCTCACCCAGTCTTAATATTATAGGTAAAGCTGCCTATTTTTCGGAAAGTATTTTTCTTCGGGCAAAATAACAGACTGACGTGGTAAAACAATGTCTATGCTAAAGATACCATTACTAATGGCCAGAAAAAGTAATCAAAATGTATCACTCGCCTAAACATCCAAATACGAGTAAAAACAGCTCGTTTGAATCGCAAACATCCCTTGTTCGCACAAAGATCCATACAAATAACGTCGAAAAAAAAGGCCGAAACATATTTACAAGCCGCAAATAACTGCCATTAAATGGGACAAAGGATGTATTAATCAGAACAATTTTTCTTGGACGGGGAAAAAGAGCGGACTCTTTGTAATGCCTTCGTGTAATCCGCCTCAATCAAGATAGGGTTGGTCGTTGACGGAAATGGCGGACTTCCGTGGCGTATTCATTAGGGAATCGTTGCGATGAATGTCCCGGGATATGTCCCGGGATTACTCGTTACAAGAGACGGGCTCAGTGCTGAAAATGCTGGTGTTAGCAGGTGATGCAAATTTTCATGTGTTTTCAGTTTCGTAAAGGACGACACAAATAACAATAAGGCGACGCCGTTAACGTGGAGTTCGCGTATATAGAAGGAATCATATTTATATACTTTTGAATCAAGGAGTGGGGCCGCGTGGGGACTAGAGCCCAAACCCTCTCGTGATGAGAGGAGGCCTGTGCCCAGCAGTGGGCCGTAAATAGGCTGTTGTAGTAGTAGTAGTAGTAGAATCAAGGAGTGAAAATTGTACAAAAATTGGGAATATAGCTTTCAATAGAAACTTTAAATGAAAATTGGTTTGAACAAAATCGGCTGCGTAGTTTTTGAGATGATTGTGGGATAATTTTGGAATAATTTCGATGACTACGGAATTTTACATATATGCGAATCCGACTTAGCTTGGCCGGTTTTTTTCCCGTTTCCGTAGGAATTAAGAGAAATTCTCTCTTAGTGCTTTCCTTACAGTCCCCAAGGAACCTATATGCCAAACTTCCGCTTTCTACGTCCAGTAGTTTCGGCTGTGCGTTGATCGATCATGTTAGTCAGTTTCTTATACATGTCTACACACGTAAACGAGATTCCCCAATAAGACAGGGGAACTGATTGTCATTTTTTTCCCATGCACCCGAGTTTGTGAGAAATGTTTCCGGGGTGCCGAGGAGGAAATGCTTTGTGGGGAGTGAAAATTCAGCGACGGATTTCAGCCCGGAGCACAGGGCGGACACGGCCTATAAAAGCAAGATTTTGAAAACAATTCGAATGCGAATGCAAGCGATTGCGTGCGAGGACGTCTGTACACTTGTAAATTTGCGTGTACCAGTACGCGGGCCAATGATCCACTCTCCACCCTCCGGATGAAACAAATGACGGTAAGGGCGAGTTGGGCGCGAGTTGCGCGCCGGCTAAATTCAGGCGGGTGATTTTGTGGTCATTCTGATGTAGTACTATTAAATATTGTGTGCCCGGAGTCAAGGACGTTTCACCACATCGTTCGTTTCTTGAGCCGACAGACATGTAGAAGCAGGGTGGCGTTCTATGGTCTCTGCCTACCCCAATCTACCTGCTTACGCTATTATAAACTTTGACGTGTGTGTACGTGTGAGCAAAACGTGTATGTCTATTTATGAGACTTCTGTAAATATTGTTTGTTTTGAGTATTAGCTAAACTATTCAGCGAATTGATCGATTACGGTTTTGTTTGTACGAAAAGATATAAAACACTAGCTTCTGCCCGCGACTTCGCCCCCGTGGAATTCGGTTATCGCGTTCCCGCGGGAACTATGCGTTTTTCCGGGATAAAAAGTAATAGTTGGGGTTCCAGGAAAGGACATATCCTTTCCTGGAACCCCAACTATTTCCATGCCAAATTTCATCCAAATCGGTCCAGCGGTTGAAGCGTGAAGAGGTAACAGACAGACAGACAGACAAACAGAGTTACTTTCGCATTTATAATATTAGTATGGATTCTCAAAAATTTTAACTTTACGCTGATGTGCTCAAAAATATTCATAAAAATTCCTGACGTGTATGTATGCAAATGTATATGTGTATGTTTCAGTCATTCATTCTGTTTTACCAACATTCTAGAGCAGATACAGTTAAATTTATTTAGAAAGGTTTAGTATTTTGCTGCATTGTTGACTTTTGTAATGGAATTTAGATGGATTGTGATGTATGAGGCTGCATATGTTTGTGCATCGCTAATGCAATATAAGGTTTCACTACAGAAGGGTTGAGTTTACTTAGGTATTATATTTACACGAATTTACACAGTCCTTTGCTTTTGTTCTGAGGGTAATGTACTCGAAGTGTCTGAGCATAATATTTCAAAGTGGCTTAGCATAAAGTATTCCATGCTGAAAACAAGTAGCATAAAATTTCATGTTAGTAGACTCACTTACTTATAATGTATTCAACATGTCGTTTTGCATTTACCAGCTCTTATCATCATGATTATCAACGACTGCCTTCAGCAAGCCACCACAGCTGGACAATTAGGGATGATGACAGGGTGAAGAAATCGAAATTCTAATTAGTCCGTCAGTCAGGTAATAAAAAAATATTAGACACGTATTTTTTGTTTTATCAAATTAACAAAGAATGACTAAGTTAAAACGCATTAAAGTTGGAGAGTGGGGGCTAATTGCGTCACCGTTAGGTATAAATCGTACCTAACCGTGACGTCACGCGACATTTCAACTCAATATATCTCCGTATAAGTTTGATTACGTGAAAAAAAGAAAAAATACGTGTCCAATACTTTTCAATAATCTTCCTGATAGACTAAGGAAAAAAAAGTTGTCGTCTCCCCTATTGTGAATAAGTGAAGCCGTGGTGGCATAGTGGTTCGATCGACCTACCGCGCCTCTCATGCAGACGGTCGGTTTCAATTCCGGCTCGAACCTCAAGTTTACTTATATGCGAAATAAAAATTGAATTTACCACTAAGCTTTTCGGTGAAGGAAAATATCGTGAGAAAACCTGTACGTATCTGCGAAGTAATTCAAAGATGTGTGTGAAGTTCCCGATCCGTACTCGGCTCGCGTGGGGACTATAGGCCAAATCCTCTTGTGCCCAGCAGTGGGACGCAAATAGGCTATAGTAGTAATCTACGCCAATGAAACTCTGTACAGATGTGCCACATCCAATCTACACTGGCCACCTTGCAATGCGAAAATCGTCGCTCCACCTGGCAACAAGGTGCCCTAGACTGCTTTGTTCTTTTATTTTTGTGGTCTCCACATGAGAACGTGTTTTCTCCAAAGATCCAACCCTTTTGCATGTCAGTTTTGTAATCAGCGCTTTAGACAAAACATAGCAGAGGAGAAGAAGAGATATTTGCAAGATATACTCGTAATGTGCTTAAATAAGGTTCACCATCCTTATCATTTTAGCCGAAAGACGTCCACTGCTGGACATTAGGCCTCCCCCAAGCCGCGCCACTCAGATGTCATGTGCCACTCGCATTAAAAGTTAAATAAGTTCGCTTTTATAAAAGTACTAGCTTCTGCCCGCGATTTCGCCCGCGTGGGATTCGGTTATCGCGCTCCCGTGGGAATTACGCGCTTTTCCGGGATAAAAAGTAGCCTATGTTCCGTAGAAGGTAGTAGCTGGGAAAGCCCCGGGACCCTAACTATCTCCATACCAAATTTCATCCATATCGGTCTAGCGGTTGTAGCGTGAAGAGGTAACAGACAGACAGACAGAGTTACTTTCGCATTTATAATATTAGTGTATGGATATTAATATTGGAAAGAAGATGCTGGTAGATTTTATTTCATTAAAGCTAATGGAGCACTATGTAAGTTAACAAAAGTTCTAACTAGCTCCTTGTAGGCCTGCCAATGACATGGCTGGACGCCAGCGCGCGAATCCTGGCAAAAACAACTCACTTTAAAGGTTTATCGTTCGTCTTTTGAAAGGAGAAAAGAATAGAACGTATCTTTACTCATTGTTCGATACAGGTCGAGCTGCTATTAGCGATGTCGGAAAACTTGATACGTATTTATTTCTTAGAACTATTGATGTTCGTCGTCTTGCTCTCTAATCATTTCGTACCCTAATCTTGGAGCGGGACAATAGGTTAGGGGTAAATAAATACTTAAAAATAAAAAAAGACATTAAAATGATACAGACTGATATATAACGAACAAAATATGCTGCTAAAAGTTAGTTGCATTGGCTGTTATAACTGAAATTCATAACCGTGTGACGAAGTACAAAGAATATTGTACCTATTCGAGAAGTTATTGTTCCAATATGATACACAATCGAAGGTGTACCTATTGTCTAACTACGATATCGCATTACGGTATTGGATTTGGCAATCACATATGTAAACAAGATGTAACTTTCCATACGGCGAAGAAAGAAAAAGGCCGACATTAGCAACAGCTTGCTAGCCAAGTCGTATTTGGCACGCCGCAATACAGGGCCGTAAATATTTATCGGCCATAGCTGCGGAGTTCCCTCGAATATTTCCTTCTTTAATTTATCGCGCTAAACAAACGTTTGTATCAATTTACAGTACGCATTGTAGTCAATGGCTCCTATCACCATCCTGATAATTTATGTTTCACAGTTCCAGTGAACAGGTGGACGGATGAGTTGATTTGGAAATTTCGCAGTGATCGAGAGTAGAAATGCGCATCATGATTTATCTAATGACCCAAGAACATTAAGATAAACATAAATACTGCTCAGTCATCACAAGATGACTTGTAATCTCGGTATTTTCGAGCAGAGAAATGCGGCCTTCAAAATAAATTCTTCGGTGTTTTCGAACAATTTTCAGTTTGAGACATTGAAGAATAGTTATGCCTTCTTTAAAGGTTGGAAATGCATTGGTCCGTATAATTGCAAGTCGTTTTAGTTTTATTGTTTCTGATAATTACCTACATATGTCCCCATGGAACTAAAGTAAGAAGAAGTAACAATCAGCCCAAAGTCAATGGACTACGAGTACAAATCACTTGAGTGGCATTCTTATAAAGGAGTCTAATAATATCCTGTATATTTGGGTGGTTATATGATAGGGATGTCTAAACGGGTTGTTCTTAATGATTCAACCTGTATGTAATCACTTTGCGACGCACACATAGATAGATATTATCATTCATTCATTGAATCCATCGTGCCAGCTTGAATCGATCTGTACTACAGCCTTTATCTATAAAAGTTTGAAAGCCGGCTGCAGCAGACGGGGATTTCAGGGCTTTGCGGCGGCCGCAGACGGAGCGCCGGCGATTCTCCGCGTCTCGCTAGAGTAAACGTAAATAGCCGGGGCACTCTTCTCTAAACTTGAAGAAAAAAAAACATTTGTAAATGTCGCTGTCTTTGTGAATGCTATTATTAATACAATCGCGTCACATCTATCTCACTACGAGTACAATGTGGGTGTCAAAGATGAACTTTCTGTGGAAAGGATTTCAAGATTTACTTACATTTACCTACATGTAAGAAGTTATGCATGTTATCCACAAAGTACCTACCTACTTAGTTTAAAACATACCTAGATACGAAACAAATCCCAAAATTTGAAATTTCTGTAAGGTGTAATTAAATATTATAGGTATCTAATTTCTTAGAAAATGTGTCTCGGAAAACAGTGCATGCAATCTATGAATATACCATTAGGTAGGTAGGTAGGGTAGTTTTAATATTTTTATAAAGTATTCATAATAATTCTGTGCTTAAATAAATCAATTGAATCAATACTAAACCATTAGGATGCGCCTAGAGCTAAGAGCCCTCGCAAAGTAGATAACAGGCTGTATAAGCCGCCGTTTCCACCAAGTGGTCCCTCTGTTCCAACAGGATCTCGGCTGCAGTAGACAGGAATATTAAACCAGATCCGGAGGGCGTTTGAACGCGCCTCACGATCGGAGATGGCCACCGGTGGCGCCACCTGCTTAGATGAATTGATATGAATACAGTATGTCGCCGGCTGTTTTTTAATGGATATTGGAAATATTTGTTTTCAATGCTGAAGTAAATACCTATTTCAGAATGTAAATATTAGAAAACGAATGAAACGAACGAAAACTATTTTTCGCTATTTGCTCCCGTCGCCGTACTAATAATAATAATAATATTTTGAATACTTTTTATATATTCATATTGTAAAATCCTAACTTATGAAAATAACTTAATAAAGGAAATAATAATAAAATTGTTTAATGTCAGGTACCTAGCAGATTACTAATTAGGTACTACTTATTATTATTATCTCTTAGGAATTATTTATTTACGTGTGCTGACACACTTCAAGCTGACTACCGTGGTTTTACAGACACTGGAGGCAGCCTTTAGTATGTCATCGTCGGTACATCGTATCCGTTCCATAAAAGAGGCATGCCTCTTACGCAACACAGCGTGGAAGCCGTCCCTGTACGCGACGAACATGCCCATAATAAATAATAAGGTCTTTTTTTTTCATGTTGTTAGACTGACAAACTGAAAACCTGAAAAGCCGTGGTGGTCTAGTGGTTGGACCTACCGCCTCTTATGCAGAGGATCGGGGGTTCGATTCCGGCTCGCATCTCTAAGTGTGCGAAATTCAATTTGAATTTACCACTGAGCTTTTCGGTGAAGGAAAACATCGTGGGGAAACCTGCACGCATCTGCGAAGTAAGTCAAAGATGTGTGTGAAGTCCCCAATCCGCACTGGGCCCGCGTGGGGACTATAGCCCAAACCCTCTCGTAATGAGAGGAGCCCTGTGCCCAGCAGTGGGACGCAAATAGGCTGTAGTAGTAGACTGACAAACAGGCAGACGGCCCACCTGATGGTAAGTGGTTACCGCCGTTTATGGACATCACATTTTACAACTTTCTGTATGTTACTTTAAGTATGTAGACTTTTGAAAACAATGAGTGTAGAAATTGGGTGAACCAAATAAAGGTAAGTTACACAAGAGGTAGACAAAATAAAACACTTGTATAAGGAACTGCATACTTACGACGGGATTTAACGAAATCCTCAAGGAAAAATATGAGAACGCTAGGGAAATTGGAAGCACAACCCCAAAACGTATCGGCTATAAACAATGCCGCTCTGACAGCGTGGGAGTGTCGAATAAATAACCTCGATTGCAATGTAAATTTCATCAAGTCCGATTTTTGAGTGGGGGTTGTTGATCGTTCCTCCTATAACAACTGTCAATAAAATCTTTAACTTCTTAAAACTTGCTACGGAACGGAATCTAAATAATTCCGTTTAACACTGATGAAGAGGGACTGGATTGTTAAATACATTTATGAACGCAAGAAATATTTGGTCCGTTGCTTTACAATAGACTTAACGCTAAATTAAATATATTCCCACTATGTTATAATAAAGTTAAGAATACTCTTAAGGAAGCTCTTCAAAAATTGTCCTACGATGATACAGAGCAACTTTTATTTATAATTATATAATAAGGAGTTATAGAAAATTAGCTTGTAGTACTGTAGATATAACTTTGTTAATATGTTTCCACGGGAATATTTAATATATAAGTTATTTCAAATAAATATTTAAGACCTTCTTCTGCCTGAAACACAGGTTTACCTAAGCTCAGGCACAGAAGTAGGTAATGTTTTCGCCGCATTTAGATTATTTATACCTTTGTCAGTTAATTAAGATATCATAAACGCCTAGTGTTATTGTATAAACTTATCTACTGAATAAAATTTATTATTATTTATTTATTTGTGTATCCAGAAATCAATTCTCGAAATAAGGGTAGTGAGTGGGTCTCGTAAACGCTTCGTCCTTAAGTGGCTAACGACTGCCATTAGCGCTGTGCGCGACATTTGGTCCACTTTGTATCACACGAATCAGTAGTGTGTTCCGCCCCCGTAAGGACCTTTCTTCCTTTAACGCAACGCAAAAGGGAATTGGCGGACCAGTAAATTGCTTAGCGACTCCAACTGCTCATATAATCTGATTTTCAACGAAGTAACTGCTTTGATTCTATTAAGAGTTCAATTTAAAACCTCTCATCGAGTTCTGTTGTACTCGTACTGCTTCAAAAGGTTTTTTTATGGCTGTAGGTACTTATATCTAAACTAGCCTCAGCCCACGGCTTCGTCCGCGTGGGATTCGGTAAGAGCGCTCCCGCGGCAACTATGCGTTTTTCCAGGATATAAAGTAGCCTGTATTTTGTCCTGGGTTATAAACTACCATCATATCAATTTTATTGCAATGCGACCAGTAATTTCATGTTAAATCCGGACACACATACATACATCCAAATTTTTCAAAAATCCTCTTTTTTTGTTCAGTATCGTTTATATGTAGTCCCCTCGAATTAATATTTTTTATGAATCTTCAAGTTACTGACGCGACTTTTCTTGGCATAGATAGATAAAATTGGTACTTTTGTTAAATGCATTTGTGAATTATTCATATCTGCCATACCTTTATTTCATACCATATAATTATTACCGAGCTATAACTAAAACTTAATAAATTACACGCACTAACAACTAACAGTAATCCTAAACAAACCCAACAATTCGGAAATCAAACGGTTCGAGTTCGTCCACGTCAGCACCAGAGTTAAATACACGAATATGTTCACTCATCCTAAGTAAACAGTATGGAACAACTAGCTTTTCCCCGTAACTTCGTATGCGCAGAAATATTAAAATGTAAAATCCCCTTTGTTCCCGTTCCCGTGGGAATTTTGGAAAATCCTCTCTTAGTGCTCCCCTACGTTCCCTAAGGAACCTGCATGCCAAATTTTAACTCTCTACGACCAGTAGTTTCGGCTCTGCGTTGATCGATCAGTCAGTCAGTCAGTTTCTTGTTTTATATATATAGAAGATGTAAAGCGTAAGAGCTTGGGTATTGCGTGGAGTTGAAAGTAGTCGAGAAATGAAGAGTTACTGCCCTGTTGGTACTCCCAACACTTCTTGATAAGAATATATTGCTGTGCCAAAGTTGTCGGGGAGTTGGAACGCAGTGATACTGGCTGAATGGTTGTGCCAACATTGGTCTAAATTCAACCCGAGTTTCAAAGTAAATGACAATGTAGGGAAACTTACGGGGAGCGCTAGAACGTTTTAATGAAAGTGAAAATGTGTGTCAGGTTGGAGTAATTTTGAAGTTTGTTTAAGTTCTACGCCCACAGTTGCTGTGTGTATAAGAAAGTGGTTAGAGTTTGGTGGTTAAAATAGTACCTAAACTGAAACGTAGTTGAAATGTGGTCGTTTATACTTTATGGTTTTTGATACTAATAGTTGTGTTACTTGTAAGTTTGATTGGAATGATATTTTACATTATTTAGACTTAGTTTATGGCAAAACAGCGTCTATTATTATGTCAATCTTTGAGATGAGATGATTTTTAGGCAATGGGGAATGAGCAATGGAGTTTTTTATGCGCCTATTGTGCATTTCGTATTTACGTAAAGATCTTCTACTATCTAAAGTCCCGCGCCTTCACGTTTCAAAACGTTTCAATTTTTTTTTGTATTTAAAAAGCACCACCAACACTCTCAACGCATAGTTGATGGCTGTATCAGTATACGTACGCACATTGAGAGTGTTGGTGGTGCTTTTTAAATACGTTAAAGCGTTTTGAAATGAAAAGGCGCGGGACTTTAGATAGTAGAAGATCTCTATGCCTTTAAATGTGAACTTTGTGTATGCCTCCTCCGTAAAAATCAAAAGTCAATATAGAATTATAATTGCACACATAAAATAACATAAACCCAAAATGCAGTATTTACATTTCACGACCCAGTATATCGCGTTCCTAATTTCAGAAAGGTTACATTCAGCGAAATAATGAAAACGCAACCGTATACAGAGCCAAAAACACAATCTAAAAAGACCGGCAGTAAAATAACAACCTCGTCCTTATTTTTGGAAGAGCATCAAACGGGACGTGTAAAATAACGAACCTTATGAAGGACGTTGATTCGGTAAACATGACTGCCCGCCGTACGAAACAATAAAGGCTCAGTCACATAAAACAAAAACTGTCTATCTTATTCACCTATTGCTTGTTGAAGAACAAGCTTTGTTTGAAACGTACCTCTTGTGTCTTGTGTTCTGTAATCTACTATTACTTTTTGCTTAAAAAAGGTGGTGTTAAAGTTTTATGTAGAAGCTTAGCTACCTTACTATGTCTATGTACATTTTTTTACAACCATTTTTGAGAAGATTTTATGGATGACTGCCTATTCGCCTCATGAACTAAACAATGTGAGCATCATCATCATCATTTCAGCCGGAAGACGTCCACTGCTGGACATAGGCCGTCCTCAAGGCTCATAATGTGAGCATATCCTTCCAAAAACCATAAAGATGTCACTGTCCTCTTTAAATTTGCTCTCAATTTGAGCATCACCTTAAAATATGAACAAGCCCCAATTGATAGGGAAAAAATCCGCTCTCAATTTTGATCCGACAGGATGGAGCAACGAGGGTCCAAGGGTTGTTATGTAGGTCAATAAGGTTACGCTTATTTTTTATTTGTGATCAGCACCCAAGGCTGTGTTACTACGTGAGCAAAATTTTTGACTAATTTATAAAAGTGCAAAGTGACCCTTTCTAATTCAGGTGTAAATTTGTTAGTAAACCCTCTTTAGGGAGCTAGCTCCCCAAAGAGGGTTTACAAACTATATTGAACACACCTACGTGTGTTCGAAATTAAATATAACATGATATGCATACCTACCTAATAAGCAAAGTCTTGAAAAGTTACAAGGATTTCTCAAATCTACTACCTATCTACAAATATAAGTATGTCGTAAATGTTCGTAAATTGAAATTTCTGCAACGTGGAACTCGCGCTATCATCATTTTTTGTATGTTCGAGGAGATTTTGCTTCTGCTCCAAATTATTTTATGGACTGGATGTGAAATTTATACCTCGTTTCATATTTACAAATTCACTTATTTAATGAGATTTGTTCATTAAAATCTCCACTTTGTTAACGAACATATAATAGACTACATTAATACACAGTACTTACAGTTATCTAAAAACACGCATTTCATATATTATATACAGCCTATTTTCCCTTTCAGCAGTGCATACCTATATAAAGAAGTCGTATCTCATATGCACTGCCACTACTCAGCGCCAGGTGCTCATTATTAGCAAACATAAATTAAATGAGTTACGAGGAAGATTCTGCTTCAAAATTTTCACATTCCGGCACAAAACAGGAGTGTCTTAAAGTATCCTCGAAATTTGTGTAAAGAACTTGGGAGAAAGTCCGCCAATATTTTAGTAAAATATGCAAATTTTAAATACACACTTTTTTTGTCAATGCAACAAGATTATCGTCGACCACAATTTGACATTACGGCATATTAATTCTGTAATTTTTTTGACAGCGATATTCGAAGTATGGCATTATGGAAGCATCATGATCTTGATGTTATGTAGAACACAAGTAGAGAGCAAGATATTCTACAATACTTGATTTCAGCTGCAAAAAATAATTTTAGATTCGTTTGTGTATCCGAGATCAAAGCGCAAAACCGATTCAGGTACTTGGGTAAACCTTCGAGTCCCGCATCCTAAACAAACGTCAGCACCACAAAGCCGCTAAGGATCACTTAAAATGGAGTATGCTCACTAGTAAGCAGACATTCGAGTTTAATAAAACGGTGCGGAATGAAATGAAGCGTGAAATGGAGTTCCTCTCAGAGATTAGACTCTTTTGTCGCTCTGGCTAGGCTAGTCCAGAGGAAATTGGCCCGCACTCCCGCTAGACGTGCTAACCTAAAGAGTTCGAAATATAGATGCGCTTTGATAGCGCTTTTGATATAGATTCATGCTATTTTTGTCATTTCTTTATTTTAAACATCGCGTTTGTTATGTATACGTAGATGACCTTTTGAGTCGATTGATATTTACACAATTTTGCATCATGTTAATGACAAATTAAGGAACTGAAAGTCGGAACCTATTCATACTTAGATTTTTTTTAACGTCATAGCGTGTATACTACGTGGATGTAGTTATTGTTTAATCATGAATAACGTTGCAGTACAATGAAAATATTTATTATCATTTAACATCATTTAACCTACTTCGATTTATGTGAGTTATGTCCTGATAAGTTTCTTGCTATATTATTTTCAGCAGGCGCTTGATTTATTCACTCTCTTTTTCCCGTATGATTATGGTGTATATTTTATTGTATTTACCGGCATAAAGTAACAGGGAAACTCATTGAATTTTGTTTCTATCGTTAAAGCGTGTTCTTTAAATGTGACAAATTATAAATCTATCTCAATCCATCTATACTAATATTATAAATGCAAAAGTTGCTCTGTCTGTCGGTCTGTCTGTCTGTCTATCTGTATGTTACCTCTTCACGCTTCAACCTCTGGACTGATTAGGATGAAAGTCCCGGGAAAGGAAATAGGCTACTTTTTATCTCGGAAATACGCATAGTTCCCGCGGGAGCGCGATAACCGAATTCCACGCGGGCGAAGTCGCGAGCAGAAGCTAGTTACTTAATAACTTCGTCAAACTCATAAACTGAAACTGTATTCGCTATTATTAATATTAATCTTAAAACTTAATTAACTGCTAACTGAAATTGTATTAACAATAACAAATTAAAATCTCCCAATTTCAGAGAAGTATCCTCTATAAAATCTACTGCCATCAATTTGAAAGATCAATTTAATAATGAACCCACCCCTGTAATCCGGTTTTAATGCCTCGTCCATAAGCATAACAAATAGGGATTGGGTAGTGTAGTTGTAACTTAGTTCAACTAAGGTATCATTCACACACATATGGAAGAGAATAGAAACTAATTTCTACTACTACTACTACAGCCTATTTGTATCCCACTGCTGGGCACAGGCCTCCTCTATTTGGCAAATATATAACGGGTGGATTAAATTGTCCTGATCTGACAAAGAATTGGGTTTCATATTCCTGTGAATATTTCTAGACCATGTAAAATGAGATTGTTTTGCCTGCCTCGCTGCTGCACCAATCTCAGGAAACACGCTCCGGTATCACGTATGTTTGATGTCTACCAGGATTATCACAAGCATATCGATCTTAATGCTACTAACTTACCACTATATTAAGTATTAACGAAATAGTTTAAAGTTAAATACTCTGTTAAATATATTGTCTTTTAAAAATTAGTTAAAAATAATTAAAATATTGTAAAAAAAAATGTTAATACGAAATTAGATTTAGTAAGTGATGTTTGTTTCTTTCTTTTTAACTGTAATTGATAATACATTTAGATCTTAAGAATGCATGTAAAAACAAAACAGTGAAACAGTGTGCTTATTGTTGAAGGTTCTAATAAATTAATAAATAAAATGAATTTAGCCGTGGTGGCCTAGTGGTTCGACCTCCGCCTCGCATGCAGAGGATCGGGGCTTCGAATCCGGCTTGAACCATAAGTCATCACTGGCAACACACACTGGTCGAAGACTTTCGACTTAACACACTGCGGTAATTTGGACGAAAAGACACTGCGAAGCTTCGCGAACGCTGCCCAGCCGAGTCGGATTCGACGATTGACCTCTTTCTCGAAGTTTAACCCCTTACCGAAATACAACAGTGTGAACACTGCTCGTGGCAGATTAGCGGTAAAGACGGTGGTACCAAACCAACCAGGATGGACGGTCCTTCCACATCAGATTTTTTTTCTGCTGTCTTTATCTAGTAAACCTCAGTACGTTATATTTTTAAATGGAACTACAAGAAACCCTGAAAACTAACTTCGTCTCACGGTCATTAAAACTTGCAGAGGGTAAAGTAACGTCTAAATGTATTTTTATTTTCCACCAAGTAGTAACTCGTATTAAATATGTTCAACTCTACTCGTTTAAAGTTCTGTCTGATTGTATTTGCAAGGTTTAAATTTATTCATACGATATTAAAACTTATCTGTATGTTACTTAATTAAGAAAGGAAGGTTAACATACTCATTACAGATAAGTAATTAAATAAACCCACCATTGTATCGGAGTGATAACCTTTCAGTATTTTTAAAAAAATATAACGAGAGTCAGAGATTAAATTTTGGTAAAAAGAAACTATAGAGGTAACCTTATAAAAATATTTTAATAATTCGTTTGGTGGATAACAACATTTTCATAACAATATAAGTGTCATAAAACTAACGAAAATATTTAAAAAGTCCCCTCGTACAGTCAGCAGCAGAAGTAGATAAGCTGTCCAGGTGTTCAAAATGACCTACACACGACCTTATTCTTAAGACGTTAAGGGCGTGTGTACCTTCATTTTGAACACCTGGACAGCTTATCTACTTCTGCTGCTGACTGTACATTTGGCGACACGTTAAGTACAAGAAATCCTTAGAATAATAACGCACAGAAACCAAGTCCCCGTACTAAATTCTCATGTCAATGACGCCTATCGTGTCTCAGATTTCATTACAGTTTAAATCTTAAACAGTCTAATTCATTTTACAGGCAAATAACAGGTAGAGGCAACATTTTGATTGTTTAACAACGACTACTTAGGTACTCGGCCTTATTCAAATGTCGGATATAACCGATAAAACTGTCTGTCTATGTGTTGTTAGTCTAAGGTAGAAGCGATATTTTTGGCTTTTTACGACTTAACGTTCGCAAGATCTAGAATACTATTGTGATTTTTTGTCTTCGCTCTCATCATCGCTGTACTGCTTCGGCATCTCTCCTGGCTTCAGGAGACGTCCAACGATGTCATATTTTCCTGAAAAAAAAGTCATAAATATACATAATTATTACAATATTACGATGATTAATAATGGTGGTATTTTACATTGGAAGTAAGTAAGTACATGTTTACACAACTTAGAAGGCGCGTGGATTAAGCAAAAATAGACTCTGCTTCAACGGCTTAAGTGCTTCACCGCGCGCCTTCTAAGTTGTGTCGTGCTATAACACTTTATTGTACAGAAAAAAAAACACAAATACAATTATCAATACAGAGAAGAGACACATGTACAAAGGCGAGCTTATCCCTACAAGGAATTTCTTCCAGCTATCCTTTGAGTAGTGGAGAGGACACATGTTCACGAGTAGACAAATAAGTATGTACAGAAAAATAAAGGAGCATCTAAATATACTTATTTATATTATATTATAATACATAGACTACATAATACTATAGTAAATTATAAAATATATAAACTAAACTATATATATATATATATATAAGTAATATATTTAAGTTTTACATATGTTGTTTTTCATTTTTATCAATAACTCATTCAGGCTTTTAGACTATATCATTTTTTTCATTTTTTTAAAGCACCACTCTCTGCTATAATAACCGACAGCATTTACTTTTATGACTAAATCGACACGATGCCTTTTTTAGGGTGAGATATATATTCGTACATAACATAGCTCACTGGTAATTTGGGATTTAAGTAGTAGTTAAATTACAGTTTATGGTACAAAGAACACAAAAATATAATTTCCAAAACTAGAGATGTTCAACACATGTTAAACGATGAGTTTATTCCTGTTGGTAAATCACCTGAGGATAAAACCCTAAATACTTAAGTACCTATTTTAACTTTCGTACTATTCTCACTCTTAGACACTTACTTGACGATCTCTCCTATATACCGCGCTCTGTTCAACGTCCTTCACACTTGCCTAAATTCAGACCTGTTTACGGACAGCTGGTGGCTGATTATTAGGGAATGTATGTTTGTGAAAACTCTCATAATATGTAGTCAGTCACCTATTTTTTAAAGAGTGACATAGGTATTTTATTGTACTTCATAATATCTTTATTAAAATATGTGTGTAGCGGTAAGTACCTATATAGAGATCTTCTAGTATCTAATGTCCCGCGCCTTCACATTTCAAAACGCTGCAATGTATGCACCACCGACGCTCTCAACACATGTGTGCGTGCAGAGACAGCCATCAACTATGCGTTGAGAGTATTGGTGGTGCTTTTTAAATAATAATAAAAAAATTGAAGCGTTTTGAAATGTGAAGGCGCGGGACTTTAGATAGTAGAAGATCTCTAATTTGTAATGAGTTAGGTTTTACACCTGTAATGTTTGAATAATAATTAAAATGATTAAATTAAATGAAATGATTGAGTGTCAGTAGGTATATTTACGTACCAGTGAACTGCTCCTCCCACTCCTTAGCGGCGGAGACCTCGTCAGGCGTGAGGTCACTGACGTCATCGTACTCTTTATCCGACCCGGCGACGGTGCCGGTGGCTAGACCACGCGTCGCATCAGTGCCGGCAAACGCAGCGTACGGTCCACCTGAAGATTATTCGTTTAAATCAGACGTTGTTTCTCGACTCCAAGTTATTACAAGAGTAGACAACCGTTATCCTTAAATGTAGAAACTGAAATGCTTCTTTTATCCTACTACTACTACTACAGCCTATTTGCGTCCCACTGCTGGGCACAGGCCTCCCCTCATAATGAGAGGGTTTGGGCTATAGTCCCCACGCGGGCCCAGTGCGGATTGGAAACTTCACACATATCTTTGAATTACTTCGCAGATGCGTGCTTCTTTTATCCTATTGCTTGTAAAACGAACTCAAAGACTGGTTAATGGTAAATGTTAACTGTGGCCCATATTATGTATGGAATCATAAGATAGGTAGCGAATTAACGCCAGACTGCTTGATATAGGTAGCGAACGCGTTGAAATTTTTTTTAATAAAAAATATAAAAACCGCCTTCAAACAATGTCAATGTCAAGTTCACTATATGATACCAAAATACGTTAGGCTTCAGGTTAGAAGGTAAGATGACAAGTTAGAACAATATAATTATGTAGGTAGATGCTACTTATACATATAGATACATTGTGATATAATAGATAAAATGTAGTATAGTCATAGATGTGCTACTAATATAGTCATGAAAAAGCATCATCCTCAAGATTAATACACAATCAGAAACCCCATGCTGGGAGAAACCAGAAAACATCCGCTCCGGAATTAAACCGAATGCTAACCACGATCTATTTATTAATCTGTGCCACGATTCTTAGTCGTGAGGAAAGAGAGAGACAGATAGAAAGAAATATAGGTAAGCCTTGCATTTTAAAATAAATAATTTTATTTCTAAATTTTCGGATCCGTTGTGCAAGCAGATATACCGCCTTGTTCAAACGTATTCAATGAATAACAGGAAGATAAAAGAAAAATAATTATCTAGCTATTGTCTGTGGTAAGTACTTGTAGTTGGAATGTGATTAGTAATAAAACACCAATAGGTATACCTATTACGACTCACATTTTTACATTGACTCGACAGTATTCATAATGAGAAAACACAAGTAAAGCCTATAATTCAACAGCGTTTGAGTCTCTACAGTGTGCGTCAGCGTTTTGACTTTGAACATGAACATGCGCGAAGGTCAATGAAGGCAATTAAACGGTGTGGAGTGAATTCTTTATACAGAACAGACAAACAATTGTGTTGCCAGTCTTTGCTAATGCTACCTCTATTTAAAGGAAACATATTTCGCCATTAAATTTATTCTAGACGTGCGACATTTGTGAACATTCTGTCAGATATTAGAGAAATAAACATTTCATGACATTTATGTACAATTGGCTTGTGAAATGTGAGAAATAGAACAAACTTTAAATGTACTAAGTATTAATCTAAATATATAAAAGAAGAAACTGACTGACTGACTGACTGACATATCAACGCAGAGCCGAAACTACTGGTTGTAGAGAGCTGAAATTTGGCAAGTAGGTTCCTTGGGGAGCGTAGGGGAGCACTAAGAAAGGATTTCTCGATATTTCCACGGGAACGGAAAACAACGGGATTTTTCATTTTAATATTTCTGCGCATACGAAGTTGCGGGTTAAAGCTAGTATTATTATAATAGTCTTATTGTTCATTAACCATTTTGTAATATGTAAAGAAGTCGGTTAATAAAGGTACTTCTTCCTTTTAAGTAGTCTTACTAAAAAAAAAACACCCAACAGCAATGAAAACGGGTCACTTTGTAAAGGATTTTCCATACAAAGTGACTCGTTTTCATTACTTTTGAGTATATTTCCCATTAATGAAAAAAATGCATTTTGATCACCGCTTTGCTTTGGCATAGAAGTAAATACAAGTACTGAAAATACTTAAAGCCTTAATTCGTAAGGACTTACATATTTACCTTAACCTATTCCAGCCTTGACTATAATACGATCTAAATACCCGTTAAAGGTTTAAAGGAAACTAACATCTTATATTTTTTATATTAATGTCGACATGTCTACATCGAGACTTATTAAGCCACCAAATATGGGGCATACGAGTATACGATACACTTAAATTTGTAGCTGCTAATAGGTTGTTGCATTTGTTTAAAAATAATCATAAGCTTTAAATATATTACTAAGTCAAGCATTTTAAGCGAGAGACCTCATCATGTTCTTATTGACGTGTATTAATGAACTCTTTTATACATGATGTATTTCATTATTTATTAACAATTTGAGACTGTCGACATCTATGGAATTTATATTTATTTGACTATGGAGGCTATCTCCATGATTTTTTTTCTGGACCCTTAGAGACTATACAGATCTTAGATTTAAGTTTAAATTGGGGACTTACATCCCTCCAATGGAATTTTAGTACGTAGCTACATGTATATTTTATACATGTAATGCAAATGTAAATTTTGTAACTATGTAGACATTTTGAAAAAAGGCCTTCTGCTTGAGTTTGTTGCGGCGCTTCTTCTCAAGCAATGGGTCTAGGAAGCGCTGGTAAATTCTTTTTCTGACGTGTAAAAGTGCCCCTATGTGGCCAATTTACTGAATAAATGATTGAATTTGAATTTGCCGCTGGTCACGCGGCAGAGGTCGAGGCATATCGGAGCATGTGGAATTACTTTTTTAATTGATGCCTAATTACTTTGTTTATATTCAAAGTTGAATGTACGGGACAGTCTTGTCTTTGTATTTTTGTAATAAATTGTCCATTTTCGTCTTGATATAGAACAAGGTAATTTATAGTGTTATCCCGTTTAAACTGTACATACCTACTCATAAAATGTATACTCCTAAAACATTTATAGACGCATCACTTCTGTTAGAACTGCCTGCACCTAGGTATCTGTTTAGTTCTTTCTTTGATGTTCGAAAAAAGAAGAAAGTATTGCAATTATGTAACAATTAGCGTCATTTATTGGAGAGAAACTGTTTTAAAATTCAAATTCGAACTATGTGTGTGTATTACTTAACTCATTGCGTAACTTGTTTTGACCCAGAACAAGCAATAAAATTTTATTTTCTGTAAACGCCTTTGTGACTGGCTTTTAGTAAAAAACCTGGTGACCAGAATTTCTTTATGATAACGTAGGCGCGTTAGGTACCAACCTACTTTAAATGACAAAAGGTGTTTTTTAGCTAGGTGCTGACAACGTATTTTATCATTTTTCATTTGATAAAACCATTGACAAGGAATCACAAATATCTCGTAGCCTATCAAGATATGCTGTGCTGTTCATAATCAAAGTAAATTTAATTTACTTTAAATAAATAAATAAAATAAGTACCTAATAATCATAATCAAAGATTTTGTTTAATTATTTTGTGTGTTAGTTCAGTAAATTTGACACTTACGCCTTATAGTGTAAGGTTTACTTTTGTATAAAATATTTATCTTGACACATATTAAGAGGCGTTATTAGCATATTGGAACGTATGTTCTAATGCCAGTTTGCTCCATATATTTTGACATATTCTGTTTGGCACTGTTCGTCCATATGTTATTATAGGTCAATGCGAAAACCTAATAAGTCTTGTAAAAAACATCCACATTAATATACCAGTTAACATTGTACTTAATAGATTGCACTGTTATAATTACGTAGACAAATGTGTAGACATAATTATTTATAATCTAGCTTCTTCTAACTAGTTCGCATGGAAGTTTTTTCGGAATAAAAATTAGCCTATATGTTGACCAGAGCTATAAACTACACCTATACCAAATTTTGTTGCAATACGTCTAATAAGTAGTTTTCGAGTTAAATCCGGACATACATACATACAGACATTTTTTTATTACGATAGGGCTTGCGTTTAACCCTGAACACCCCTGATGGAAAGTAATGATAGGGTATAAATAAGGTGGAACACGCTTACCCAGAAGATGCCTATTCACTCTAGACTTGAACCACCGAATGACACCGAATTTGATTTTTTCTCAAAATCGTTGTTTTGTGTTCAGTATCGTTTATACATATATAATATATACCCTCGACTTGATAGTTTCTCTTAATTTTCAAGTTATAAACGCGACTTCTTCTACAGACTTATTATTAGTATAGATAAGTTTTAATTCGCATCCACAAATAATTAACAATGTAAATCTGCTAACAAAGAAAAATAAATTCAAACACTACGTTATTCCACGACATTTTCCGCATTATTTAAAATAATGCTAAAGAATCTATACTAAAAATACCTTTTTTTTGTACAATAGAGACTTAATAAGAAATGATGTTGATGAGCCATGCAGTTAAAGTCTGATTGCAAAAACAATTTACTTATAGATCTTTTCTCAAAAATGGCGGGGAAACTCGTCATTGTCTGCTTTCTGTCAAACCGCAAAGTGCGTCATTGACAATCAGTCAAAAATTAAAAAAAAAAAACTCAACTGCATGCCCCGGAAATTCGTATGAATTTACTTCCGCGGCATGTATAAGCGCAGGGAATGTTGTATGAAATTTCATTATCGTACAGGTACTTTTTTTTAAACTGATAAATACGCGAAGGAATTCCCAAACAGCCAAGTCTGCATGTTCTGTATCTGTCAATTGACGCGAAACCAAACGTTTTTATCCGTGTCTGAAACAGCGCAATGTATTTCAGAACGGAATTTAAAAAAAAAACGATCCATAATGAGCGGGAGTTCTTGTCTTGTATCAGATTTATTTAGCTAAATTTCATGAAAATAGTTTACTAGTTTGGTTTAAAAATTGATAAAAGGTCTTAATTTTTATAAAAAACGAGAAATCTACATGCGAGTTTTTAACTTGTCGTGTTAGTGTGTCTGTTAAAGTCAAATATCGGTGAATACGAAAGAAGACTGGCGTTCCATTGGATTTGTTGTAAGTACTTGACTACCTTTGCGTGCGTGTCAATGCTGTATTATGAATACCTAATATCAAGATTTTTTTTTCATTTTTGAGAAAAGCACTATATAAGCCTCGGCACGTGAAAGGCTTTGCAGGCTTCGTACATATTAAAGGGCCTCGGCGAAGCCTCGGCCCTTTAAACCAGTACTCAGCCTGCAAAGACCTACTTTCCCGGCCACGGCAATAATGTACTATTATTCTTCTCTAGCTAAGTCTTTCGGTCACATTCTTCCTTATAGGAAACTTGGCTCCCGGGATATGATGGGTTTTAGAAGTACTTAGGTACCTATTTTTTCCTTGTTCATTGATACATTAATATTTACTTATTTATGAAAAAAAAAAACTATCAGATGGTGAGATTGATACTGAATTGCTCACAATAGTAAGGAGTAGACAAAATACCATGTGGCATACAAAAAAGATTAGAATAACATGTGGCATACAGAGAAGAATTTTCTGCACAATAAGTACGTACTTACTTCAAGAACATTCTCGTAAAGGAGTTGATTATTAATAATTTAGCTCAAATATTCACGTCATAGTGACAAGCAACATGGTGTGGTGCAGTTAGGAACGAATCCCTAAACGATAATCTATCTATTCTATACGATAAGGCTATCGTCAAATCATGATGACCCATAAAATATGAAATACTAACACAATCTTCTATTTGAAACGAAACCCTACTCAATATGGAATAAAGTAGGTTATGTAATGTTGTTCTTTCTCCGGACGCCAAATGTTAAACAATGTGAAGTTTGTGTTCATTTTATCAAACGTTTTATCAGTTCTCTTCGTGGGTCGAACGAAAGTGCTTGTTGAAAATACAAAATGATTTTGCAATTTCCATCATGAAATAATTATCTTGATAATTTCTAGAACTCGAACGAAAGGCATCCATTAGAAAATCATAAATACAATTGGAGATATTCCGACATTCAAGTCATTCAGGTGGACCGCGTGATATTGGAAACATGATTTGTTGACAGATACCAAGCGCAGGTTTAAAATGACGTCAAAGGATGATACGACTTAAAGCCGGTGTCATGAAAGACGCGAATCGCATAAAAGTATAATGACGCGGCATCCAAAAACCGAGATTGACATTTGGGTTGTAACGTAATACGGGGTTTATAAGCTAGTAAAGGCAAACGTCACTTACCGGGCCCGTAAAACGACTTCCCCCTGGTGACATCAAAAATCACGCCGTTTACGGCCAGCAGAACTCTGCCGTCGGGTTGAGTGCCGTCGTATTTTCGCAGTTCCTGCACGGTGAGATCCTTGCGCAACTTCGGTAATCGCTGTATCGGGACCGCCACTGGTTCCGGTTCGAATTTGGCCCTTACGATCTTGTAGATAAGGTACACAATGACGAGGAGTAAAGTGAAATTGACGGGGCTCGTCAATTCGTCCCATAAAGTAGGTTCCTGCGCGGCTTCTGACATGTTTACGTGTGCGCCGTTCGAACACTTGGTAGACACTGAACGCGCGTTATCAAGTATTTTTGTTAAGGTCAACGTGTGTCGCGCCGGCGATTGATGTTAAGGCCAGTGTCAACAGCGCAGTGTAGCGATTGTTTTAGGAAGTAAGGAATGCTTCTGTAAATCGTTCCTATACTCCGTGACGAGGCGATTAATTGGGACATTTCGATATTTATGATGACTTGAGAAATTTTATAGAAGCACTCTCACAGGAATTCCTTCTGAAATAAATGAAGCGACGTTGAAAATTTAATGGTTGATACGAACAATACCAATGTTAATTACTTAGAAACATTTTATCCCAGCGTTGCTAACTTATTAGGAAGCTCATTGGTGACTCGAAGCTGGTGGAGAATAAATTGCAGAGTCTCGATTACCGACGTAAAGTTGCCGCCTATCGGTATTTTATAGGATACACTTTGGAGAGTGTGCGGGGGAATTGTTTGATTTAATTCCACCATCCCCATTTCGTCACTACGGGACTAGGCGTGGTCTTGGATTCCATCCTTATGTTGTAGATAGTCCACCAGCGCGCACGAAGCGATTCGATTCATGCTTCATCATGCGAACAGCTAAGGAGTGGAATTCTCTACGGGCCGGTCTCTTCCCCGATAGTTATAACTTGGATCTTTTCAAGTCGAGAGTGAACAGGTACTATCTAAGTAAGCATGTATCACCCTCGACCGCATCGTCGCTTACCATCAGGTGAGATCGTGGTCAAACGCTTGTTTATAATACTACTAATACTACTACTACAGCCTATTTGCGTCCCACTACAGGCCTCCCCTCACCATGAGAGGGTTTGGGCTAGTCCCCACGCGGGCCCAGTGCGGATTGGGGACTTCATGCACATCTTTGAATTACTTCGCAGATGCGTGCAGGTTTCCTCACGATGTTTTCCTTCACCGAAAAGCGCAGTGGTCAATTCAAATTGAATTTCGCACATAATTAAACTTAGAGGTGCGAGCCGGAATCGAACCCCCGACCCTCTGCATGAGAGGCGGTAGGCCGAACCACTAGGCCACCACGGTTTATAATACTAATAAAATAATTATTATTACTTATACTACCGAGATTTTTGGTTGCGTAGGTATTGCGTCCGTCGCCTCAAGTTACAGTAGTTTTATAACCGGTTTGTGTTGTAATACTCGTAGTTTATTCGAAGTAAGAAAATCAATTTACATTTTCTACCTGTTGTACTTGTTGTATTAGGTACCTATTTATTTTATGTCAGAATGTTCAAGAGTAATTTACGATTTTCATCGTTAAGTAGATGCGTTTAGAGTTTTCAGTTTCTTTGATAAACCGAAATCCAATGACGTAGTCTTACCGACATCGCAATATAAAGTTAAGTTAAATTTAGATGCAAAACAATAAGTTTAAGTAAGTACTTATATGCAGTTCTCTCAGTACTGGAAGACACGCCGTCCACCGTCAGCAGGCCTCCAACTTGATGGAACAACCACCACCATCACAATCACCTATTTACGCCCCATTTTCATATGGTCTATTTTGAACACAACTACGTAAGGCTTAAGGCCGTTCCCTGACCCAGCATCGTCAAATTGCTCATTTAAGATCATACTTTTCTAAGAAATGTTAAAAGTTAAAAATATGAAAAAAAAAAACATATGTTATATTTGATTATATTATCCTTACATTGACAGCTTTCTTTACACGTTTCACGAAACTTCGCTCGATACAATTTAATTCCAAAGTAACCTCTAACTCGGACATTTAATCCAATTTTACTCCAGTTTATAATATCAAACAGTGTAATACTAAATATAACAGAAAAAATATCCATGTTATATGCATACATTGACAGCTTTATAAATGCCATGTTTTAGGCGGTATTTTTATAGAAATAAAAACGTGTTAAAAAGTAACTAAATCGGGCGTTCTGTGCGTAGCGCTTTCTCTTTCACTCGTCCCACGAGTGACAGTGACGGCTAAGCTGGGTCTATGAATGGCCTTAAGCTAAGTTTATAACTTAAAGGTAGGTACGTTATTTTTATAAGCGTTTTGAGTCACTATAATTCGTTCACTTGGTTGTTTTACTACGGGTACTTAATATGTCATTAAAATGTACTCAATGGAAATGTAAACGAAGTGACAAGTTTTTTTATTATAAAGTTACCTAACATAAAGAAACAGAATATAGTAGCTTCTGCCCGCGACTTCCTCCGCTTGGAATTCGGTTATCGCGTTTCCGCGGGAACTATGCGTTTTTCCTAAATAAAAAGTAGCCTATGTCCTTTTCTCGGGACTCCAACTGTCTTCATACCAAATTTCATCAAAATCGGTCCAGTAGTTTTTACGTGATGCGTGGTCAAATAAACAGACACAATTCTAAGAACTGTTTAATGTGTTCTGTTATCGATTCTATAATTATCCCCAGCCAACTTTTTTTTCGAATATCTCCCATGTACAGACCCTCTTTGTTTCGACCCTCTTTAGCTTTATTATATGTGTATGTATGTATATAGAATATTAATGAAATTGCTTGCTAAAAAAAACTGGACACCAGCATGAGCAGAAAATGGGAAATAGTGCAGAAGGTATGTCTGTATGAGTAATAATTGCGGACCGCAAAATGTTTAATGATTCGTCTCATCAGAGACCCTCGACTTTGTAAAAAGCCGTGTTGCCGCGCGCGCGCATGGTTAGTTGCGTAGTTATACTGACGAAGGCAGAAGCTTCATAAATAATCATTATGACTTATCTCTTTGATTTTAAAATCATAAAGTAGATAAAAACTTCGTAGAGGATAATACTATCATTTTGTTATCATCCTTTTAACGTGTATTTAAACCGTTTGAAAAAAGCCGTGATTATGCTTTGATATCATTATTTTCTATACAAGCAAAGGAATGCTTCAATGGAGTATTTTAATAAAAATATAGGAATTTATGTTTACTTACCTGTGTCAATGGCGACGATTGACATTTGAAAGTTGATGTTTATAGTGCTGACGCTAAATTTGCCAAATACCCTATCGGCGTCCTTTACACTGATATTAAATAAATAAATAGCTCTCAGACGCGCTGTTCACAATAGCCGAGTTTCACGAATAATTAATTAATACAAAACAGCAATTATAATAAATAATATGACACGAAATTTTAATATGAATGATAGTAGTTTTATTATTTATTTATAATTCATAATAGTTTATGCAGTTGTTTAATATCAATACATATGTACATTGTTATATAAGTATATCAAACTATTTAATACTAGTTATACTTGTATGAAATACTTAATGTGTTCATAATGTATTATACAATGACGTGTAAAACGTACATTTTATGAATAAATGTATTTAATTGAATTACTTTCACCATAAAGGATAAAAGATATGGAGCACAAATATTTGGCGAATAGAGCCAAGTGAACTGCCACCACATCCTATTTTGCATTAAGCTATTTTTAGTACAAATCGATTATTATCGACGATTATTATTTTAAATGTTAAAAATAATATGTACTTTTAACGACGACTTACGAAAGTGTCATGAAATCGAAACAAATGATTTTTGCCTCATCACAAGTTTTAAAAAGTAAAATGTCATAAGTTGCTTCATTCTTATGTAATAGAGTGATACGTTTTTTTAGGTTCTCTGAGGGCTTCCGACTAAGAGACTGGCGCCCACGGATGACTTTTGTCGCCGGCGACAGTTTCGTCAGTCGGTCAAGTCCAAGGAGATGTATGGAGATGCGCCCACAGGTGACTTTTTCTTCAGTTTGCTATGGAGACGCGACTTTTGAGGTGACAGAAACTTTTTTGTCACGGCGACAAAAGTCACCCGTGGGCGCAGTCTTTAATAATTGCTATACCACTGGATTAAAATATTAAACTGCGAAAGATATCATTTCGAAGTGTTCGTCCACAATTGCTGGAATTGGAGCTGAAGTCAATTTCGGCGGACGATTTAAAGCGTCCAATTAAATTTGATCCCGGCCCGTTTTAATTAACGTGTGCATTATTTTACAAGTTCAGCTTTATAAGACTTTAAAGTGTAGTTTTGAAGCTTCACCAACGGCTGTTTTAGAGGCATTCGACACTGATGCGATACATATCCTAAATGCATTCTAAAGTAGAGAATATCTAGTTTAATTAGGGGTTATTTGCAACAAAGATTTTATTTCCAATTATTGAAAATCCTCTTATTGCTTCTTAACACTCTCCAAGGAATCCACATGCCAAATTTCAGCATTCTATGAAAAGTATTTTCGGCTGTGCATTTTCTGTCAGTCACGCCAGTCAGTCACTTAGTACGGGGAGTTTTGTATGTATTGATATTTTTGTCCATCTAAATCATCATTTTTTTTTAAAACAAGTACCTAGTAAGTGTTGATTAAGTAATTTATATATATTACCCCAGCCCGAAAATTCGTCCGCGTGATAAGTATAAGAGCGTTCCAGTTCCAGCAGATTAAAACATTTCCTACCCATTCCATTTTTCGTATTAAATATACGAGTTATTTATGTAGTTTCTACATAGATAACTCGTATATTTACCTTCTAAATTTTGTGCCAATCAGACCAGAGTTTAACTAGTACTACCTCGAGGTAGTTTTTCTAGGTATATTATAGGAGTCCCATAATGTACCTATCACTGAGGTAATTTACTACTACTACTATAGCCTACTTACGTCCTGGTTACTGCTGGGCCACGATTACTGCTGGGTACAGGCCTCCTCTCATCACGAGAGGGTTTGGGCTAGGTAATTTACTACCTAAGTACATTTAATTTATTTATTTTAGGTGTGACGTAATTTAATTCAAACATATCAGCCGTTTTATAAGTTTTGGTAACATAATTCTATGCTGTTTCGTGAAACAAAGTAAATTCCTTATTCACCTCCCTCCGCTCATTTCACGAGGCAAATAAATTTTAAAATTTGTGTAAAATCGAATCCGCAGAAGTTATTTATAGGTTTTTCAATATTCTCGCCGAGCATCGAGCACTGGTAATATTAAAATTCGTATGAAGTTCAATTCTTGCTCTCGATTTCCATAACCGTTTGCTCTGCTGACGCTCTAGGTTACATTTAAATATCATGAATATCAATTTGTAAGTTAACAAGCTGACTGTTTGAATAGATGTTTGAACATCCTGCTTATATGGGTTTATCGAGTAGATGGGCATTTTTACTTAATCTTGTAGGTACCCCAATTAGTGTAAATGTAAAAAAAAAATTAAGACCGTGTCAGTTTTGTGACCATAATTAAGCATTAAGTTTAATGGAATGACACATTTTAATATGATTTATAAATTGCTTAATGCATAGCCTTTAAAACATCGAGAAAATGGTTTGCTTTCACATGAATTTCGTTCTTAATTATGGTCACAAAACTGACGCGGTCTTAATTTTTTTCTGACATTTTCACTAATTGGGGTACAAGATTTGGTAAAAATACCCAGATACGTAGTTAACTTTGAGGGGATTGTGCATGATACAATAATATGCTTCGCCAGGTGTATGTGAGAAGCATACAAGAAGCTAGCGGCTAACCTTCAGGACTGAAGAGGCACGCTAAGAGAGAGAGAGAGAGAGAGGTGTATGATACTCCGTAATTGTGTAGGTAGTGTGACACAAGTGTCATCATCGCTGCTATGTGTTGCAAGTGGTGTATTAAAAATAATCCCCGACTGCATGAATCCTGCGAGTGTTTCATTAAATTATTACGTTGGAGGACGAATGAAACGTATTAATAAAACGTAATAATGAATTAAAGATAGAATGTGTGTTAGTTATTTACACGACGACATAATAAAAGCGTTGTAAAAAGGTGATCAAAGGTGTGTGTATGTATACTTACATAAAAACAAACGAAAATGAATTTTACTCACATGGCAAGACAAGAGTCTAAAAATGTTGTCCGGTACAACACGCACAGTTCTACATGTATATAGATAATTCTGTATCCATGTCAGCCGAAAGACGTCCACTGCTGGACATAGGAATCCTCCAAAACTATTCTCAAGTGGCCTGAATAAAATTCAAATCAAAACTGAAGAACGTCCAGAATTAAAACTTCTTTAGAATCTGAAACTTCCAGTCGAATGCATAGAATCGGATCTGGGTATGCTTTCAAACCGTAACTAGCATCAAAACTCCAACCCGACCGTCCACAATGCGAACGTTACAGCCGAAAGTTTTAAAAAGTCCAAATGGGAACGTTCAACCGTTTTCCAATTTAAATTACGCAGTCAAATGCAGTGGATCGCGCCGAGATTTAATATCGGAAATGCGGGTATTTCTTCAGTAATTGAGCGAATGAAGTGCTCTTCACTGTCTGCATTTATAAAATATACACACCGAGTCACCGACTGACGTAAAGACGGGGGAGGTGGATGTGGTATTTAGGGTTTTTTTTTATTACGAATGGGCTTGCGTTTGACCCTAATCACACCTGATGAAATGTAATGATAGGGTCTAAGGTGGAACACGCTTACCCAGAAGATGCCTATTCACTCTAGACTTGAATACACCAAGATTATAGGAACTGGGAAACACAAACGCAGGGAGGGAATTCCAAAGTTTAGCAATGCGAACAAGAAAAGATTTAGCGCATCGCTTTGTTCGGCTCATGGGAAACTCAACCACATGAGGATGGAAACCCTCCCGTCGTCTAGTATTTCGATGATAATAAGTAGATGGTTGTATAAGATCGTGAAGTTCCTGAGCGCACTCTCCATAATACACCTTATAAAAAACCGACAGACAGGCAACCCTACACCGATGCTCCAAGCTTTGAAGCTTGGTTCCAACGAGCGCTTTGTCACCAATCACCTTCTATAGCTCGACGATTAACCGAGTCCAGAGCATCCAGCTAATACTTTGCAGAGCCATCCCAGATTTATCCAAGTTCAAGTTCATCTGGTAATGTTTTTCAAGCTAGGTAAATGCCTACCAAGCAATAAGAACTGTCCATAAACTCCGATGGAATCATCAGTGCGTTGCCGATCTTTAAATAGTTTATTTTTTTATTTTCATAAAAAATACACATAGTTCACAATATGTCTGGCCACACTAGGCGTTGTCTGTCCTCGGCTTACGTGACTTCTATTTGCTCAGTTGGCTATCGTTCATTTACAATTCTATGTACGAGTGTTTCTTATTTGACAAGATTTGAATTTGTGAATAGAACAATCATTTAATTATTTTTACACGAATGTTCCAATTTGTTGCAGTTTTGTACAGGCCAAAAAGTACCTACCTACAGGCATTACTGTTATGCTTCGAATTGTAATCCAAAAGTACACCATTCTAAAGAAAAGATAATCTTAATCTTCACACATCCTGAAAGATATTTTTTCGAAGTCTGAAAAAAAAGAGGTTTACTTTTAAGTAATTTTGGGGCTCTATGCGAAGCCTTAAATAGGGATCTCGCTTTTCCCTATAGGATCGCTCACGCGTCAAGTCTAACTTTAAATCTAGCTGCTTAAAGTTCACGCGACGCGTGAGCGATCCTATAGGAAAGAGCGAGATCCCTATTTAAAGACTCCGAATTTAGGCCCTGGTTGCTTGATAATATTTTGGCCGCTCGCTTTGCTACTCTTCAAATCGTCTATGAATTAAATGAACCAAATGTCTTAAAAGAACTTTTAATAGGTCAATATGTGTGAAATGTCCCAAGATATTTATTTATTTATTTATTATTTATTTAATATACGAGTAGGCGCTATAATGGATTCCTACCAGAAGATGCTTCAGAAAGACGAAGAATATCTACTGAATGCAATGAAATAAATCTAAATATTTACCATATCCAGAATTCTTCCGAATTGGGAACCAACGGCGTTTATCGATCCACGCACTCCGGCCGGCTGGGTGCAAATCGGCCATGTTGTTTTATCGTTTACATTTACGAGTAAATACAACTGTCCGCGAACCTCTGATTTTATTGAAATTTATTTTCACAAAAACCCCTGACACAACATTCGGAGAATAATTTTGCGGAGAGCTTTAAATCTGACAGCCGTGGTGGCTTAGTGGTTTGACCTACCGCCTCTCATGCAGAGGGTCTCGGGTTCAAATCCGGCTCGCACCTCTGAAATTATTTATGTGTGAAATTCAATTGGAATTTACCACTGAGCTTTTCGGTGAAGGAAAACATCTGATTCAATAGAAGATTTGCCAGTGCCTGTGTCCGTTCATTTGAAACCTCAATCCATACTAATATTATAGACGTGAAAGTGTGTTTGTTTGTTCGTTTGTTTGTTTGTCCTACCTTGACGTCGTAGGACTAGACCGATTTGAATGAAATTTGGTACTTAGTTTGAGACACTGGGAATAACATAGGATTTATCCTGATATTTCAACGGGATGGGTTTTCTACGGGTTAAACCAGTTTTTGAAATACCTACTTCTCTAACTATAACCATCTATACATATGTATAGTGTGATCGGGTAAGCAAATTCTAAGTATATACGCGGGACGAAGTCGCGGGCAACGGCTAGTCTATGCTAAGTAACTAGCTGACCCCGCGGACTTCGTACCGCCTTAGAATTTTTATTTTTGTGTGTGAAAATAGCTTACGTCCTATTCTCAGACCTACTGAACATACACTCCAAATTTTATAAGAATCGGTCGAGCCGTTTCGGAGGAGTATGGTTACAAACACTGTGACACGAGAATTTTATATATTAGAAGATAATAAGCAGTGCTCGGAATAGGTAGTGCCTATTTACCTAAACTTCAGAGGAGGACCTAACTAAGAGTGGTTACAACCACCAAAAAATATTATTTATTATTATTGTTCGCGGGATTTCCCGGGATTCATAAGAGTCAATCGACATATACCCAGACTCGGGATCAAATTATTAACTAAATGCAATTGTTTAATGCCGATAGTTTGAATGGTTACGTTGAAAACTTAAAAGTCGACCTCGTAAGTGGCCGTCGTCGAACATCAAAATCTGCCCGAAATTTATTTTTTTGCGCCTTTATTTTTTTTGCATTGTGTTATAATATAGAAGATATTGTCAATTAAAGAAATTGTCTGAAAGTCGAAAACATGGAAAAACTTATGGTTATTTATTATAATTCTTTAAGCAATAACTTTAATGATAATAGTACTGATACTGATGATATTTTTGATGTTGATGATGATGATACCGATTGAAAGATGTTTATTTAGTACAAATTTGTATACATTAAATGTTTGAAACATATGATAACCAGTTTTTATTTCAATTACCTCGTCACACACATATACATTACATTTTTGATCGATTTTCTACACAGTACGTTATATGTCACGACACGCATTTTTCTGAATTAAACTATTGAATTTTACTAATAATTTGACGCCGAGTCTGATTATATGTCGATTAGGTACTCTTATGAATCCCGGGAAATCCCGCGAACAATATTAATAAATAATATTTTTTGGTGGTTGTAACCACTCTTAGTTAGGTCCTCATCTGAAGTTTAGGTAAATAGGCACTACCTATTCCGAGCACTGATAATAAGTCTGTAGATGTCGCCTCTGAAACTTGAAAATTAAAAGAAACTATCTAGTCGAAGAGACTATATAAACGATACTGAACACAAATTATAAATTGTTAGAAAAATCGTCTGTAGGTATGTGTGTGTGTGTATGTATGTATGTATGCATGTATGTCCGGATTTATCTCGAAAACTACTGGACGGATTGCTACAAAATTCGGTATGGAGGTAGTAACACTGGTCAAAATATAGGCTACTTTTTATCCCGGAAAAATGCATAGTTCCCGCGGGAATACCATTAATGAATTCCACGCCGCCGAAGTCGTGGGCAGTAGCTGTTGTCGACATACTGTACGTATTTTGAAAATGTTCAATACTTTTGAATACTTTTTTTTAATGGGACCAATTTGAACAAATCTTCTAATATATAAAAATAAGTCGGGTTTTCCTCCCTGACGCTATAACTCCAGAACGCACGAACCGATTTCCACGGTTTTGCATTCGTTGGAAAGGTCTCGGGCTCCGTGAGGTTTAAGGCGGTACGAAGTCCGCGGGGTCAGCTAGTTAAATATAATAATTTCCAAATTTATTTTGATTTTTTGAAGTGGGTTAAAAATGTAGTTGTGTCGTATTTTTCAGCTATAGCTTGAATTTAATAAAATTGCTTCGTTTCTTTCCCATAAATACTTTTAATACACACAATTATCAGTCTTTAAATCAATTTTCAGTTTTTATCTAATCATTTCCAATCAATCTTAACTATATATGAATTTGAATATGGATTTCATATCTAGTATAACTAGAAGTTAGTTTGATGGGCAAGTTCTGTCAATACGTTCCGACCGTCTGTTTAATGTAGGGACGTCTTGGTCGTTATCTCCTATGTCCCTGTCAGCGTCTTCATCACAGTATAATAAACCATCCAGTCGGTCGACGAGTTGTTTTGACAAAGCAATCGTACCTTATGGTAAATTCTTTTTCTGACGTGTAAAAGTGCCGCTATGTGGCCAATTTGCTGAATAAATGATTGAATTGAATTGAATTATACGGCTACTTGCATCTGCCCGCGACATTGGGTTATAGCTTTTTTTGGGATAAGAAGTAGCATATTTATGCTGAGCCAGCAACCTCTCCGCTGCCATGAAGACACACACACATACTTGTTCCTATGTTTTTCTTTTTTTTTTGCTGTCGTGTTTGTACTATTATTTTTGTGAATTTTGTGTGTATTTTTTTTGCTGTAAACTGTGTCTTCTGTGCAGCGAATAAATGTCTTTCTTCTTCTTCTTCTTCATATTATGTCCTTTCTTGGAACTGCGACTATCTCCATACCAATGTTCATCTGAATCTGTTTAGCGGTTTAAGCGTGAAGAGGTAACAGACAGAATTACTATCGCATTTTAATATTAGTATGGATAGTTGCAGAGACAACGTAATTATATAGACTGTCAATCTCCTTACAAATCGGCGTACATCGGAAAAGCTCTTTATTATGAGCAACATCCAGGGGCGCTTCTAATTTCCATCATCATCATCATCATCATTTCAGCCGAAAGATGTCCGGGTCCGTGGCTGGACATAGGCCTCCCCCAAGCCTCGCCACTCAGACCGGTCCTGTGCTACTTGCTTCCACCGTTGCTTGTTTCTAATTTCCATACGAGTACATACCCATTAAGATGATTTGAGGCGCCATCTGGATGTTGCCCATGGAGTTCAAATTGATATGCATTTATTTTGTGTTCAGTATCATTTATATAGTGCCCTCGTCTTGATAGGTATCTTTTTTTTATACACGGTGGGTCAGAAAATATGGTCTTTAATTTTTTTTGAGTTGGTAAAAAAAAAAAAATTGTATATGGGATTGGTTGTGTGAGCGACGCTTGAATCCTATACAAAATATATTTTATTAACCAACTCGAAAAAAAATTAAGACCTATACAATATACTTAGAATCGATAGCCGATACTGTGGGTTAATTATTTGCCATATTTTCTGACCCACCATGTATATTCATTGTTATAGGGAAACGAGCGCACAACCCACCTGATGGTAAGTGGTCACTGCGACCCGTGGACACCGAAATCCTATGATCCCCCATTAAGAAACCATAAGACCTCGAATGCGTTGCCTACCCTGAGGCCTAAGATGGAATGCCTCTGTGCCACAAATTTCACCGGCTGCCTTAACCCCCTACCGGAACACAACAGTGCGAGTACTGCTATTTGGCGGTAGGTTAGCGGGGAAAGACGGTGGTACCACCCCGGATGGACCTAACACTACAAAAAGTTTCTTTTAATTTTCAAGTTACAGACGTGACTTCTTCCACAGACTTATTATTAGTAGGTATATGGACTGTGGTCATCATTCTGTGATAGCAAGACACTATTACTATGACATACGGATTAAACAATAACAGACTCTTTGTCAACTGGGTAAGTATCGCACCGGAATCACAATCAGCCGAAGAAAAATGGCCCGTCAAAACGGGTGCCCGAACAACTCGGGCACCTGTTTGGCGCTCAGTAAATTTGAGTCTTATAGTGTTAGGTTTGCTTTTGAATAAAATATTTATCTTGACACATATTATAAAGAGGCGTTATTAGCATATTGGAACGTATTTTCTAATGTCAGTTTTCTCCATATATTTTGACATAATTCTGTTAGGCACTGTTCGTCCATATGTTATTACAGGTCAATGATCGCACCCCGTATTAGCTATGCTATGCTTTACCTACTCAGGATAAGATGAGACTCTAGTTACACGTAAAAGCAGAGCATGAGACTTGAGAGTCTGGCGAGCCGGCGAAGTTTGGATCTAGTTTTAATTGAACGGAGACTCACGAACTAGATTTTTAGATTATTTGCTTCATTATTAATGAAATGTAAGTTTTCTTGAAAACAACGTAGGTACTTACTTGATTTCTTCATCTACAGACAAACGAAAATTAAAATTTCGCATGAACTTGAATTCCCATTTCCAGGACACCCACTGTAAACCTAAAGATTTTAAAACTTTTCACAGAGCTGTAGGTAAGGGCGGATCCAGGGGGGGGTCACGACACCCCCCCCCCCCTCGGCAGGACTAGGTCTAACTGCTATTTATTTATTTAAACTTACATACAAAATGTATACAATTGGCGGACTATTGCTATTATGTATTTTTAACCCCTGGCGTGAAAAGGGGGGGTGGTTGTATGACTTGACTCCCTCTGAGTCGAAAGATGGATCCGCCCTTGGCTGTAGGTACGTTTTCTTGTAAGTAACAGTAATTAATTTGCCGTAAGTTAGCTGCCATCCATTCTACTTGAAAACTATTTATGCGTCGCGTATTAAGTTCCCTTAAGCCAGGTATCTCATGCCGTGCGACATTTTCTAGACGGCGTGTACATTTCAGCAAAGTTAGACCAAGTTCCAAATCCGTAATGTTTTGATGCACTCCGTCTGGCTCCCCGATTAAATACGATACCGTTTCCATTTGCACACGACACGATAATGCACTACACGCCGGCGGAAATGCACGGATGGTGCGAAAAATGTTACCTGAATTGGGTTTCATGTTTGCAAAACGGATTGAACTTATTTGAATGCGAAATCTAACAGACATGCACTACTGTCATGCTAGGGACTGACACTTATGAAACCGTAAGTTATTTGTTACTTTTATCCATGTAAGGTTGGAACTAGTCTTAGCTGTAACTATAATCTACGATTTTTATACTTTAAACGCATAAAAAAACATCTCCAAATTACGTGTCCCACTCTGTACGGTTTAGCAGCGGATAATCTGACTTATTAATAGGTTCCAACTTCACATTTGAGGGTATAAACATATCGGAACTAACTTTCTTTCAATGCTATTAGGCGGTTGGTAACATTTCCTGTCTGTTACCTTCTTAATTTGAGATTGTAAGATATCTAAAACTAAAAAAAAACTACTTAGAATGCTCCTAAAGGTAAGTATTTGTAAATATAGCTGCTGAGAAAAAACTACCAGAAGATACAACAATAAAGCTATGTGTGTCGGGCATAACCAAATATCAATGCTTTTAAAAAAATAATGGTAACTGGCAGGTAACAATAGCCTGGAAGTCATTGCCCTTTATGTATAATAGAGCAAATAACTAATTAAAATTATAATCCCTGTCCACGGCGGCGTAGGGCCGAGGGCATCCCAGCTTCCTTGGAACAACGCACCTGCTCCAGCTATTGATCATAATTACTGCCTCCTAAGGGAGATTATTTCATGCCCTGCATAACGTACATGGTACAGTTAGCAGCAGAAGTAACGATCACACTCTTATTCAATTGATAATGATAAGATCGAGGACGTGTTGAGCTCGGCAATTCAGCAACTTCTTCTGTGCATCAATTTTACGAAGTGTTTTTGAACTGTTTTTCTTTCGTCCGGTTGATTAGCATATGGGAAATGTGAACGGTTTGGTTTCCTAGGGCGGAAATGTTTTTGAATAAATTTCTGGTATGCAGATTTAGCATCTCTAGATGTATGCAGTGAATTTTAAATTGAACCGTGATGCCAAGCAGTGATGTCCTTTTTGTTCAGTGAAAATTCTTAAGCATCTGTGTTAAGTATTTTGTTTTGTTTAGAAAAATTCAGAAGACTGAACGACGGCCAGATTGGTCCAGTTGGTAGTGACCCTGCCTTCTGTTCCGATGGTCGCGGGTTCGAGTCCCGCTCAGGGCAAACTTTGTGTGATGAACACGAATGTTTGTGCTCGAGTCATGGATGTTAGTATTTATATATGTATGTATTTCTCTATATAAGTATTTATATCGTTGTCTAGCACCCATAGTACAAGCTTTGCTTAGTTTGGGGCTAGGTCAATGTGTGTGAAATGTCCCAAGATATATATATATCTTGGGACATTCCAGAAGAAAAGAAGACAGCTATTCTTATGGCCCGTTGCGTTGATTCAAGCGCAGTTGACGGACTCATGGTCGTTAAATATGGCCGCCGAGCGGTCATTCCATAGAGAAACGTCATTTCATCCCATAGTAAAATATTTAACGAACGCTGCTTACTTAGCGGACGGTTGGAATCAACTCACCCATAGTCATTTCCACGTACTTTTTATTTAGAACTTAAAACTTGAGTTCATATAGTAGCAAATTAATTTGTTTGTATAGCTCGACACAACTTTGAAGGCGCGCAGCGAAGCACTTAAGGCGTTGCGTTGACGCAGAGTATATTGCTAAATCCAGAGCGGAGTATATTCTAAGTTGTGCAAACCTGTACATTTATTTACGCACTGAATGAATATACAACGAAGTCCCTTTATTTATCAATTTCACAAACGGTCTGGCAATTTTGCAGTGTGAAAAATTGCGACCACCTGACGCAATTCTCTTATCTTCAAAGCGTAAAAGAACAATATCGTTGAGTACACTCCCCACTAAAATTCGTGTCCATAAAAAGATTTACAGCAAGAAATTCACATTGTAACCTCAATTTAAAATTTTTACATCGACTTTTACAACCGTCGTAGTGCAGCCAAAGTGAACTGTACAAATTATGAGTTGAGTGTTTTTTTGCTGTTGCTTTTGTCTGTTTTGGCTTTCGCTTCGTTGTCTCCAATAATTCGCATAAGACCAATATCTATCAAGCAAACTGTATTTAAATTCAATACCTGTATTGGGAATGTCATTTAAGTACTAGCCAATGCCCGCGACTTCGTTCCGCATAGGCTTAGAAGTTGCGTACCCGATGATACTATACATAATTATAGGTAGTTATAGAAGTATTACAAAAAACTGGATTTGATTTGATACTTTGGTTTTAAGACTTCTAAACATTGATCTATAATAAGTAATAACATATGGACGAACAGTGCCTAACAGAATATGTCAAGATATATGGAGCAAAATGACATTAGAAAATACGTTCCAATATGCCAATAACGCCTCTTTATAACGAAGGCCAAACGGGTGCCTGAGCTGTTCGGGCACCCGTTTTGACGGGGCCATTTTTCTCCGGCTGATTGTGAATCCTTACTTATAATAGATCAAAGGATTTTTCGCACAGCTGAATGAAACCGAATGAACGAGACAAAATTGCTGCGTTAGAATTACATACATTTAACATAACAATGGAGCTGTGCTTGAAAACCGTAGTCGAGAAGTAATCGCTCGAGTTGGGGACTGTTTGCATTCGAGATAGCGAGCCGTTATGACTGCGACTCGTCATGTCGACGTAACGACGCCACAATCGTCACACAACTCGATAAAACTAAACTCGTTGGTGGTAATGCGATTAAGATATTATGTCCACTCTGCTTTCAAGTTACAGTTATTTGATAATCATTAAACGAAATCGAAGAATTGAATTTTCATTTTTAAAATTGTGAAGAGCTTGTCGGTCTGCTATTTTAAATTAATTTCAATGAATCGAATAAAGCTTTGAAAACTAAAGCTACATGTGCACTTCTAAAATACTATGCGGTATCTAAACGAAAACAAGATAAAGGTAAAATTGAAAAGAATCCAACGCGTTTTGCTATCAGCGGGATATTTAGATGCTAAAGCGACTGTTTTCCTGTCTGGCTGCGGCTGTCGACTTTTGGTACTTTCATTCTTTTAGGATAATGACGGAAGATTTTTCTGAATTGTTGAAAGTTCAAATTCCAATTAACTGGGACACACAATATAAAAGTTCAAAAAATGTAACTACAAGAAATCTTTTCAGTACATTCAAATAAACAAATTATTAAAAATATGCATTTACAAACTTACACAGTAGATTAAAAAACTGAAACATGAAGTTTCAGATTTTTAATCTACTAACACTGGTACAGGGAGATCTGCTTGTAGCTATTCTGCTATTAATTATAACATTCTTCAAGACATGTATATTGTAATAGTCTCATAATGTATGAAATTAAAATTTATACAGTTTTTCATTTGAAATAATTATAGATCGTTTAGAAAAATGAAGTAACCATTATGAATAAACTAACATGCAATTTCCCATGGCGGATGGGGCCGGATAGTTCTCGGAAAGCGTCCGCTAGACGAGCAGACGGTAGCCCCAACAAGATGGAGAGACGACCTGGTGAAGGTCGAGTGAAGTCGGTGGAAGCGAGCGGCACAGGACCGGTAGGAGTGGCGAGTCTTGAGGGTGCTTGAGGGAGGGCTATGCCCAGCAGTGGACGTCTATCGGCTAACGGATGATGATGAAAGAGTTTAATAAAATAATACTCCTAGTGTTCATAAAGGTACGCCCCTACTTAGTTTGCTTTCTTCATCTCAACTATTTCACAGCGGTGGTTTGGTAGAGATCGCTATTGAGATAAGACTGCCTGCTGTATAGTCGTTTTTGACAAACAATGTGTGCTCGTTTTTAACAACCAATGCATGCCATAAAAAAGTAATTATATTTTTTACACTTTTGTTTTAAATGTAGCTTGGAGTCAGCCATATTTAGAACTAGCTTCTGCCCGCGACTTCGCCCGCGTGGAATTCGGTTATCGCACTCCCGCGGGAACCATGCGTTTTTCCGGGATAAAAAGTACCCTATGTCCTTTCTCGGGACTCCAACTATCTCTATGCCAAATTTCATCTTAATCGGTCCAGCGGTTGAAGCGTGAAGAAGTAACAGACAGAGAGACAGACTGAGTTACTTTCGCATTTATAATATTAACTAGCTTCTGCCCGCGATTTCGCCCGCGTGGAATTCGGTTATCGCGTTCCCGCGGGAACTATGCGTTTTCCGGGATGAAAGTAGGCTATGTCCTTTCCCGGGGCCCCATCTATATCCATGCCAAATTTCATCTCAATCGGTCCAGCGGTTGAAGCGTGAAGAGTTAACAAACAGATAGACAGAAAGAGAGACAGACAGAGTTAGTTTCGCATTTATAATATTAATATGGATAATATGGATATGGATATGGATATTGATATGGATACCTTACCTACCTAGTCAACTGTTGGATTTTAAGGTTTCTTAGGCATTGAACATAATTTAATTACGACTACTACGGTTCACTATACGGTTTTCAATCAACTTGCCGTTTGTGGGCTCTTGTTTCCGTTTATTCCAATGTTCGCCTCCTGTTTGTCCCGTATAGGCTAACTTCAACTATTGTACCCATATTTCCATTTATGTCCTTTGAAGGGAACAACAATACGCAAGTTACGCAACTGTTTACTTCGACAAAATAAGCCAATGGGTACGTAAAGGTACACTTTATACCCAATCTGAGAAACTAAGAAGGTGAAAATAGTGCTGAAGCGTCGAATTAGGTACTGGGTGCACATAATCCGAACTAAAAAAAAATCATTCTTCATCAAGATTAATTTAAAAGAAGAATTCTTTCTACTTCCTCTGTGGTCCGTGCTGAATTTGAAGCAGCTGTTATGTGCACAATGCAAATGACTGACTTGTGGAAGTGATAATGAAAAGGGCGCCCAAAGACTATTCTTTCCTTTGATAAAAACTGAGTGGTTAAGTCTAGCAGCTGTAGCCAATGTCACTTTAGTTCTTTAGTTACTCGCTCGGTTTGCAGTTCCGTAATGCATTTTACATTTAACAATGGAAGTGGTTAGTGGGGCTGAACTGATGCAAGGCTGCAAATGGGATTAGCTTTTGTGCCGAGAGATCTAACTGTTGAACAGGTTCAAAGCGTAGGTCGTAAAATTAAAATTATTCAGTACTAGCTACTGGCTATAGATAAGGCTAAGATTTCGTCCGCATGGAATTCGGTAAAGCGTTCCGCGGAAACTATGCGTTTTTCCGGGATAAAAAGTGGTTTATATGTTGACCAGTGTTATAAACAACCCCTGTATAAATTTTTTTCCATTCCATCCAGTAGTTTTTAACTGTAAGTATATATTGTTTATTACATATAATAACAATAGATAGGTTATTAGCTGCAAGCACCCACACAAAAGCATGGTGCATCTACATAATTATATATATATATATAAGTAAGTAGTTTTTTTTTTATTTAATTGGTATAGGCAAACGAGTGCACAGCCCACCTGATTTTAAATGTAAATAAAGGATGATATGGTAAGTTAAAATATGTAGGTACTTACCTATATATATATATATATATATATATATATTATATATATATATATATATATATAGGTAAGTACCTACATATTTTAACTTACCATATCATCCTTTATTTACATTTAAAATCAGGTGGGCTGTGCACTCGTTTGCCTATACCAATTAAATAAAAAAAAAACTACTTACCTATATGCTGAAGCTACTGAAAGCCGAATACAAAACTAAACACATTTAGAGATCTTCTACTATCTAAAGTCCCGCGCCTTCACATTTCAAAACGCTTCATTGTATTTAAAAAGCACCATCACCACTCTCAACACATGTGTGCGTGCTGAGACAGCCAACAACTATGCGTTGAGAGAGTTGGTGGTACTTTTGAAATACTAATGAAAAAATTTAAGCGTTTTGAAACGTGAAGGCGCGGGACTTCAGACAGTAGAAGATCTCTACTACGGTTTTTATCCGAGCTCATAAATATTCACCGGTAAAGCTAGAGGGGCTCATTAGTTTTTTAGTTAAATCCGGGCTATACATACAATACATATAATATAGTCATTTTTTTCAACGTGATTAACGTCTTATAAATTGACGAACGCCGGCTGCGCCAACGAAAAATCATGACGCAATAGTAGCGTTGTAGCGTTACGTGACGTTATAAAATATTCAACAGACAACCAATTTTTTATAAATCTTTTTTTCTTTATAAAGCTTTTATTAGGTCGTCCTGTAACTAAATAACAACAACGTACTTACCTAGACGTAAGGAATCTTGCAAGCTAACCAACTTCTACTTATCGTATCATGATTATGATGAAACTTGGCAGGTGTATGTAACTTGGATGACAATGCAATAATATGGTTAGAGCTCTTCAGTTCAAACCAAAAATGGACGTTGCCAATTGCCGCATATCAGGCAATAAAGAATGCATTTAGAAATTTTAATGATTTATTTTTAAAATACCTATTGTTTAAAATGTTTTAATATCCAGTTGGTACTATGATCGATGAATCAACTGGCGTACGAAAAACCGATGCGCAAGTCCTTAGTAAATATTGTTTTAAAAAAATCAAATGAATAATAAACTTACTTAAAGCGAAAACTTAAAACCGTTATCTACAATTTTTTTTAGTCAAGTTCAAGCAAAACAATTCACCCATTCCAATTTTAAAATCTTCATGATCACGAACAACTTTTTAAAACCATGATAGCAGGATAGATTAGATTCACACTTGATTGTCGCCGAGATCGAGCAATACAGCCGGCACTTAACTTTCAAGTAACGCTGCCACTTTTTCCATTCAGTTCCCCAGACCGTAACGCGGAGGGAGTTTTTCAAGTCTGAGCTTAACTTCGGAAGTAGGACTCGGGTCCATTATAAGCGTTTTAAAGCTAAAATTGGAGTAACCGAATGTGACGTTAGTTACTTAACTTGCGGTTAAGTTTCTAATTAGTTTGGGTATAGTTCAGGTACGGCGGACTACGTAGATAATAGCTTTTCTTCAACAATGAAACGTGATATCAAATATTGCTTAGTAAAGATTAATCGTAACAAGTTATCGCAGTAAATCAGTTATCTTTACTATCGCAGGCAACACCAAAAGTTTGTTTAGGATATTTTAGACGATACTACGCCGTTATTATACTATACATACAATGTACTATTGACTTATAGAAACATACTCGTAATAGCAACTAGAATACACTTAAGACTGCCTAAGAATCCATATTATCTAGGTATACTAATATTATAAATGCGAAAGTAACTCTGTCTGTCTGTTACCTCTTCACGCTTCAACGCTGGACTGATTGAGATAAAATTTGGCATGGAGATCGATGGGGTCCCGGGAAAGGACATAGGCTACTTTTCCACGCGGGCGAAGTCGCGGGCAGAAGCTAGTCTGAAATAAAGGTGATAAATTGACAAGGTTTACAAAGTGTTCACATTTTTTACATCGATTCGTCAAGATATGAACTTTACACTGTTTGTGACTTTTGTGTTTGTATATTTTGTTTTCTGTTTTGTAGAATTAAGTGTTATTTACTTACTTAAAAATAAAAGTAAACATTTGCGATATATTTTACAGTTTTCTAATAAAACGTCAAAAACTTGTTTCATTTGCCGCTTAACGAAACCCTTTCCCACGAGCCCCCAACTGCGGCTGCTAATGCCCTCACGTTTTTATCGTCGTAGGTGACAAGTACGCGCGGAATGCGACCCCAGAGCGTCTCGGTATGTGTGATAAAGAGGAGAGTCTTTAGCACGTCCTGCACACTTAGTAAAATAACCCCCTGGACTATTTTCCCGCCGCTGTATTTCGAGGCAAGTGTCGAACATCTTGGTTAGTGTTGAACGTCCTACCTACTACTACCTACTACTAATACTACTACAGCCTATGCGTCCCACTGCTAAGCACAGGCCTCGTCTCATCACGAGAGGGTTTGGTCTATAGTCCCAACGCGGGTCCAGTGCGGATTGAGGATTTCACACACATCTTTGTATTACTACTAATGTTTTCCTTGATCGAAAAGCTCAGTGGTAAATTCAAATTGAATTTCGCACATAAGTAAACTTAGAGGTTAGAGACTGAATCGAAACCCCGATCCTTTGCATGAGAGGCGGTAGGTTGAACCACTAGGCCACCACGGCTTCGTACAATTCAGCAGGAATTTTAATCATAAGCCCTGGGGCTCTGTTTCGAAACGGAATAGGGAGCGTCCTTATCACTAAATAAGATGAAATTCGGTATGGGTATAAGTTGAAGTCCCAGGGAAGGAAATATAGGCTGGGAAGACGCACATATCCCGGGAGCGCGCGGTACTTAATCGAATTCCATGCGGGCGAAGTTGCAAGCAGAGTATATATAACAAAACGTGTACGTATGTGCGAAATTCAATTTGAATTAACCACTGAGCTTTTCGGTGAAGGAAACATCGTGAGGAAACCTGCACGCATCTGCGAAGTAATTCAAAGATGTGTGTGAAGTCCCCAATCCGCACTGGGCCCGCGTGGGGACTATAGCCCAAACCCTCTCATGATGAGAGGAGGCCTGTGCCCAGTAGTGGGACGTAAGTAGGCTGTAGTAGTAGTAGTAGTGTATATAACAAATAACTTTTTTTAGAAAAAAACATTTTTTTCCGAGTACAGGTGTTGTTATGATATTCAGATTTCGCTCAGCGACGAAACTAAACGCCGTAAAGTATTATAAAGTTCTAAACGCCGCTGAATTTATTCGCCTACTTCGTATTCCGTAAAAGAGTTTCATTCTTGCTTTTTGCATCTCGCATTTTTGCAGTACAGAACTACCTTCAGGTGATTTACGGGCCACAATTCACTCTTAAGAGACAGTGAAATATACTCTTGTGTAGTATTAGAACAAAATGAACAGTTCTAGGTACCTACTAGAAAACTAGGAAAATATAGTTGGCATCTATTTACACCTCAGTATGAAGAATGCTTATTCTTATTACACCTAAGTGCCGTGGTAAAGTGCTCAATCGTAAATACCCCTCAAATTTTAGGAAGGAGAACATTGTATGTACAATTCTAAGGAGTGTGACAAGTTTGCAAATTGCTTTTGTTCCGAACTAGCCTAAAATCTCACAATGATGAGAGGAATCCGAGGTGTGCCCAGCAGTGGGAAGTTAATTTTAAGCCCTTTTCCTATGTGGTAGTATGTATTAAGGAATTATGATAGTCTTACAGCGCTGCCTACAGGTTGCATAATTTATAACTTCTTATTTTAAAAAAATATTTGCAAAAAAATGGCGCCCAAAGAAACCAACATGAATAGAAACCTACGATCTTGATAGTTCTAGTAAACTACCCACTTGGTTTATGAATATAAGTTAGATAGGTATATATTAATTTTTCAGACACGTTTTATTCAATTAAAAATGATTCTTTTAGTTCAAATCAGTTTTCAGTTTCAAAAATATGTTATGTTAATTGCAGAAGAAAATTTCCAGAAGCGTTGGTTGATTCAAAATTGACGCCTAAAAGAGTGAAGTTGTTACATAACCAATTTTCTAAATAATTCATTCAATATTTGAAACATCGTTGTTAGGCAAGCGTTCAGTTCGATTCCCCATTTTATTTCTCAATCTGTTTTGTTGCAACGCCAATCTTTGCCGTTCGGATATTCCACTATCCCTTTGTCCTCTAGCACAAAGCTTTGGTGCAATCTCTAACCCAATTTGCAAAGGTTTTCCTGGATCTATTTCAATATGAATGGCGAAGGCATGCTCGATACTAAATGTTTGCAATGTAAGTAAAGTAAAGTTGCGTTTTTTTATATAAAAAAGCCACAGTTTGCTTTTCAAAGCATTGAAAATATTTGTTGTGGTAATTCTTTTGTATATGTATATAAGTCGGTTGTATGTTGGTAGCAATTATTAATTAAAATTTTGAAAGTCTGGCTGCCTTTTTAAGTATTTTTAAACTTGTTTCAGAGCTTGAGTTGAGGACGAATCATGAAAGTTTATCTCTGACTATTTACTGTTGGGTGTAGAAAAAAGAAGTAACAAACAACCTGTTGTGTGTATAACGAGTTCTTCTTTATTTAAGGTAGGTAGTTATTTAATAATATTAGCTGGAACACGACTAAACTACTTAACCCAAATTAGGTAGAGCGCCAAGTACCTACAAATAGTCGTGCCTAGTTTCTGTCTGGTTTCCATCTCCTAAAATGTAAAATCCGGACTTTGTCCAAAAAAAGCCGGACATTTCACACCAAAAGCCTAACATCACCACAACTAAAACCCAAACATAACTTCCTTATAAGCTGAATGAAATGAATCCCCTTTGCATCCCGAATAACGCCCCTTCCTTGGAATTGCAAAATATTATTCTGCCACGTAATTTCAGTACTCCGTAATAAAATTCTAAATTAGAAACTGATTTGAAAATTGAATTTCGTTTGCGGCCGTCCTCGTAGCCATAGATTTCGGCAAATCATTGCTTTGCTTGAGGCGCTAACAAACAGCCAAACAAAAGCCGGACAGGCCGGACAAATAAATATTTGGCCGGACACAACTAGAAAAAGCCAAACATGTACGGCTAAATACAAACAGATGGAAACCCTAGTCGTGTCTAAAATATCGACTGGATTAAATTGTATATGGCCAGTTAGTTCACGATCCTTGAGTCAGTAGTCTTCTGACAAAATAGCCGGTTGCGGTCGAAGTCCCGACAAACCCGGCCCGGCCATCTCAGACAGACAATATTATTTATTGTTCCTAGAATTCCATTTGGCTTGCGAAGTCAAGCGCAATACGGTTAGGTATAAATTTAAGCAGTCTCTAGTTAACTTGGAAGCCGTGGTAGCCGGAGTGGTTTGACCTTACTCTGAGTTTAGTTATTTACTAAATACCACTGAGTTTTTCAGTCAAAGTAAGCATCGCGAGGAAAAACCTTCACACGTCTGAGAAGTACCTAATTCAAGCTGCATGATTACAAATAATCTAACAAGAAATCAAGTCCACTCAACATAGTCGTATCTCGCCAGACTTGGCTCCACAATTCAAAAATCTCGTGCCGGATTACCTCTACGGAAAACTAAAGAGCACTCTCCCGATGCTCAATTTTGCTTTCAAACTTCGCAGGCACATATTTGTTTCCCTGTAAGCTGCGATGATATTCCGAAATCCTCCCATGTTTGATCCGCTTCTTTCGTACCAGGCTTCCTTTGGCGCGTTTGATCAGAATTTATTTACCGGGCCCAATTTCCGGGTTGAAATAAATTTTTGCATACAAAAGGACATAAATTTCAAACAATGTGTAGGACGTAGCGCAAGTTTATGTCAATTTTATTCCCTGGCAAAATATGAATACAATAAAAACTGAAATGAAAAGCAACTGAAATTTTAAAAACGTGTATTTGTAAATCGATGAAAAGTATTTCTTTCTTTGTTGAGTGCAGTTAGGGTAGGTAATGCTTTTTATACTTTAACAGGATGTATTTTCCCAATGTTTCTCGGACATAACTAGGTATTTATCCACAAAGAAATTAGAGAGGGAGTGAAAAGAATTGTATAATTATTTTCACTTTTCTTCAGCCATACGGCTGTGCTTTTTTTCTCGGTTTCACAAGATTTGTTCCAACAGTGAATGTATTTTTTTAATCGGACGTCTTTTATATTTTTACACTATTAACATGACCCTAAAAATGACCCTTTAAATAAATATAAATTGCTGTGAACACAGCTAAAACTACATTACTTTGAAACCAACCAGCATTATTACCCCGTTTCTACCAACTTTACAGACAACACAGCCATTCTAAACGCCAAGTATGATTTCATAGCAAAATACAATTTGAAAACAACTCCAGAGTTCATGAAAGTTGCTTGTTATATAATTCGCGAGGAGCAAATTACCGCTAGGAGTGCCAATTTTACCAACAAAACTTTTCCGTTGCCAAACGCGTTGCGATACTGTTTATTTCTTTGGGTCTTGGGGTAAAAGGTTGATATTCGCTATGACTGTTGTTACGGAAGTGGAGAGTTAAGTTCGTCCAAGCAGGTGGAAGGTTATTCCTTGCTTGGAACAATGTGTGACAATGTTTCTCGGCATATGACACTTGTACGCCACATTGTCAGTCATATCTTTGGAGTTTATAAGGCAAGCAGTTTAATATTAAGGGGGAAATTTATTAAACAAAATAACACTTGTCACGTGCACAACCATATATAGTATCTACTAACAGTTAGTAACTACAAATATTTGAAACACGAGCATGTGTTTGAAAATTCAATACAAAAATACACTTTTGTTTTGAACTTTTGAAAATTTCACCATTATCTTCAGCTGGATACAAGTTCTCGGTCGATAACACATAATATAGATTGAGACATAAGGTGTGCTTGTTGAAAACGTTTGCACAATTTTACACGAATGTATAGCGCAGACGAAGTCACAGGCAAAAGCTAGTTCCTGAATATAATTGCTTCCTAGTTTGTAGCATTTCTTGATCTATCATAAGTAAGGATTCACAATCAACCGGAGAAAAATGGCCCCGTCAAAACGGGTGCCCGAACAGCTCGGGCATCCGTTTGGCCTTCGTTATAAAGTGGCGTTATTGCATATTGGAACGTATTTTCTAGTGTCAGTTTGCTCCATATATTTTGACATATTCTGTTAGGCACTGTTCGTCCATATGTTATTACTTATTATAGGTCAATGATTTCAACTGTTGTTTGCTATCCGTAATATGAAGAATAACCTCAATTTTCACCTATCCATCGCTCCAAGCTCTACTAACAGCCTACAAATTTAGTTGGTCTTTATTTGTACTTTGTACCAACGAAATGCTTTTTTGCTGCATAAAAATATTGCCATCTCCTTAAAATAACAAATAACTTTGAACCCCTATTTCGCATATCGAATTTGTTGTAAGAATTTGTCTCAAACCAGTAGGATTTAATAAAACTGCTACAATAGAGCTTCTAACGGCCCGCTGAAGGCGTTTCTTGACGTAAAACAACAATTTTCGACGGCGATTCGATTCCAAAACAGTGATAAGTGAAAGCTTACCCGTTCGAGTGGCAATGAACGTGACTTCGAACGGCGCCGAGGAATAATGGTGCCTCCCAAATTAGATCGCATTGCAGGACCCTTCAACATCAAGGAATACGATTTTTACTTTGTCACGTATTTATTTAGAAAACAATTTATTTTTATTGAGAAATGCAGAGGAGGCGAATATTAGAAAGGTAAATTAAAACAGTTCCGAGGCACATTTTATCTATACTAATAATAAGTCTGTAGGTACACAGGTAGTAAATATTTCTTGAAATTAAGCATATTTCTTTTGATTTGCAATTTTATTTGACTTCAAGAAAACGGTTTTCTCCCTATAGACGCTAGAGCAAATTTACTTTGTATCAGTAAAAAAACTTCTTGAAGTTATATTTCTCTACCAAGTTAATAAATTTTCAAGTCAATAATAAAATTGTTAAACCCAAGAATACCAATTTTCTCCTGATTATATTTTTTCTTAGAATTAGCAATATTCTAAGAATTTAAGGACCTCAGAACGTCGACACGGTGATTTTTCCATAAATGAAACATTTACAATCCAAAAAAACGTTTCTTTCTAATTACGAAATATTTCAAGAAACTGCTCGGTCCTGTTTAAGGAAATTCTTTCTGCTAGTAAAGAAGAAGTCGCGTCTGAAACTTGAAAATTAAAAGAAACCATCAAGTTGTGGGGAGACTATATAAACGACACTGAACAGAAAATAACGATTTTTAGAAAAAAAAATCTGTATGTAGGTATGTATGTGTGTAATACCGGATTAAACTCGAAAACTACTGGACGGATAGCAAAAAAAAAATGGCATGGTAGTTTATAACACTGGTCAACATATAGGCTACTTTTATCCCGGAAAAACGCATAGATTTCGCGGGAATGCTATTGACGAATTCCACGCGAACGAAGTCGCGGGCAAAAGCTACAAGTTTACAATTTGGCCTCTGGTGGCCGCCATTTTGAATTTTGATTAATGTCATGTTTTCAGTGCCACTCGCGGGATTGATACGAATCGATTGACGTATTGATTCATTAAAATCGATCCATGCGTTTGAGCTCTAGAGTGCCACAAAGGAACAAACATACATTTGGTATAATGGGTAGATTATAACGTAAATAGTTCCCGCGGGAAAGCTTTTACCGAATTCCGCGCGGACGACGTCGCGGGCAGAAGCTAGTACATAATATAAAAATGATACAAAACATGTTACAGCATATCTGTGAATAATCCCGACGAGATTGCGTACATATTTTATAAGTAGGTACGAACACACCACTTGTGTGCCGTACCGACTTGTTCACTAACAAATGTGTTTTTACATAACGGAGCGCATTCATTTTAAAATGCACAGCATCTCGACAAAAGCTAGGCGAAATAGTCCCCAACTTCTAATAAAGTTGGACAACGAATGAAACGCGCTATCAGTGTGGTGTACATCCATGAAACGAATTCTAACAACTGCTCTGTTATTTATTAACAAAGTTGAACAGGTATTGAGCTTTGGGAATAAAAAATGAAATTCAAATTGTGCTCGAGCACTGTTCCGTAATGTTAGTTTTGAAATAAATTATCCAGTCTTTGGTAAGATTCAGTTAGTAATAGACTAATAAAATAATTATACGTATTTATATTTTTTTACATACAATTGTGTTTTTAAGCAGATCATCTCTTGAATAATATTTATGCATATGTAATACACTATAAGCAATTCCTCTTGTGACGAGAGGGATTGAGCTGCCGTCTCCACGCGGCCAATTTCATAAAACCACACAGTTACTTCTATTGTACAACAATCTTTAAAATTTTATAGAAACGTAATTTGCAAGAAGAATCCCCTAACATGGTTTTAACCTAGATTATGAATAATTGAATTTTATTGCACAGTTTTCACTCTTTCTTAAAATTATCAGGAATTTTATTAAAAAAAAACTTAATTTGAATAAAACCAATGTTCGTTAAAGTGTATCTAGTTATTTTAAGGGAATATTCAATTCATTATTAAAATAAACGACGAAATTATGGAGTGTAGAATGTGTCTTGGTAAGGAGCGCAATCGTATATGGCGAAACAGTCAAAAACGTGTCCAGCGGATTTGATAAGCATCAAAACAAAACACACTCTCCTCATAACCGTTTTCGCTGCGTTTTCGCATCAGCAGCGCCATCTAAAGGCGCTTTTGCAGACTATCCGCCTAGGTGGCTTGACTGGAGTGGCGACCGCAGCGCCCCCAATCTCAATTTGGTGTCCACTTTTGGAACTATAAAGATTGCGCTCCTTTACTTCAACTCTCCATACGACGAAATGAATGATTGACGTCTGTAATATTATTATTTTATACCTCTTTTAATTTTATCTTAACCCGCTGAGACAACAGTGTTTCCCAATTAGCAAACCTGCCATTTACATAACTACTTATACTAATTGCTTTTGAAACAAGCCTGTGATATACAAACGAAAAACCAAACGTGATTTGAGCCGGGAACTAGTACAAATAGCGAGCAATTTATTTCTAATCGGACAGAGGCTACGTGATTTGCAAAAGAAAAACACTAAAACAAATCATTCCACTCCGACACAAGCTGGACTTTTACTAACAGAAAACATGCACCGAAAGAAAACAGTTTTAATTTAATAAAAATCAAACGGGGCGTTTTAATTTAGTAATATTATAAATATAATTTCTGTTTTGATCATTTCCCTACCAATGAATGAAATGATCAAAACAGAAATTTGAACAAAATTTCCAAGGGATATGACCAAAACATCCGGGTTTTTAAATAGATAATCCATTTGATCAATTGCCTAGACCTCCCTGAATAAATGTTTATTGAAATGACGAAATCAGCCCAAGAAAAGGCAACTCGTTTTGCCATTTCACTAGATTTGTTTAGTAATTTGATAAAATCCCTGAAACACGTCAAGGGATTTTATCAAATTAATGATTTTTTTCTGCGCAAATGTATGCAATTAGATATAAGGAATAGTAACAGACTAAGAAAACAATTTCAAGTTACTTTTCAGTGCATGTTCTCTTCCTCAAGCATTAACCGAAGTAAATTCAGGTGAAAGCCTAAAGTTAAGCCACGCGTGATTGGCATTCTCATCTCGTTGTAACATTGATGTGATAACAGCCTTATCTTGTGTCAACTAAGGTTCAATATAGCTTATAAAAAAGTTACAGATGCTTTTACTACAAAATAAAGTTGCAGGATGAAACTAATCACTCTAATTGTATTTTCTGCAGCGCTGTCCGGTCCGTGCTTCGAATTTAGCTAATTCTGTTGGCTATTTTAGTTGCTAACGCCTTTATTTCTCCTGTGCCTGTAATTGGTTAGTAATGTGATTTAAATGCGAATAATTTTTGCATGTTAACGTTTTTGGTTTAACTTGTTCGAAGTTGGAGCGCGTTAATGGGAGCTGATGTGAGCTGAGCTGCTCGCTGGCTAACTAACTTTTTCCCCGTTGAAGTTAGAATGTTTCTGCGTTTGATAGTTGACTGTACTCGTTACATACTCAAGTAATTCTGGACTGTTAAATATTGTACAAAAAAGAATGGATAGGTAATTTTTCCTATGTTTCTTGCTGGGAACTCTTAACCGTCCTCCCCACGTCTAATTAACTAAGTCCGGGAAAATAAACGTTTTGAAATGAAGATCACTGCTTTTCCCCCCGATTTTTATCAAACGAATCCTATATTTTCTGCTCTTGATCATACCCTGTTCACCTGCAAAAATTTTTTTTAGATATGTAACAAACAAAAAGTCAGAAAATTCAATTCTTAATTTTTTTCTTTGAATATGGAAACTAGGCATGTATAGCCAGGTACTTAAAGTCGGTGTGAAGTCTCCAGTAGCAATACCATGAGTTTACAGTGATCGTACTCGCTAGCGACTACGTAAACGATTTGTATGAAGAATAGTACAGCGCCCCTGGCGGTCACTCGTTGAACTAAAATTATTCATAGTGAGTACGGTCACTGTAAACTCATGGTATTGCTACAAATCAACAAGTGCAAACCGTCAGTTACAAAAAATACTGAGTTTGTAAAAAAAATACAAAATTTGTAATAGCCAGCCAGAAAGGGTGACATACAAGTATCGATTTAAGTTTTCTTTTTATTGGCGTTTTTCCCCATTGTCACCTTTATAGATTCTGATGATACAGAACGGCTCAAAAATGAACAAATATCTTTGCGCGTTAATATACCTAGGCTAACAATTCATACTACCTATAACCCATGCCTCACTCACTTCCTAGGGTCTCAAACTACTTCTACACCAAACTTCATCCAAATCGCTCCAGTCGTTTCGATGTGAAGGAAGGACGAACGAACAAACACACTTTACAATATTAGTATGTATGAGTACCTAAGAATAGTAAAATTATAGTAATGTATTAGTAGGTATATAAGTAGTATAACACATATTATACTACAAATTACATATGGATTTACATATTTGAATATTTTCATAGAAGATACTTGATTTTTAAGGTAAAAAGACCAGGTCGTTTATATATTAAGGCAATAAAGATTAATTACGCAGATTAACTCAACATTGACTTGAGACGTCCCAATTTACCAGCGTTTCAAAATATTCTGGACACTCGCCCAGCGTGAGGCATTCATCTTAGTGCTAGCTCTGACATGGCACACGGAGTCAAGAAGAAAAAAACCTCCAAGGAATATGCTAAAAAATAACTCTCGTGACCACGGCTGTTGCATCGCGGCCGAAACGTCGAGGTAAAATATAAATAGTTTTTACGAGATTAAGTCCCGTTGATAGTTTAGTTCAGTTCAGTTCAATTGACAACACCAGCCAGCAGTTCTGCTGCAAGCACCCAAGGTCGTCTACTGAGGGAAGTGGGGGGCCATCTATGTGATCAAGGGACGGTGTGACTGGAAGATGCATGCTATCACTCGGTGGTTGCCTAGACAAGCAAATGCCGGACTAAGCTACTGCCCGTGTTGCGGCAAACCGCCTAAAGTAAGAGATTAAGTCCCGTTGATAGTGTGTTTAATATAAAAAATAAAACTTCGAAATATACTTACGTTGCTACGGACCTTTATTGTTTGTCTGTAGTCTGCACCCTTAACAAAATACAGGTATTTTGTTAACAAAATCTCGTATATTTTCGAAGCAGGTAAAACTAAAGTAATAGGTAGCTTAAAAGTGTTTATAATAATTTGTAAGAAAATGTCCGAAGAAATTTATTTCGGCAGCCCAAAATATTGGTGTTTAAATAAAACCATGACTGTTATGTACCTATTTGAAGTCGTCGAGATGAATATAAGTTCGTTATAAAACTGCGTGAAAACGATTGCATTAGGTAATCCACACGTGTGTTATGATTCAAAAATGAATTGGAATTTTAGCCCAAACAGCAATCACAATTTCAAAGTTTCAATAATATGCCGCATCCACCCTTTGTTTCGTAAGAATTTGATGAACATCTATAAATCTGGGAACGACGAAGTAAGAAGACATCCAATTTTCTCTAAAGCTGGAGTCCACAGGAGATCTTTGTCGTGATGAATAGAATGTTCTGGAGACGAATCTTTTCACAGAGTTATTCAACACTGCTTTTCTTGGTCACTAATGGAATTGCATTGTATGTATTGGAATATAACTGTTAGCTTGGTTCGTTAGAAAACCTAATATCTAAAAATTACCTGGTGATTTCAATATTTAATAGATACCCTTAAAATAAACTATAAATAAATAAAGAAATGATAATCATATAGTGAACTTGACATTGACATCGCAGTCTGTCGGAGTTTGAAGGTTTTTTTTTTTTTTTATGCTACCAAATCGAGGGTGACAGCAAGTTCACGATAAAATTGGAACACGGCTTTGTCTCAATTTTGATGAATTTACGTTCGATGTTTTAAGATTATTATTTTTCTCTGGTACGGAACCCTGCCAGTGTATATAGATATATACTTATTGAGATTAATATCCGGAGTGAACAACATGGCGGATTATCTGCTGTCGCCGCCAGATGGCGTTGATATTTTTGACGGAAACTTTTATCCTGTGTGATTATATTTAGATATCAAGCTTTTCCATATTAGCCATTGATCTATTAGTAAGGATTCACAATCAGCTGGAGAAAAATGGCCCGTCAAGACCCGGGTACCCGAACAACTGGGGCACCCGTTTGGCGCTCAGTAAATTTGACACTTAAGTCTTATAGTGTTAGGTTTACTTTCGTATAAAATATTTATCTTGACACATATTATTAAAGAGTCGTTATTAGCATATTGGAACGTATTTTCTAATGTCAGTTTGCTCCATATATTTTGACATATTCTGTTAGGCACTGTTCGTCCATATGTTATTATAGGTCAATGATATTAGCACAATTTTTAGGGTTCCGAAGTCCACAAGGAACCCTTATAGTTTCGCCATGTCCGTCCGTCCGTCCGTCCGTCCGTCCGTCCGTCCGTCCGTCTGTCCGCACTATTGCTCGGAGATGATTAGGTCTAGAGAACTGTAATTTGGCATGAATATGCATATTAGTTACGCTGACAAAGTGGTACAATAAAATTTTGAAATATATTTTTTTATAGGGTACCTCCCCTACTCGTAAAGTGGGGATGTAATTTTTTTTTCTTGCGTACCCCATGGTGCGGCATATCGTTGAATAGGTCTTAAAAAAATATTGTGGGTTTGTTAAAACAATTTTTTGATTAAGTGATGCGTTTGTGAAATATTAAGCTTTAAAGTGCTATTTTTTGTTAGAGTCACGTGTCCCCCCCCCCTGCCAGCTAAATGGTGGTATTTGGATGGCTGAAAAAAATCACGGTTGTGGCATATATAACGTAGTTGAAAGGAAAACTATCAGAGCTAAGTAGGCTGTACAAACTTACGAGTAATAGTCGACCAACTTATAATGATGATTTTTCTCGAGCGGCAGGGGCGTCGGGCGGGCACGTCATACCACAGGCTAGCTAGATGCTAATAAGTCTTAGAAAGGTACTCTGGGCATCCTCAACTTCGGAACCCTATAATTTGCGCGTGGCCCGACACGCACTTGGCCGGTTTTTCATGTAATTTTTTGGCAAAGGAGTAAGTATACGGACCCTCTCGTGATAAGAAGAGGCATGTTGTGCCCAGCAGTGGGCCGTAAATAGCCTGTTGTTGTGGTGGTGGTGGTGGATGTACCTAGCAGTGGACTTATTGTGGTTAAGGTGCTCAGATATTGCTGTATCCATTTATAGTAAATAAAGGAATTCGGTTATCGCGCTCCCGCGGGCACTATGCGTTTTTCCGGGATAAAAAGTAGCCTTTCCCGGGACCCATGCCAAATTTCATCTTAATCGGTCCAGCGATTGAAGCGTGAAGAGGTAACAGAGAGACACACAGACAGAGTTACATTGCATTTATAATATTAGTATGGATCCGTAGGCAGATTAAGATGAAGAAGTAATAAATAGAGTATTAAAAAAAAACAGATTAGCAACCGCGCGTCCATAGATAACTTTACAAAGCCATATCCCACAGTGACCCATAAAATGACAGATTTTTAAAATGGCGCTTCTATTATTGAATGTAAAGTGCAAACAGCGCTCAACCTGGACAGAGTGCGCGGAACAAACACAGCCATTCGCTTTCCTGGAATCATGAAGAGCCGGAGCAAACTGTGAATCGATCATGCATTGTGTTACCTGAATTACCGTAGAGAACTCATACTCTCATACTCATACTCATTTATTACTATGCCATGGTATTTACAAGATGTTACATTTCACTTAAGTACTATGCCATGGACCCTGTTAGGGTGCAGCAAATATTAGAAACTAGACCTTAAATACTAGGTATACATGGGTATTGCACATTATTCTCTTCTTATAGCCATGTATGGTAAGGTGTGTGTGCGTGCGTGTGTGTGTGTGTGTGTGTGTGTGTGTGTATATGGGTGTGTATGCAGGAATAAAAGATAAAATTTAATTGGGTATTATTAGTTTTAAATAATTATTTTGTCCTCTAAGTATTCATTAACTGTAATAGTATGCCTTACTTAATAAAATTCGTTTAAGTTTTTTAATGAAGTTTTAGTATTTGTGGTAGGTTATTGTAAATTTTGATGGACATAACGTATGGCCCCGAAGACTCGAAAAGCGAAACTTCATATACCTATTTGCTTTACATTATTAGGCTAGTGCGACTGACATACGTTTGAGGTTTTCGAGTCCTTTTTTAAAACAATCTGAGGGTAGTGGAAAGCGCTATGCTTGGGGGTTCTATGCGTGATACAATGGGGGCTATCGCGTGTGAATTTGCCACTAGAGGTGCTATTGTCGCGAGAAGTCCAATAACATTCACTTTTCACTGGTGTTGGCGGGCTTCGTGATATAAATTATAATTTCTTTAATTTACCTGTTGAAAAGTGATCTCCTTCGTGAAATTATCGCAAATATGGATTATTTGGCGACGAATGTAAGTTTTGAAAAAAAAACTAAACAAAACGGAACTGCACAACATTGCGGCATAGCTACTCGATATGATGATAGCTATTAATAATTAATAAACTTAATGAGATTCAAGATTGAAAACTTTGTTTCGGCGCGGATCTTATAGTCGCTTTTGACAGCTATGCCTCTGGACCTTAGTCAATAGTGGCGCCAACTGGTGAGCACAGAAACGATAGTCCCCATTGTGACGATATCCGCAGTAGAATTAGAACGATTATGTAATGAAAATTTTAGGCTAGTTCTTGCTAGCAAGAATAACAACCAAAATGGCCATTAAGTTTTCAAATGGCATAAGTACGACAAGATAATGTGATCTCGGCTGTTAGCATGCCTCCAACAACATGTAGTGACGGACCTGGTAAAGGTCGCAGGAATACGGGGCATGTGACTGGTATGAGACCGGACTGAGTGAAGCTTTCTAGTGTACGTCTGTCTGCTGAAATGTTGATTCTGATAATAGTGATAGTACATGCCCGTGTTTCTCATGTTTTGAACAAATTACAGTTATTTCGAAAGCTCCCGGATTTTCCGCGTTAAACCTTCAACACATAACAATTTTAGATAGTGTCCACATAATTTCGCTTTTTTTTGTTCGCGGTGGCGAGGAAATTGCAGGGAACGTAACACGTGTAGCGGTGAGTACAATCATAGCAAATTATATTTCCTGGCAAAAGTAGGTGTATCGAAAATATTGAACCTATTCAATATTAACTTGAAAAAAAATGAAAACCAAAAAAAACATGACATGATCGCTGATTCTGTGGGTAAAATATCGTCACAACGTTTTGCTTGACCCCGTATACAGATAGGTACTTAGATAAAAAAAACTAAAACAACTCTTTGACTTTTCTATGACCACCTCTGTGCTCTATACTGTGGAGTGTGGAATGTGTCTTGGTAAGGAGCGCAATCTTATATGGTGAAACAGTTGAATACGTGTCCAGCGGATTTGATAAGCAACAATAAAACAAAACACACTCGCCTCACAACCGTTTTCGCTGCGTTTTCGCCTCAGCAGCGCCATCTGAAGGCGCTACTGCAGACTATCCGCCTAGGTGGCTTGACTGGCGTAGAGACCGCAGCGCCCCCTACCCGATTTGGTGTCCACTTTTGGAACTATAAAGATTGCGCTCCTTTACTTCAACCCTCCATACTCTATACCATCAGATCCGCTCGGTGGCACCATATTATTGCATTGTCATCCAATCTTCATTTACTTATGCCAAGTTTTGTCATGACACTCGAAGTGGGTGTTTAGCTTGCAAGATTTGTTAACATAGTTTGTGTTTTGTCAGACGACGAAAAGCGTTGTAAAAAAATGTTTACGAACAATATTCATGACAGTCCTGACTGCAACAAAAATATGCTTCTTACTCATAGACAACATACCCGCTATGTAAATTGCTTAGCTGCATCGCGCATCACAACCCCATTCTGCATGACATCGTGGAGAGCGTTTCATAACCATCAACCTACAATAGCACCGGACGAAATTCACTGCCAAAATGCTGTATGAGCGCCTCCATAAAAGTTAAAAGCTTTCGTGGAAAAAAGTGCAGGAATAAAATAAAAGTGCACGCAGAAAGCCGTGCCGCAAATGCGAGGTCATGTTCATGCAGCGAGCCAGCCGTCCCAAGAGACTTAGCTTCGAAAATTTTTGGTCGCACGTAATGTGCGGTTTACTATTTTTGTTAAAATGTGTGGAATGTCCGCGAACAGATTCAACGGGCCGCGTTTACAGATTGTAGTGTGAATTTAGGGAGCGTAATGCGAGTGAATACGCGCTGACGTGTTCTTTTGTTGTTAAACTTTTGAATGCTTTTGAAGTAGGTAGGTAGGTATGTTTTGTGAAGTTTCTATTATGTAGCTCCTCAGTGCTATGTCACTCAAATCTACGCTAGTGCGGTTGGTATATAATATTGCCACTGATCATCTTTCAAAACCAGACAATATCATCATCACCACATTACGTGGAGTCAGTATATACTCGTGCAACTTGTTATTCTCTTTCATTTCAGCTGTCTACAACCAGTTTTTATATCGACTATACTTTGTCTGTCATTCACTCAATCACTCCGCCAGAAAGTCAGGCACTCCGTTAGTACCGAAAGATTTTTATATCCAACCACTACTCCATCTCTCTTAGCTCTAGCAACATAGTTAACAAGGCTAAGGATATTTAACTAAAACTACCTACGGATACTGGATAACAGGAAACTACAACATCGACTTGCAAGTACCTAACTAGGAAGTTCACGTTTGCCTCAGCTACATGTCCAAACAATCGATATTGTGCTAACTTATGCTGTGAACTAGTTTGTCAATTCGGCTCTGACGATAAGATGTCGTCAATTGAACTCGAGATCTCGAGATTTGATTGCGGCGTTGAATGGTTTAAGGGGGACGTCGACAAATACTGATTGACGCCGTTAGCAAGCTCCTTGTTTTATAAAGGACTCGATTTGTTTCGGTGTGAGGATCTTGTAAATTTTCGTGGCTTTATTCTCGTAACAAAAATAATTGCCAAGCAAAGGCATGCAATTTGTTTATTAAGGCACAATTTTCAAGTAAATTTTGTGAAGTTGTTGTGGAGTAGTGAAATAAAAAGTAGCTTGATATTAATTTTAGTACCTTGTCATAATCAGTGACGTAGATACCAAACTTAAACCTTAAACCATTACTCACTGTGACAATGCATAAACTGTCTAACTACTTTTGAAGCACATGTAACTACTACTACTACTACTACTACTACAGCCTACTTGCGTCCCACTGCTGGGCACAGGCCTCCTCTCATCACGAGAGGGTTTGGGCTACAGTCCCCACGCGGGCCCAGTGCGGATTGGGGACTTCACACACATCTTTGAATTACTTCGCAGTTGCACACACATAAGCACACACCAAACGCACATGTAAGTATTGATTATATTCCATTTTCGTAAAGTATTTTGTTCTGAATACCTACTTTACGAAAATAGAATATAATCAATACTTCAATACTAATATTATAAATGTGAAAGTATGTTTGTGTGTTTGTTTGTTTATCCTTCCTTCACGTCGCAACGAGTGAACCGATTTGGATGAAATTTGGTATGAAGATAGTTTGATACCCGGGCAGTAACATAATCCCGTATATCCACGGGAACGGGTTTTCCACGAAGCAAACCAGTTTTTTAATGCTTCTATAACTATAAACATCTATAAGTCCAGTATCATCGGGTACTGACAAATTCTAAGTCTACGCGGGACGAAGTCCCGGGCAAACGGCTAGTAAAAGTATAAATGTATTTATTTGATAAACATACAAAGTATCAAAAACTTAACAATAAAAATAGTCTCTCGGTCAAACAGTGCCTGGGCCAAAGTACGAGTTAGTATAATTTGTGTCATTTTTTACATACTTGTACTTTTTTAATGACAGGGTACTAGCAAAACATCCAAAGCTAGACATTGCGCTGGCAAATATTTTGTCATACGGTCAAATAAATACAAGTGGAATCCCGGAACGGTATCCCCGACTCTGCTCCGAAATTACACTCAATTTGCCGTCCGTCAATTGAATTGACATAATATGACGCCAATGGAATGTAAAAAGTGTCACGAGTGATTCCGTACAACAAAAGCAGATTTATTTGGTTGAGATTAAGTTAATCCGTGATTAATCCGGCCGCAGTTGCGCGTGACGAGGGTTGGGCTCTGTGACAGCGCGATAATTGTGGTGTTATGATATCGCGCTGCGTTACGTGGAAATACCGATCTAGCGTAGCGTATGGAAGGGTGCGGCTCTGGCATCTGAAAGATCTAAGGTACGAGTGAGAGCCGTCCCGGAAAACTATGTAGAGTAAAAGCAAATAATTAAGTGATACATCTGCGTATCATGAATTTTGAAGGAGTCCCATATTCAGTGATCAAGGACCGGCAGATGCAGTCTGGATGGCTGCCACCATCTAACCCGTTAACCTGCCGCCAAATAGCAGTGCTTTCACTGTTGTGTTTTGGTAAGGGGGTGAGATAGCCGGTGAAATTACCAGCATAAAGTCATTCAATCCCTGGGGTGTTTTTTTTTCGATTTTATGATTCCGTGTTCATGTGCATGTCCGTGTAGGATTGTGTGCTCATTTGCCCACCAATTGTAATAAAAAAGTTATAGACATTTTCAGAATTTGACATAACTGCGCGATAATTGTGGTGTTATGATATCGCGCTGCGTTACGTGGAAATACCGATCTAGCGTTGCGTATGGAAGGGTGCGGCTCTGGCTGATCTGAAAGATCTAAGGTACGAGTGAGAGCCGATCCGGAAAAATATGTAGAGTAAAAGCAAATAATTAAGGGATACATCTGCGTATCATGATTTTTGAAGGAGTCCCATATTCAGTGATCAAGGACCGGCAGATGCAGTCTGGATGGCTGCCACCATCTAACCCGTTAACCTGCCGCCAAATAGCAGTGCTTTCACTGTTGTGTTTTGGTAAGGGGGTGAGATAGCCGGTGAAATTACCAGCATAAAGTCATTCAATCCCTGGGGTGTTTTTTTCTTCCATTTTATGATTCCGTGTTCTTGTGCATGTCCGTGTAGGATTGTGTGCTCATTTGCCCACCAATTGTAATAAAAAAGTTATAGACATTTTCAGAATTTGACATAACTGCGCGATAATTGTGGTGTTATGATATCGCGCTGCGTTAGGTGGAAATACCGATCTAGCGTTGCGTATGGAAGGGTGCGGCTCTGGCATCTGAAAGATCTAAGGTACGAGTGAGAGCCGTCCCGGAAAAGTATGTAGAGTAAAAGGAATAATTAAAAAATACATCTGCGTATCATGAATTTTGAAGGAGTCCCATATTCAGTAAATCAAGGAACTGCAGATGCAGTCTGCCACCATCTAACCCGTTAACCTGCCGCCAAATCAGTGGTTTCACTGTTTGAGTTGTGGTAATGCTTCTTTATGTTCTAAGCATTGTTGTAGCATTGTGTGCTCGTTTACTGTGATAAAAAAAGTTATGGACATTTTCAGGATTTGACGTAACTTCACAACATCGTAAGTTACGAGTGATAAATCATAACAATAGGGATGACGACAGTGTGAAAAAATTGAAATTCTAATTAGTCCGTCAGTCAGGTAATAAAAAAATATTAGAGACGTATTTTTTGTTCTATCGAATTAACAAAGAATGACTAAGATAAAACGCATTCAAGTTGGAGAGTAGGGCCTAACTACGTCACCGTTAGGTATAAATCGTACCTAACCGTGACGTCACGCGACATTTCAACTCAATATATCTCCGTATAAGTTTGATTACGTAAAAAAAGAAAAAATACGTGTCCAATACTTTTCAATAATCTTCCTGATAGACTAAGAAAAAAAAGTTGTCGTCATCCCTATTGAAACGAATTGTAGAGGTGCCTAGGTGTAGGTACTTTATTCGCCTATGCCTTGCACCAGCCGCTTAGGAGAACAATAGAAGTAGGCTTCCGAGCTATTGTTCAGGTCGTCTTACACGTTAATCTTCTTATCAGCAAAATGTTCCCACTATTAAACATATTTGGGTTAAAAGGTCAAGATCATGCGGTTCAAGTATTTTTCTTCATCTACTACTACTACTACTACAACAGCCTATTTACGGCCCACTGCTGGGCGCAGGCCTCCTCTCATCACGAGAGGGTTTGGGCTATAGTCCCCACGCGGGCCCAGTGCGGATTGGGGACTTCACTCACATCTTTGAATTACTTCGCAGGTGCGTGCAGGTTTCCTCACGATGTTTTCCTTCACCGAAAAGCTCAGTGGTAAATTCAAATTGAAATTGAAAATTTTCTTCATGTTAACAGTTTATTACACGAAGTAATTGGAAGGTAAATGCAAAGTCAATTTAATGTTACAAGTTCAGCTTGCATAAGTACTATTTTATATAGCGGATCATAGAATATGAAAAAAGACCAATGACCCACTTAAGCGAATGCTCATTAAACGGTAACAAAAATACAACTATTTAGTATCTAATATTATTGAGACGTGCAAATCAGTGTGATAAATGCATTCAGTTTGCGGACTGTTTATTTATCTAAAGAGATTTCAATTTTATCAATAAGCAGACAAAACATTCCCGAAGCCGCAGCCGTGGTGGCCTAGTGGTTTGACCTACCGCCTCTCATGCAGAGGGTCGCGGGTTCAAATCCGGCTCGCACCTCTGAAATTATTTATGAGCGAAATTCAATTTGAATTTACCACTTTTCGGTGAAGGAAAACATCGCGAGGAAACCTACGCGCATCTGCGAAGTAATTCAAGATCTTGTAAAGGTCGCGGGAACGCGGTGGATGCAAGTGGCACAAGACCGGTCTGAGTGGCGCGCCTTGGGGGAGGCCTATGTCCAGCAGTGGACGTCTATCGGCTGAAATGATGATGATGATGACGTCCCCAATCCGCACTGGGCACGCGTGGGGAATATAGCCCAACCCTCTCGTGATGAGAGCAGGTCTACTGTGCCCAGCAGTGGGCCCTAAATAGGCTGTGGTAGTAAACAAAACATTCTCTTTCACACCAAAAACAACGTCATACAATCTACGTATTCGGGTTGGCTGGCAACAAGTCAGTGGCCCATGATTCCCATAGCACAGAAGGTTAGCACGTAAAACGGTTACTAGACCGAAAAAACCCCAGTCTTTATTGTCCAGGTTAAATTTTCCGTCGTTTTGTTCCTGGAGCCTGCATTGTTGGCTTTAAAATTCTGCTCCACATGTTCTAACAAAGAAACCGTAACTGTATTCACGGGGCGCTGTCCGTAATAATTCCTCTTCAGAACGGCCAGAACACTCGGTAAGTTGAATAATTCAAAAATTCTCATCGCACTAGCGAAAACAAGTATAAAGCAAGCGATTCGGCGTAGCTCGCGAGAAATACACCGGAGCGCGAGCACGAGACGAGCTGGGTTCGCTTGTTCTCTTTTGGATCAGTTTTTAGTATAATACATGCGTTTAGGCTTCATAATGCGGAAAATTGGTTACAGTAGGTAACACTGAAACCGTGGTGGCCTTGTGGTTCGACCTACCGCCTCTCATGCTGAGGGTCGGGGGTTCGATTCCGGCTCGCACCTCTAAGTTTACTTATGTGCGAAATTCAATTTGAATTTACCACTGAGCTTTTACGGTGAAGGAAAACATCGTGAGGAAACCTGCACGCACCTGCGAAGTAATTCAAAGATGTGTGTGAAGTCCCCAATCCGCACTGGGCCCGCGTGAGGACTAAATATAGCCCAAACCCTCTCGTGATGAGAGGAGGCCTGTGCCCAGCAGTGGGCCGTAAATAGGCTGTTGTAGTGGTAGTAGTAGTAGTAGGTAACACTGAAGCGTCAACCGGGGCCCGAGGTCATGATACCTACATTTATGTTATGGATACACTATTAGTATCTGATTTTGACTGACAACAGACGAAGTACTAGGTACTAGGTAGGTAGGTACTAGAATGAAATTAAATGGCGATGAAAAAAAATACAATACAATTACAAACAGGTACACTAAACTTATTGAACACAAAAAATACACAAGTAAATACAAATAACAAAAAACAAGGGTAACAACAGGCGGTCTTATCGCTAAAGAGCGATCTCTTCCAGACAACATTTATGTAGCAGAATGTGTGGATAAAAACGTAAAAGTAGGCAGGTGGTGCACATTAGAAATAGGTGTATATAATAAATAAATGAAATGCATACAAAAGGAAGGACATAAACATAAAAAAAAATATGTATATAACACATATAACGCATTCACTGCCACCGACGCATATATATGCGTTTCGCTGACTTTCCCGCAGTGCCTCGAATGCACATGTGCGTTGCAATGTTCCCTTAATGACAGATGTGGCACCTGGCGAAAGTTCGTAAAAAGAAGTGGCAGTGAATGCGTTAACACACTTAATAAAAATATAATGAAACGTGGTACGTGCCCATCGATTTTTTTTTGTTTTATATAGTAAAATGTTTAGGTTTGGTCATCCGTTTGCGATGCGAATTATGACCAGAAAACTATTTCACGCACCTCACTCTTTGACAGTCGTATAATCCGCATCGCTAGCATATCACCAAACACGCTGCTGGAATAATTGGACTATGTTGCAAAGCAAACACATTAGAGACCAATTCCATTCCCGCCTTTCACTTCTCAAGCAGTATTAACTAATGTTTTCTCAAACATGTTCGGAAATGTAATACGATTACTTTCAAAAAAAGAAGACGCGAAGCTGTCCATTGCCGGCCTCGGCCAGCAAAAACATTATTGTCGTGTGTGTTTTTTTTAATTCGCTTGCTATTTGAGACGTCTGTAGAGAAACTGACAAATCCATGGAGGTAATATATCATCATGGAAGTAGTAAATACTGATGTGGCTGTTCAAGTGGCTGCCACCATTAATTTGGCATTCGCCGTCGAGTAGCAGGCTTTTGTACAGGGGCTATATTCTCCAAGTCTTAAAATAGGGATCTCCCTGTTCCCTGTGGGATCGCTCATGCGTCGCGAGAACTTTAAGCAGCTAGATTGAAAGGTCAAATTGACGCGTGATCGATCCTACAGGGAACAGGGATATCCCTATTTAAGACTTCGAATATAGCCCCTGAAGTGTCGAATCTTAGACTAGTTCTAAATTTCGCCGCTTCCTAGCTTCCTAGCGGTGAAATTTAGAATGCGCGCGCGTAATCTTTGCATCGCCAATAACCCCAGCAGCAAATTTCAATATCGTTCCATGTAAAAACACCTGGCACAAATTATATGAGGGAATAAAAAATACCTTTACCCTTAGTTCGAGTAGCCTAATTAACGACACTGATTCAAGTTTCGAAACTTCTCAACTCACAGGATTTCAAAGAAGAAATTTCTCGTTTTAATTAAATAGCAACTTCCACTTTGTATCAAAATGTATGATATAAATTCGGATATAAATTTCGAGTTAACGCAAAGGTCGTCTCGACTTGTTCTTAGCTAAATTAATTTTAGATCGCCATCGGTTCTTTTTTTGTTTAAAAATATTATGTTCTTGTTCGTCTGTGTTAATTTATTCTTGAAGAGTTCACAAGCTTATATTAATTAGTTCACAAAATTAAATCATCATCATCATCATCATCATCATTTCAGCCAAAAGACGTCCACTGCTGGACATAGGCCTCCCCCAAGGCTCGCCACTCAGACCGGTCCTGTGCTACTTGCTTCCACCGGTTTCCCGCGACCTTCACTTACTAAATACTTATTAAATACTTGGGGGTAATGTTAGCTCAAGAGTAAGGTTGAAGTGACAAAGATGAAAATGTGTCTTGTAGGAAACAATAATATGAAATTCGTGACCACAATTACACGCAAAAAAATGCTACAGATGTTCTCATCTTCTTTTTAGAGCGAGATGTATTAGTACCACCGGGTACGCAAATTCTAAGTCTACACGAGACCAAGTCGCGGGCAACGGCTAGTTACCTATTAAACATATATGTAAGTAAATGCAATTTTAATACGGTCTTAAACATTGACCTATAATAAGGACGAACAGAATATGTCAAAATACGAGTATATGGAGCAAACTGACATTAGAAAATACGTTCCAATATGCTAATAAGGCCTCTTTATAACGAAGGCCAAACGGGTGCCCCAGCTGTCCGGGCACCCGTTTTGCCGGGGCCCTTTTTTCTCCGGCTGATTGTGTATCCTTACTTATAAAGAGAATGTGTTAATTTATTTGATTTTCTTAAATTAAATTAAATTTTTTGGATGTTACATAAAACTGTACCTACTTAATGTCAGTCTATAAATACTTCGAGGCCGGTATGCCGGTATAAAGCCCTCGCTTTGGTAACGGAAGGTTAAAATTTGACATTAGCGCCATAGAGAACCTGTCAAATACGTACCAAAAATTAGTCACTTTGTGGATATATACAGGTTGATCAATCCAAATGGGTCATTAGGGAGAAGTCAGAAACTACGAGAGATAGCGAAATCTGTTCTTAGGAACCATGGCTTCGATTTTGGATTTTATAATAATGATATTCAAGTTTTTTTTAAATCTCTCATACATAAACGGGAATTAAACCTGGTCGAAGTCCCTGCAAACAATTAAAGGTATAAATTCTGCAAGTTTTGTCGTTGATATGTTATGTTATAATATTAGTATGGAAGTATGGATATATGGATTCTTCCGTAGTACCTACGCGGCCCGTGTAATGAAACGTTACGCAAGGACCCTTTTGTCGGCGAACAAAGTTTGCGTAAAATACACTGTCAAGTTGTTTTCGAAAACGGAAACCGTTTATTTCAAGAATGCTAACGTATTTAGTTTGAATTCAGAAAAAATATATATATTGAGAACATAAAAATGTATTTAACAAAATAATATTTGGTAAGTAAGCTAATCACTTTTTGTGACTACATTGCGTAATTGGAAGATAAAAAAATAAATAAATAAAAAACCCGACTTCAAACTCCGACAGCCTACAAAGTCGGTGTCAATTTCACTATAAGATTGTCATCAGCTTTGGGTCGGTCCACTTGACACCGACTTTGTAGGCTGTCGGAGTTTGAAGTCGGGCTTTTTTTTTCTCGGCTACAGTTTCCAAAAATGGGTACGATGGGACGTAAGTCTCACTGTAGTCTTTGAAATTGATGCCAAAATCATATACGTGCTAACAAATTTTGAGGAGTTCCCTCATTTTCTCAAGGATTCCATGAAGAACTGAACCAAATTTAAATGGGACCAATTCGGAGATACCACCTTTCGATTAAAAAAAGAACCATCGAAATCGGTGCACAATTGACGGGGTAATCGCGGAAAATACATACAAAATACAGACGAATTGAGAACCCCCTCCTTTTTTGGAAGTCGGTTAAAAAATGTATTAAAATAGAGTAAAATTGGTGCGAAGATTTGATAGGTAAGCAGCAGAAAATAACGTTCATCTGTGGAACTAAATAAGGAAATAATAAATGGTACTTAACTGTTATACAATTGGTTAATTTTTAAACGCAATGAATTCTACCTTTTAATTATTATTTTATCATAAATCGTCCAATTATATCAGTTTTTTTACCGTCTCGGTACGAAACAAGTAAATTAAGTATGAGCTGGGACCAGAAATGAGCCTTTTTATCCGACTGCGCTAGAAGGAGGGTTATGTTTTTCGAGTGTATGTATGTAGTATGCGTGTATATATGTATGATGTATATTTCTTTGGCACCCTCTGTAGCCAAAATGGCTTGATGGATTTAAGTAAACGAGATGTCGTTAGATTCGTCTTAATTGTGAGTGTGACACTGGGTATACCGAAATTGCAAAAAACAAAATGGCTGACTTTTGAAGGCGTTTTAGACATTTCAAAGCCTATCGAGTGGGGTATCAAAATAAAGGGTTTAATGAACAGATTACAAAAATATAAATAATGTGACATCAAAAGTTTGTTTGCAGTCGGGTATATTATTTTTTCAAAAATCGAATTATTAACCTCTAAATACCCCAAGATATATCTCCAAAATACTGTTAAAAATTCAAGGATGGAAACCATCTATACTATATCCTTTAAATATATGTTAAGTGTATCCATATTAATATTAATATATTAATTAATTCATCCACATTAATACTATAAATGTGTCTGTCTGTCTGTCTGTCTGTATGTCTGTTACCTCTTCACGCTACAACTGCTGGACAGATTGAGATGAAATTTGGCATGGAGATAGTTGGGGTCTAGGAAAAGCGAACGCATCGAGTTACAAAATAAACAATAGTTCCACAGAATTCACGGGAAAGAAGAAGAGAAGAAAACTACCTTCTCCTTGTTATATATGACACACAAAGTATATTATCTATCCTCCCTATGCTGGTTAATTACGTTGATTTTATACGGGCTGGCTCTACATCTTCTGTCTCTCCAAGTTCCCACTCCACCTACACTTCCGTCTGTATCTACATGGCTCACCGGTAGCTCGGATAGAGGCCACGTATACTGAGGGCATGGGGAGCAGTCTCGGAGATCTTTTCATAGGCAGAACCTGGGGGTAGCATGATATACCTTAGGTGGTTTGTCGCAAGACGGGCAGTAGCTTAGTTCGGCATCTGCTTGTCTAGGCAACCATCAGGTGATAGCATGCATCTTCCAGTCACACCCTTGATCACATAGAGGGCCCCCCACTTCCCACAGTAGGCGACCTTGGGTCCTTGCAGCAGAACTGCTGGCTGGTGTTGTCAATTGAACTGAACTGAACTGAACTGAGATAGTTGGGGTCTAGGAAAAGGTACTCGGTATGGTACTTTTTATCCCGGAAAAACGCATAGTTCCCGTGCTAACGCGATAACCACCTCTCCAAGGTCTTTGAGAGACTCCTGCTGCGACACCTGCTACCACACCTAGAGCCCAGGGAAGAACAGTTCGGCTTTCGAACTGGGCACTCTACGACGCTCCAGCTGACCCGTGTGATCCACCATATGACCACCGCCCTCAACAAGAAGGCGAAAGTCTCAGCTGTCATGTTGGATATGGAGAAGGCGTTTGATAGAGTATGGCACGAGGGCCTGCTCTACAAGCTATCAACGTCTTCAACACCTCGCCGCCTAGTCCAGGTCATCCGGTAGCTTCCTGACAGATCGACGATTCCACGTCGCGGTAGATGACCAGCAGTCGGCAGACAGGCCCATTGGTGCAGGAGTACCACAGGGTAGCTGCCTCTCCCCCTGCCTCTACGCCCGCTTCACCGACGATATCCCCACCATCGGAGATGTCAAGCTGGGCTTGTTCGCAGACGACGCCGCCTACATCGCCTCATCCCTCAACGAGACCCACGCTGCGACCAAGCTCCAGCGTACACTCGACGCCTTGCCCGAATGGCTCTCCAAATGGAGAATGTCGGTGAACGTGGGCAAAACCCAAGCCATCACCCTGGGGAACCGACAGCCGCCTCCACCACTCCGTCTGCTCGGTCAGGAAGTACCGTGGACCAACACGGCGAAATACTTGGGGATAACCATTGACCGTAGACTCTCCATGAAGGCGCACGTAGACGAGATCGTCAGAAAGACGAAGGCCGCGCGCGCCCTGCTACAGCCAGTCCTCCGAAGCCGTCTCCCTACGCGTACAAAGCTGGGGATTTACAGGACGTACCTCAGGTCGCGGCTCACCTATGCCGCACCGGCCTGGTACGCCCTCACCTCCGCCACCAACCGGAAAAGACTCCGCGCGCAGGAGAACCAGGCCCTGCGCGCCATCGTCGACGCCCCACGCTTTGTACGCAACTCCACCATCCACCGAGACCTCGAGTGGAAAGGACTGGACGACTTCATAGGCAACCTCGCGCGCGGCATGTTCCACCGCGCCGACTCATCGATCCACCCAACGCTCCAAGGGATTGCGCCCCTGCATGCGAGACCTCCGGACTGTCGCACTCGAGCTCTACCCAGAGAGCTCGTGCCTGTGTCCGGAACACTGCCTACGGCCCGTGACCCCCAAGCCACGAGAGCCCAAAGCCAAAGAAGCGGCATAGGGGGCTAAGTCCACCAAGCCGCAGAGAGGCCCACGAGATACCGAGAATGGTACCGTAGCCCTACCCGTTGTCACGGGTAGCGAATGATACCGCCTAAAGGAGCGACAGCCTCCGATAAGGCTACCCCACAGCCCCTGCAAGGGGAGAGTGTGAGAAGACTTCAAGTAGTAGTAGTAACGCGATAAGCGAATTCCACGTGAGCGAAGTCGCAGGCAGAAGCTAGTAATATTATAAATGCGAAAGTAACAAGTCTGTATGTCTGTTACCTCTTAACGCTTCAACCGCTGGACCGATTTGGATGAAATTTGGTATGGAGATAGTTGGAGTCCCGGGAGGCTACTTTTTATCCCGGAAAGGCGCATAAGTAGTTTTAGCGGCAGCGCGATAACCAAATTACACGCGGGCGAAGTCACGGGCAGAAGCTAGTACGGAATAAAAGCGAATTGGTTCTTCTAGCGGGCCGGGTACAAGGGACCAGGGCGGTAACATTGTTGAAGATTTTAATTTACATTTAGCTTTTGTTGAGGCCTCGATCCCTCAGAGTTATTTAATTATTTCGAGCGGCGTGCAGGTCCTTAAAAGCGACAGTCTTTTTAGGGTTCGTTTAAGCGGACATCCTGTAGATTGTGAATTGTTCGTAAATGTTATCTCGGAATAAGATCTCATTTCGTTAGGTTTGAAATTATAACACCGGCAGCTTGAATACAATTGTTTCACCTTACGTTATAGAGTTAACTTTGACCACTTGAGAATTGAAAGTAATGAGCTTTAGTAGCTTAACTTTTGATACTGTATTTTCTTTGAAGTACTTATTTTTATGTTCTTCGTAGACGACTACATAGGCCACCTGAGGGTAGTCAGCCACTGCAGCCTATGGACATAAGAAATCATTAGGCTTAGCATGGTTATAATAAGGGACTGATGTGATTGGCCAAGCAGTTTAATCTATCCTGATAATAAGTCTATAGAAGAAGTCGCGTCTGAAACTTAAAAACTGAAATAAACTATCAAGTATAGGGGACTATACAAAACAAACGATACTGAACACAATGATCTATAACGACACAAAATAACGATTTTTGGAAAAATGTCTGTATATAGGTTTTTAACTCGAAAACTACTGGATGGATTGCAACAAAATATGATATGGGGGTAGTGTATAACACTGGTCAACATATAGGCTACTTTTTATCCCGGAAAATGCATTGTTCCCGTGGGAATGCTGCGCGGGCAGAAGCTAGTGTAATCTAAGTGTAATTACGCCCGCATAACACAGGCGGCAATTACATGGTATCCTGATTCCGATCTTGAATATCCATAAACCCACATAATACATTATCATCATCTTGTCATTTGCGAGATTATGGTTGAGCATTCGTTTTTCGATTAAGGGGCAATTTTATAATCACCAGTTAACGTGGTGTTCCTCGAATAGGCGTACTTAAAACAAATTTGAATTTATTCCACGATAGCTACTGCCCGCGACTTCGTCCGCGTGGAATTCGGAAATAGCGTTCCCTTGAACGAGGTATGTCAGAGTCGTAGCAAATGGAAGAAAGAAATCTCTGCCTCTATGGGAATGGCTTCTATTGGAATAAGGCGCGATTGTATTAATATTTTATATTATCTCAGAAAACAGCTTAAGGCGCGTAGTAACGTGAAATACCACATTTTAGTCGCGTTTAAAGGCCTAAAATTCAAAATTGGCCCAAGGTATAGGTCTCGAAAAAATATATATGAAGATTTGATATGTCCTCTTTAATCTGAGCTGTGGAAATTGCGACACATCCAGGTTGTCCTTGCAAAAAAAAAAACATCAAGTAAGGCATTTTCAACCATGATTTTACACGGGCCGTCAAGAAAATGAAACTTTAGTCAGTTTTTCATAATCTGAGTTGTGGATATTGTAAAATAATCATTACTTTGGTCAAAACCGTAAAGAACTACCATTTTCGTCATAAAAGTTGCGGTAGGTACGTGCGCGGACGATGCTTGGGCACGTACCCACCGCTACTTTTGAAGAGCACATATCAATTCTCAAATGTATTTTTTCAAGATCTATCATTTGGTCTAATTTTTAGTTTTATATCTTTAAACGTGCTCAAATTGGGTTTTTCATCTTACTACGCACATTAACACTTTAGCCTTATTGTATCAGACCTTAATAATACACGCCTTGACACTCGCCATTACGACGCCATCTCCAGAATGCCAAGTAATACGTAAATAAAACTCATTTTGCTATTCGAATCACAAGTTTCGCGCGTAAAATGTAAGCAATAAATTCGCGGAATTACTTGGCGGACTATAAAGCTTCCGAATTTCAGATATACCCGGAAACGTGTGTAATTTAAAAAAGAACCGGCATTCTCTGTGTAACTCGTTATTTAGAGAGTATGTGTGTATTTTTTTTCAATTTACTTTTACTTTAAACGAGATAAAATGACGGAGCAGAACATGGTAAATTTTACCTTATTATATTCGAATTATTTGTCAAAATGCTTAATAAGCCTTTTCGAGAAATGTTCCTATTTCAATGCACCATTTGTTTTTTGTCAAACAAAGGTCAACACATTCATTCTGGCGCAAAATCCCGAGTGAGAAGGAAAAAGGTCTGTCCGAAAACAACGTTAGAACATTGGGCCCTACGTCATGTTTCTTTATTCGCTACTTGAAAAGCTTATGCAAATTGTTACGCCTGGCACAGCCGACACCGACCTATTCAGCCGGCCCAATCCAAAAAGCCATTTTAGCCCACTTTCATAAAGATTCAGCTGGAAATAAAATTTCGTACGAGTTCAAATCTGGTTCGGTTAACCTTCATAATGAAAGAGAATTTTTCGTTTGAACACACTTTGTTCGAGTTGATGGGTACGGTAAATGGGTGCTAGGTCCTTTTTAGACATTTGTATTGTAACATATTTTTTATTATCTGATTAAATACATTTTATTATTATTTCCTTTATTAAACTATTTTCTAAAGTTCGGTTTTTACAATATGAATATAAAAAGTAAAAAACAAATAATGATACAAAATTATAAACACATTATAAAAACCTAGAGTGCCACCGGTAGCGAAGCAGGGCTCAAGCTACCGGTGGTGACAGCTACAGAGAGAGGAACCTCCTGACGATGCGCGCCGTGGCCAGGAGTACCGCCTTCTGCATCTGATCCTTGACCCAACCACCCAGCGAGAGTCTCTTGAGATGTGAGACGAGACTCTTCGCTATGAGACCGTTTGCAGAAATGACTATCGGTACAATGACTGCCGAATCAACATCCCACATGGCGGTTTGTTATTATTATTATTAGGCCTCATCCAAACCAGTTTTTTTTGCCTGCTACGACCAACATCCTTATCAACATCCTTCTTTCTTTTATATGATTGCTTTTTCCAAGAAATTTTATGTTTGGGTTAATAATCTAGACGTAAGTACAGTTTTTTCCGGAAATCTTGTATGATCTTAAACCCTGTGCTAGCACCGAAAACATACAATAATTATATTCTTAGACTCTTCAAAGCTCTAATTTAAATCATAATTATAATAACGTTTAAATTTTTAAGAAATAAAATCATTGTTTACATACTACTCGTTTGAAATGTAGACGAAAAAAAATCATTTAGGTAGTATCGATCATGGTCTAAGAAAACAAGGTCTGCCGACCCAGGTGGCGTGTCTCCCGTACGTCAAAGTCGAGTTGCCACTTTATTGCAAATATATTTTGACATATTCTGTTAGGCACTGTTTGTCCATATATTATTACTTATTAAGGTCATGGCTTATTATATTTTTAAATATTATATTTCTAAATACCTAAACATATTATGTAATCTGACCCAGATTCATGCTGCTCAGGTCCCAGCTGAACCTTGAGTAAAATTCCCCCGGCATGATTCATTTCCCGGGAGCAAAGGTCACCTGGATCCTCTTTGTATTTTATATTTCGGGAACTCCTTCGCACGTCGGGGGATGATGAATTGAGGATGCTTTGTTTATTTTTAAGAATATACACACATGTGGCCGGTTTTCCTCATTTAGACCTCTCTGTGGCTCAAAAAGTATAATTTTATTTTATAAATTAAACAAAGATTCAAGAGTTCATAAAAATATTTCGTTTTATTTGTGACTAGCTTATGCCCGCGACTTCGCCCGCGTGGAATTCGGTTATCGCGTTCCCGCGGGAACTATGCGTTTTTCCGGCATAAAAAGTCTATGTAATTTCCCGGGACCCCAACTATCTCCGTGCCACATTTCATCTCAATCGGTCCAGCGGTTGGACATGCTAATCCATCTTTATCTTTATAAGATACATTACATAGACCCAAATATTGAATACAAATGTATAAGTTAATTAAAACTCAATTATTTTCCAGCTCTTCTCTATTGTCATTTAATAAAGCTTCAACAGTCATTAGGGTGTCGACTTTACATTTCGAGAATAAAGCCGATTCTAGATAGGACCGTAACGTTATAGAGAAGCCTTGCGTCCACGTAGTAGGATTATCAAATAGCACAGTAGGTAGGTTGATATCTCCTCTGTTTCCTGCCTTTTGAAGCGATACACGCGGAGAGATATTGAATAAAGCAAACGGTTTCAATGCAGCTGCTTTATCGGTATCCGATTCTTTATCCTGTGGACTATATAGAGTCTGTGGTCTTTGAATTTTAATTAAGTAGACACCGTTGGTAGACACGAACTATCGATGGCTAAATTTATTTTCTAAAATAATGATGTTAAACATAGGTGACCGAACTTATTGCATCAGGTATTCTTAGCCTTTAATGTAGGTTCATATTTTGATGAAGTCCTGTTTTCAGAGTATTTTCAGATTTTTTATTAGTGTCATTTTCACAGCTAAGTTTGACGATTTTTTAATGAAAAAAGAGTTAGGAAGTGAAGCCACGCCACGGGCATGCGCCATAAGAACAACCAATTGCCTTGGAAAAAATAATTGTCCAAATTTTCTTTCCGCTCTCTCAATTACTCTAGACCGTCATGAACGTGTCCGTAGTCTAGAGCAGTTCGTGAAAACCAGCTTCGTGGATGACATAAGCGTAAAAACCACTTAAGTACAACAGGTACTTATTTAGTTTGACAAACGCAGATGGCCGTGTATAAACAATACGTAGAAACAAGACGTTTCAGGGCGAGCGCCAGACGCTTTACTTTTCTTAAATGTTGCCACTACTTTCCAACTCCTCATCAACCGTAGTCGTTGACAAAACTATAATTAGTTCCTCTTATTTTAAGACCAATCGCGTGACAACTCATCGTCGTATTCGTCGGTCGAAAGTCGAGCGGTCAACCCCTCCTGACGATGCCTCGGATAGAGGCGGAACACGGTATATTTTCCAGTTTGCTTGCTGCATTTTCGTCGTTTGTTATATTGCATTGTCTATTTTATTGGTTTCGTAAAATAAATTGCCTATCATCTACATAAATACTATTAATAAGGCTGTAGCAGAAACCGCGTCTGAAACTTGAAAAATTAAATAAACTATCAAGTTGAGAGGATTATAGGTATGAAGGATAGGTACTAAACACAAAATAACGATTTTTTAGAAAAATGTTCCGTATGTATACCTATGTATGTATATCCGGATTTAACTCGAAAACTACTCGGCGGATTGCAACAAAATTTGGTATGGGGGTAGTTTATAACACTGATTAACATATAAGTAGAGGCTACTTTTATCCCGGAAAAATGCATAGTTCCCGCGGGAATGCTACTAACGAATTCCACGCGGACGAAGTCGCGGGCAGAAGCTAGTTATATATATAGAACTCTTCCGTAACCGCCTGGCATTCTGATGACAACGCACAGCCGAAACTGTTGGTCGTAGGAATCTGAGATTTAGTATGAAGGTTTAATGTATATGTTGATACGAAGTTGCGGGCAACAGCTCGCATTTAATGAAATTATACCGACAGCATTGGTGTGGTTCAGCATTGGATCGGATTTGCAGCGGAAAAGCAAAGTAAATGGATTGTGGATTTCCGCAAAGTAACGTCTATAACTCTATAATTTTTTATTTAGGTACTACTCTTACTCTACTGCTATTCGACCACGCTACATCGACGACAGCGTAAAAACTTTCAACATGCCAGTTGTCAAATGCAAATGGCCGTGTGTAACACGTAGAAACAAGACGTCGTGGGACGCCGTCGGCCGCTAAAGACTTCCGCGCCATAAACAAGGATGCCTTATCTGCGCTGCAAATAGTTTCAGCTGACTGCCAGGCGTTTAGTTAACATCTGAGATAAATTTTATTCACTGCGTTAGTGCAGTTTGCTAATGGCGTGCTTGCGAGCGCCGTACAATCAGCGGTAAAAGTGAACTGTCGTAATGACTAAAACAAGTTGGTTCTATATTAATCCTTAATAGAATCGTGTGTAGCCCTGTTCTGACGTTTTGACACATCACATAATTTTAATGCTATCATTTTACCTTTTTTTAATTTACAAAGGGAATAAGAGTACAAATACGTTGAAACCAATTTTAAACAAACCAAAATGTTCACTTTAAAATATTACTAAGAGGGTGTATACTAAAAATATGACCATTTTAAGTAATTTTATGACACTTTTAATTGTGACGCGTTCTTACGAGATAATCTATTTGTTTGAACCAATCAGCGGGACGTATTCAGAATCACTTGGAAATATCAAAAACGTTCACGTTCCATTTTAAACTCCAGATAAATTCGTCAATTTACAAGCAAGAAAACACTAGAGATTCTTTTTACTAAACTACCGCCTATGTTGGAGCAAAACAGTCTATTTTCAAAATCTTATCAAAATTTCAGGGGCGGAAATATCAACATTGTAGAACAATGGCGGTGTCAAATAACATTAAAACCTTAGCGGTGTCTGCGGGGCAGCCCGTCAGTTCTGGTTTCACTTCATCAATCATTTATTTAATTAATTATCGTGCCATAAAATGTTGGGATTAATTAATAATAAAAAGCAAGGTAATCCTTACCTTAATTAGCATGTTTTTATCCTTAATGGTTTTATTTATTGGGCCTTTAGTACGTTATATTTGTATAGGATTACAATGGAATGTTTTCATTGAGCCTGTCACGTATCCTCGAACACGCGAACATAAGAAACACCTAACAAATTTCGATAACTCGATTTCCACAGGGGCCAGTTGAGTGTGATCAAGTGAATGTTTTTTTTCTTCAATTCACGATACAAAAAAAGCAAAGCGTGAATAGGGATGACGACAACTTTTTTTTCCTTAGTCTATCAGGAAGATTATTGAAAAGTATTGGACACGTATTTTTTCTTTTTTTCACGTAATTAACTTATACGGAGATATATTGAGTTGAAATGTCGCGTGACGTCACGGTTAGGTACGATTTATACCTAACGGGGACGTAGTTAGCCCCCACTCTCCAACTTTAATGCGTTTTAACTTAGTCATTCTTTGTTAATTTGATAAAACAAAAAATACGTGTCTAATATTTTTTTATTAACTGACTGACGGACTAATTAGAATTTCGATTTCTTCACCCTGTCGTCATCCCTATTACGGGTATTAGGAAAAAGAACGGAAACAATTACACACTTCTCGATAGAATACAATATTCTTCTTCTTAGTTGGGCACTGACTCTTATCAGACTGGTCGTGGTTGTGCAGATGTGGTACTTGGACATATCATATCGAGCGTTGTCTCTTTGGATACAATAAGTAGCTTTAAATCTTTTATTAAACTCCTAAACGTAGTACCTATTTTAGTTTTTATTTTCTTTCATTGCAGAGAAAACTCAGGTCCTGTATTTTTGGGTGAGAGTTTTTTGTACCGTAAAATTTTACCACCGTATTTAAATAATACTTATAGCAAACTCGCTTCCACTGGTTTCCCACTACTTTCACGAGGTCATCGCTCCATCTTGTTGGAGGCCTACCGAGAGGAAAACCGATGGAAGCGAGTAGCACAGTACCGGTCTGAGTGGCAAGCATTGGGGGAGGTCTATGACTAGCATTGGACGTTTTCCGGCTGAAATGATGATGACGATGACCAGCAGACAAAATTAGACTATTTTATAGTTACTTACTCTTGAAAGTTTACAAAAAATACTCTTATATTGATCATAATCATCATCACTTCAGCCTATAGACGTCCACTGCTGGACATAGGCCTCCTCCGAGGCGGACTCAGACCGGTCCTGTGCCACTCGCATCCATCACGTTCCCGCGACCTTTACAAGGTCGTCACTCCATCTTGTTGGAGGCCTACCGACAGCTCGTCTACCGGTTTGCGGACGCCACTCAAGAACTTTCTGGCCCCATCGGCCATCAGTCCTGCGAGCAATGTGCCCCGCCCACTGCCACTTCAGGTTCGCAATACTTCGGGCTATGACGGTGACCCTAGTTCTACTGCGGATATCCTCATTTCTGATTCTATCACGCAGAGAAACCCCAAATATAGCCTTCTCCATTGCCCTCTGGGTGACTTTTACTCTTATATTACTAATAGAAAATCTTAATAAGGCCCTTGTTAGGTACTTGAAATTCACTAAACCCGAACAACCTGTAAAAAAAGGTAAATAATGATCCGACCGTTAATACAATATGAGCCAAATTACCTCGGGACTATCAAACGAACCTTCGCGTAATTCGCCTACGAAATCCCAAATGGGTATTCACAGCAATTTAGATAGGTATAGGCGGGAGTTCTGCTGAGATACATAGTTGTCTTTTACGAGGCAGAAAATAGGGTCATTAGCCAGCCGCTTAAGCCCTTTCGGAAGTGCCGTCCGATAAGGGTCCTCTGGCTTAATGACATTTGTATTTGCTAGAGACGTTTCCTGAGAACTCCGGGGGCGTGTCAGATTTGAAAATATATGGGCGACTAATGAAGGCCCCTGTATTTTAGCACACTAGCGGGCGGCACTGGCCTTGCAGACTGCGTTCGAGGTGGTGATTGGAGTGATGTATAGCTGTTAATGTCAAACAGCCCAATGACAGACCACAACACTTTTTCTTTTGTGCCGTGTAAATGTTGTTCTTTTGTTGTGTGTTGTGTAATGTCATGAATACATGTTCTTTCTTTTTTTTTTTATGGCCAATGGCTGCCTTTTCGCCAACACCAACAACACTAGCGCCCCTAACGGATTTTTCAGTCGCAGAAACCCTCATTAGATTGGGTCTGCAGTTTTAAAAGCAAAATGTACTTTGAAAATGTTGTTTAGTTGGTCATGTGGTATAGTTAGTTTATGAGTTTTATAACTAGGTAATGCTCTGGGAGACCTGGACAGTGTTTGAACACAATTATGTACTTACAATACTCACAGATAAAATACCTTAATAAATAACTTGGGACACTTTTAGACAAATTGAGTTAGTCCCAAAAACCAAGGTAACTAATGTATTAATCCATCCATATTATCCATATTAATATTATAAATGTAAAAGTAACTCTGTCTGTCTATCTATACCTCTTCACGTTTCAGCCGATAGACCGATTGAGATGAAATTTGACAAGGAGATAGTTGGGGTCCCGGGAAAGGACCTAAACTACTTTTTATCCCGGAAAACGCATAGTTCCTGCGGCAACGCGATAACCGAATTCCACGCGGGCGAAGTCGCGGGCAGAAGCTAGTGTAGCAATAACCAATAAGACACTCAAATTCAAAATAGACACACACTTCAAAAAGTAAAGCATTACTTTTACCGGTCTTAAAAGTACCTAATGTGCATAACTAACCCATTCATCAAACTATTTTATCGCAGTATCAAACACCCTACATCACGGGCAGCAACAAATTCGCAGCCAAAACTTCAGAAATTCCATTTGAATTTGGTCAGTATCAAAAGAACCGGAACAGTGGTCAGACCAACTCCAACTTAGTTCTTGCGCTTACCAATTCATAACGAAAGTTAAGTTGCGGTTTGGAAAATTCAGTTCGCTCCTTTTTGCGGTGATCCGAAAAATTCGAGGAATATTTTAATATAAAGTTTCGACCACGAAACAATGTTATTGGAAACCATTGGGTTTATCGTTCTGTTCTTTGTTAGTGCTTTTTGAGATTGTTAGTAAAATATTCTATGGGACAGGTGCGAAATACCGTATCTCACATGATATAGGTACTAGAACTAGGTTAACAATATTAATAACACAACGCAAAATAAAATAAATATGGGTTCAGCCTAATGCTAAGGCGTTTGCATCCCAGCGCTGATTTATTTCAACCTGAATCAAGAACGCCATATGTGTTTATACGTACAGTATTAAATGAAAGGAAAGATTTATGCCTCACAATAATTAATCAAAAAGTGAAGATTTTAAATTTCATTCCCGGTGTTATAAAATTTGCGAATCAACTTGTTTCCGTACGTTCAACAATGAAATTATTTATATACTTTCAAATACTTATATTGAAATTAAAATTCATATTTCTTCTTTGCGCAGTACTTTAGGTATACAAAATGTAAATAAACTGAACTCAGCGAGGTTTTACGAAAAAACTTCATGTAAAATGTAAACGATAAGATAAAAAATAACTAAGTATTATCCTACCAGTATCATTATTTATACGAATGTCACACTGTTATTTTTTCGTACTTATAATGAAATTTTATACGAAGATAATTTAAGCCCCAGGAAGTAGGTTCCGGAAATTGTAACTACCTAGTTACAATTTCGACTTCGAAGAGAAGTGTAAGTTTAGTGTTGATTGAAAATTCAAGGTGAACGAAGTTGTCGGCGGGAGCTAGTAAAGCATCGAAAACTCACTTAACTCCTTCAGTATCGCGCTTTGCTACGCGCTACGCTCGTAGAGGGAAACCGCTATGAAGAACGCCCGAAGATCTATAAATGTCACTTTTATCTTTGTTTTACTGACGATTCATTAAAAAAACCGTTTGCAAGCTGATTGCTTCTCATATACACTAGATTCAGTTGTGACATACAGAAAGAAAGCAAGATGTACTTACTTATAGACAGATTAGCGTCTGCCCGCCACTTCGCCCGCGTGGAATTCGGTTATCGCGTTCCCGCGGGAGCTGTGCGTTTTCCGATATAAAAAGTAGCCTATGTCCTTTCCCGGAACTCCAACTATCTCCATGCCAAATTTCATCCAAATCCGTCCAGCGGTTGAAGCGTGAAGAGGTAACAGACAGACAGACAGAGTTACTTTCGCATTATGTACTAGCTTCTGCCCGCGACTTCACCCGCGTGGAATTCGGTTATCGCGCTCCCGCGGGAACTATGCACTTTTCCGGGATAAAAAGTATACTATGTCCTTTCCCGGGACCCCAACTATCTCCATGCCAAATTTCATCTCAATCGGTCCAGCAGTTGAAGCGTGAAGAGGTAACAGACAGAGAGACAGACAGACAGACAGACAGAGTTATATTAATATGGATATGGATATGGATTTCTAAAAACACTACACATACAAAAAACAAAGTAACTAAACTACCTACCACGCATAAAATACGACGCATTTCTAGATTATTTGCTTACAGAGAGAGCCACAATTCAATACAAGCAAAACTACGCGTTAACACCATTTCCCGGTATGATTGAGCACCGCCACATATCTAACCTAGTCTTCCAACTCAAGTTATACCTAATTTTGTACCGTAATCAGTCATCACTGATGCCTCCGCGCAGACACCTTGTACGAATTATTAAGAGCCCCCAGTACGCACGACGTTTCTCAACTTTTCATACAAACGTAATTTCGCTTTTATTCACGAATGACTTAACAGATTGACTCGAAACTTGGTACACATAATAAAATCATTATCGTAAGTGTCCGAAATTAGTAAAAGTCGTGGTAAAATAAAACACAATTAAATTACAGCCAAAAAACTGAATTTTGAAGTTTGTATGGAGGAATCTAAAATGCTCCTAGTTTCAGTTTTGTTATTCAATTTATTACAAGCAAAGTGTACTTTGGGCACTAATATCTCTGCTCCACTGTTACTTGTAAAATTTGGTGGCAATCTGATAAGTAGTTTGCGAAATAAAACGTACTCGTAACTACGTTTGTATGGAGAAAGGAGCGTACAGGGGACTCTTAATGTCGGATTAAATCCACTGGCACCTTGCCCACTTCTTGAATGAACTAGTACGTATTTGTCTATGTGGACGACATATCAATTCTTCAAATATATTTAGTCGATACCTATTATTTCGGCCCAATTTTTAGATTTAGGCCTTTAAACGCGACCAGAATGTGGTATTTCACCTTACTAAGCGCCTTAAACTGTGTTATGTTTATAGAGTTAGCTTATTTTGTGGTATTTTAGTATGAGGTTGGTTCGTATTTTAAGTCCCAATTTTAAGACACAAATAGGTACCTATGTATAAAACTCTTTCGTTACCAAGTTACTGGCAGGCAACGCACAGTCAAACCTACTGGTTTTGAAAAAGCTCGTGGAGAATAAATAAGGTATCAATGACATCTGTGCTATAAAGTCCATAATCCATACTTCCATACTTAATATTATAAATGCGAATATAACTCTGTCTGTCTGTCTGTCTGTCTGTTACCTCTTCACGCTTCAACCGCTTGACCGATTTACGTGAAGTTTGAAATGAAGATAGTTGAAGTCCCGGGAAAGGACATAGGCTACTTTTTATCCCGATAAACGCATAGTTTCCGCGGGATCGCGATAACCGAATTCCACGCGGGCGAAGTCGTGGGTAGAAGCTAGTTTCAAATAAATTAAGTCCACCGAGCGAAGTCCAAAACAAAAGCCTTTTTACCTACTAAAGTGAAATAAATCATTTCAGCAGCTGCTTGACATTTATTAGATCTGTTTGTAAATGTTTTCCTAATGCAGGTGTCCGCTTCCCTCACCAAAATTACTTCCTTTGCATGGAGGAAATTGAACACCCTCACACGTTTCTGACACGTTTCTCGCTCCATCAAGGAGTCATCAATCTTTTCGTGAGAATAAGGATACGCAGAGCACGTGATGTATGTACTCACTACTTCTGGTAGTTAGTTTAAGGCTGACAAGACCTAAATTGACTTTATTTAAGCAGTATTTAAACGAAAATTATTTGATTTTGTAAGGCGAGTAAAATATATGTTAATATTCACTACATACTTAAAAAAACTGGTTATTCGTAAAAAAGATTTCATGAAATAGGTTCGATGAAAAATCGTGAAGTTACGTCTTCTAATCCTATTTAATTAAATACACTATTCCGTCATACTCATGCCAATTTTTTTTTAACTTATATTGTTCATGCAATGTGGGATATTTTTGAATCTTCATTTTTCTGATTTTCTACGTATATCGCCCACATGCCGCGGTCGTGCTTCTCGCTCCTTCCAATGCAAACAGACAGTGTCCGCTGAGATAGTTGCCTGCCTCGATTGCTCAAGGTCATTCGCGCTGGTCAGCGTCTTAATGTACTGCTATTGGATAAGGTTGGTCTTCTGTCAACTCAACTGTTGAAATTGGGAGTTTTATGTAATGAAATTTAAAACAACCTAAAAATAGGTGATTTTTCATATTTGATTTAACTTTAGAGAAGTAGGTACCTATGTAAGCCTTCAGGCCAGATACATCGGTACTGGAACTCGGTTTAATTTTATGAAATGACATACTGAAATTTTCACCAAATTAAAACAGTAAACTCGATCTCAAAATATTGGCTTACAAGATTATAAATAAATATATAAATATCTACAGCTTCACACACATCTTTGAATTACTTATACATTATATTACACGCAGATGCGTGCAGGTTTCCTCACGATGTTTTCCTGCACCGAAAAGCTCAGTGGTAAATTCAAATTGAATTTCGGACAAACTTAGAGTTGCGAGCCGGAATCGAACCCCCGACCCTCTGCATGAGAGGCGGTAGGTCGAACCACTAGGCCACCACGCCTGGGCCTGCGTGGGGACTATAATAGCCCAAACCCTCTCGTGATGAGAGGAGGCCTGTGCCCAGCAGTGGGACGCAAATAGGCTGTAGTAGTAGTAGTAGTAGTAGTAGTACATTTTGCAATATGTTACGGATTTAAGGAAAAGTGTACACGGAAATCGACTCAGAGGTTAAATCAGTACATTTTCATATCACCCACTTTTACTTCACAAATGTTGATCCAAAGCGATCACGGCACAAAGTATGGAACTCGCCCGAACTCTAACTAATCATGCCTTTCATATATTGACAACAAAAAGTTTCCCTGATGATATGAATAATGGCGGTGTGCCGGAGAGGCTTACATTTGCTAAAGAGTTATGGGGAGGTCCCTCTGATATATGGCAGGTGAAAAATGTGTTAGTGTATCACGCTACAAATCACGGGTACGGGCAACAACCATGGAGATTCATTACGCACCTGTTTGAAGAATTAAAAAAAAGGTTACAGGTTTACACCTATAGGTACTCGTTTGTTTTTTTGCGAGTGGAAAGTACCAATTTAGCAATATCGCTAAAAAAAACTTAATATACATATATTTTTATAAACGAAATGTTAAATTGAGTGATAGGGTAAGAAATAGCATGATAAGGGAGCGGTGTGGTGTGAAAGAGGATGTAGTGACAAAAATAGAAAAAGGTATGCTATATTGGTTTGGTCATATGGAAAGGATGAATGAGAGAAGACTGACAAAAAGTATTTATATGGCTAGTGTGAATGGAGGTGCTGGAAGAGGAAGACCGAGGCGAATGTTCTTGGATCAAATTCAGGACAATCTGATTAAAGGCCAGGTCAAAAGTACTCTAAACCGACGAGCACGTATGCGGAACGGGATGAAAATTTGAAGAAGCGAGAGAAGTATGCAAGAGTCGTAGCAAATGGAAAGAAGTGGTCTCTGCCTACCCCTATGGGAAAAAGGCGTGATATTATGTATGTATTTATAAACGAACCGAAGCAAACATAATCATCTAATTCTGTTTACAGTAGAAGTACCTACACGCTTTTTCAAACGGGTAATTATATTGTAATTACCTATATTTGATACTAATACTTATATTTTACTTACAGAACTTCAATAAGAAATGAGGTTCAACATCTTCAATATGAATTCTTTCTATTCCACTCAGCTAACGCTAAAGTTAACATTTACTTTCCTTTCGTGTTAATATTTATTCGGAAATAGGAAAAATAAATTGAATGATTATGTTCTGAATAAAGTTCATGTTTGCACGCGGAACTTTGCGGCCGCCGAAGGAAGCCGCTCGAACGTGAAGTTTGTTTACAAATAATAATAATATACAGATCGATCTTCTTAATCCCCAAGCTGCTCTAAAGTTGTTATTTTCAGAATTTGACTTTGAGGGTCTGTCACATATTTGCGATTACCTACTACAGCCTATTTGCGTCTCACTGCTGGGCACAGGCCTCCTTTCATCACGAGAGGGTTTGGGCTATAATATAGTCTCCACGCGGGCCCAGTGCGGATTGGGGACTTCACACACATCTTTGAATTACTTCGTAGATGCGTGCAGGTTTCCTCCCGATGTTTTTCTTCACCGAAACGCCCAGCGGTAAATTCAAATTGAATTTTGCACTTAAGTAAACTTAGAGGTGCGAGCCGGAATCGAACCCCCGACCCTCTGTATGGCGGTAGGTCGGACCACTAGGCCACCACCGGCTTCGGCGGATTAACTATGCTTTCAAAAATGTGCTCGTCGAGAATTTTTCTAGGAATCCACATAAAATTCGCTTATACCACACGACTATCGTATTCGAATTCTCGGTCGCAGTTCTACGGAAATATAAATACGTGAAGTATGTAATAAAAAAATTAAAGTTAGTGAAACATTTGTGTGACATGACTTAATTTAAAATGACTTATTTTTTGATTTGAACATTTCGTCTTGCCCATATATACTGAAGACTAGGCAGTATGGTCTTGGACTAATAGCCTAAAAAAAAAAAATTTTAATAATTAAGCCATATTGTGTCAGTTAATAGTACATTACAGACCTAGGGTGGTGAATTCGTAAATGTCCCAGATCGCAGGTTTCTGTGGCCCGAACCGAAGCTGAGGGCCATAAATATGCGATCTGGGGCTTTACGAAATTACCGCCCGTGGTTTGTCAAAAGTTTTACGTCTTGCCTTGGCCAAGAAATGAGATTTTCTCTCCGCGTAGCGGGCAGAAAATCCCACTTTATGGCCAAGGGTGATGTAAAATCATTTTCAAATGTAAGGTATTCTTCCTTGCATATAAGTACTGTGTACCATGTATATCCCGATAAACCCTACGAGGGAAGAATGATGGTAGAAAATACCCAAGGTTACATGAATTTGCAAACGCGACGTAATATGGGTGTAAAAATTACTCAACTGAAGCTAAATATAGGGAAGAAATTACCCGACGACCCAAATGTCAATCCTTATTTGTTGCAGCTCAGGTAGGTAACTCCTGCGCAATATTGTAAGTCAAAAGTCTTGTGGTGCGTTCCTCGAAGCGCTCACAGCGCTTATTCCCTTTCCGAATCAATTGTCACGCTCACGACCGAGTGAGCGCATTTTTGATTCGGACCGATCATACATAAGCATATGGAGGGTTGAAGTAAAGAAGCGCAATCTTTATAGTCCCAAAAGTGGACACCAATTCGGGTCGGTTGGGGGCGCTGCGGTCGCCAGAAGTGTTAAGCCACCTAGGCGGATAGTCTGCAGTAGCACCTTCAGATGGCGCTGCTGAGCCGAAAACGCAGCGAAAACGGTTGTGAGGCGAGTGTGTTTTGTTTTGTTGCTTATCAAATCACCATATAAGATAGCGCTCCTTACCAAGACAATTCCACACTCCATACATAAGCACGCTCAGAGCGCCAAACACGACAAAAACGCCAGCAACTGTCAAACTTTTCCTTTAATTAGGGAATGATGTTCTGTAAACGTATAGAGGATGAGCTGTCAGATATCGCTTTGAAGTGCCTCGTAGCGCGAGCACTGGTGAGCGTATATCCATGACGTTGTCAATTTCCTAAGCGCTGTGAACATGCTTACAGGGTTCGCCGATATGCGCTCAAAGCGCTGTTAGCGTGATTTGGACCGACCCCTTGGGAAAGTCAACTCGTTTGTCAAGGCCTCGCAAGTGTCAAAATCGTCATGATAGTCCGAATTGGGAGACGTGACCGACGCGGCCTCTAGAAAAAAATGACGTCATTAGGAGAAGGCGAGGGAGAAAAGTAATGAAGCTTTTTGTCCCCATAGTCATAGGTTTTTCTAAAAGTATTCATTATTTTTGCAGCCTTGCCCGCTTCGAATTAAGGGCGCAGGTGTTTTTGAGTTAATCTTTATTACATTACTTTACTCCATTAGTTGTCAGATATCAAAGGTGGTGTGCGCACAAAATGCTTCTTTTTGTAACTTAGTAAGTTTTATTCAGCGAATTAACCACCATGTGGATAATTTCGGGCCAATACTTATACTATTTCTTATTGTTTATTCTGTTCCATTGTCAAGGGGACAAAACGAAAGAAATTTCTTAGAAAATTGTAACAACATCATTTTGGACAAGAATTAACTCATCTGTAAAAAATATTAACTCAATTCAAAACTAAAATTTTCATCTTCCGCTTCAAGGGATTCAGAGAAATTATTATACTTACATAAAGTAACTTCGCTCCAAAGCTCATTTATTTCAGTACGTACCTGTATAAATATTGAAATTCGAGCATAATCCTGACCATGAAAACCGAGACCTTAATATCCAGATCCTAAACAAATAGTTTTGTGATAGAATTTTTCATTTTTCCACCCGACCTTAGACCGGCACCCTTAGCCAGCTGCCTGCGTAATATAATACAGTACCTATTTCTGGAATCTGGATTGTGTAAAATGATTCTTTCATTTTGTTTATTTCTGAGGACATTACTTACTGTACTCAATTTAAATACCTACCGCTTGAGACTATTCTCAAAAAAGCGCTGATTTTTTTAGGGTTCCGAAGTCTAAACAGAACCTTTGTACTTTTTAATATAACAAATAAGAGTTGGTATCTGAAGTACAACGCTACCAATATCTGCTAGACAGTAAGTTGCTTTGTATAATTGCTGAATAAGAGATGCGATCGCAGAACTTAAGATAATGCAATAAAATAAACTTAAGTTTATTTAATAATGAAGAAAGTCCTCTTTATACAAAAAAAGTTTCCAGAAAAACCTAGTTACAGTTACCTAGCCTGTACCTGCCGTAATTATCTTCCCCAGTCTCCAAATTGCTTATGTCTAAATCTGTTCAGCTAATTATTAACAGTGATAAAGTATACTCTACTTTTCATTTCGAATATTAGGAAAGAAAACAAGCCAGGTATATAAAACACAAGTATTAAAAAATGGTTTTACCCATGGAAAACTCGATTCCATTAAAATATCGGAATAAAAACTATTCTATTTTATTTCCAGCATCTTGGACTATTTCCATACCAAATTACATCAAAATCGGTCTAGCCGTTTTGACGTAAAGTAAAGATGAAGAAAAACCAAATGCAAAATTTATCTTATATTTATTTTATCTTGAATACTGTATGCGTAATAATATATTAATATTAATACGGATGCCCCAAAGTTTATTTAATAATCAGTTGAAATAAGTATTTATGTAAGAAGTGAACAACCCTTGCCTGGGCAAGGATTTCGCAGTTTTAGGTTAGCTACTTCAATAAAATCGTTATAAGTACAATATACTTTAGAGATTGGCAGTAAAAGGATCTCCAAAAGAGATTGAGCGTATTTTCTTATTAATTAAAGCGGTTTATGTCCATTTCAGAAGCACTCATCATTCATTATTTTAAATCCTACATATTTATTTAACTGCTACATGACTAGTACTCGAACTTTCGATTTCTACTTTTTCAGCGTAGTTGCATCAATAAAATTAACGACGATGAGCCCGTTAAACATGGCTACTGCGATTTTCGCTATGGAGAAAATGACGTTTCTCTATGGCATCATTCCTTGGCGTCATATTTAACGGTGATTTGAGTCCACCTACTTATTTGATGCCACCCGTTTTTTTTTTCATATCTTTTTTTTTTCACGCAACATTTGGTAAACTTCACAATGCGAGCCAGGTATTTTTGAGACGGCTTCTTGCTGATTTTATGTTTTAAACAAGAAATATTTAGTTTTATTTATCTAAATTTTGTATAGTAGCGTTCATTAGATTAAATATTATAGTTATTTGTTTTAAACATGCTAGAAATGCGTTCATTTTAAAATTAATTGGTGTGGCTGTATAGGCTTTTGCCGTAGCCAACGATTCAAAGTATCACATTAAAAAAAAAACTTTTCTGCTCTAGAGCAGCGATGAGCCACTTTCTGCACGCTAATTAAGCAAACAAGCTCATTGTTTCTTATCATCTTTCAGAGTATGAGAAATGAAAACTTATTAACATGGGTATAATATACATCGTCACGTCTCCCTCGTCACATTGGGCTCTTACAACACATTTTAACTAAACAAAGTTCAACTGTAATTTAATTTATACTACACCTACTCGGAAAGTCAATTCAAACTAACCCATTAATTGGGGAGAAAGTTGCTCATTAATCCTCCTTCAAAATCTGGTTAATAATGTTGTATGCAAATCCATTATTATACACTTTACCCATGTAGTAATATTGTATGAAAATCCATTATTCCACAGTTATGTTTTTTTTTATTATTCCAAAACGAGCCATGGATGCGTGTAAGTTAATACTTTTTTTTATTTGACACTGCCGACTTTACACAAGCTATATAGACGTTCTAAACGAATGTACATCAAAAAAGTTTTTCGGAAAAAAAACTCGAAAATGCGATAACAATATCGTTAAATGGGTTGAAGAAACATATGTATTGATTAATTATACTAAATATGATTTTATATTTCGGGTTGCACGCAAGAAATTTTGTAATGATCTGTCTCGTCACTGGCTGCAAAGACGCGGCGCGCCCAAATTAAAAAAAAAAAGGTTGGCGCGGTTTTCACTTTAAAAAAAAGAATATCGCGCGCCTTTCGTTTCATTGTAATAACTTTGAATTTGCTTTTGTGTTTGAAATGTCTTCAACAAATGAGGAAAGTAGCGATGGTAGTATTATTGGAACGCCACCTGAAATATTAATTCATGCTCAACAAGCAATTAACAATCTTCTACCGGAAAAATCAAAAAATAAATACATGAAGCAGTATGAAGAATTTATGCAGTGGAAGACTGAAAAGCAAGCTTCTTCTTTGTCGGAAAATGTTTTTCTAGCCTATTTTAGTGAAAAGTCTTCAAAATATAAGCCTAGCAGCCTGTGGGCTATATAATCAATGCTGAGAAGTACATTGTTATCCAGAGATAATATTGATATAAAGAAATACTCAAAATTAGCAGCATTTCTGAAAAAGAAGTCTAGCGGGTTTCGCAGTAAGAAATCCAAAGTGCTAACGGCAGATGAAATCAATTCTTTTTTGCAAAACGCTTCAGATGATACTTATTTACCTATCCTATATATCTAAATTTTTGTACGAGATTTTGTTGTTTTTTTTTTCCTCGTAAGAGTAGTATAAAGTATTATATATCCCTCGAGGGTAAGTATTGATTACTCCTCTTGGTGAATAAATAACTATAATTCATTCATTTCATGTATAATGCAAAGATGTCATACAATAAAATTAATTTAGAGTTTAGATCTCTCATACATAAAGTTAAACTCTAACGGGATTAATTTCTAAAATTATAAAGTCACAATCACAACATTATTTCGAGCTTAGACTGTTTTCATTACTGTCAAGTCGAGCGTTGGCTAAATATTTAAATCATTTGTTCAGGGAAATTTCGTGCCTGAATTTCGAACCGGTTTGTTTCCAAGAATCCCTTCGAACTGTAATCCTTCACACTTGCAGCATAAAAAGTGAAATTACTTACTACTTTAGGAAATCAGGTGAAACTTTCAAGAAAATTGAAGCAAAGAATTAAATAAATTTCGTTCATACAGCACGAGCAACATATAAGTATTAGTTACAAGTGTTCGTTTAACATTCAAGATGTTGTTTACTATACTGCACGTAGGTGCCTACAAGCGTTTGTGTCTGGTTAAGACAGTAGGGTAGGTACACTGCTTTGAAAATATAAATAGGTAGTAAAGCCGCCGCATTTTGCAGTGAGGTTTGCATACTTGGTGAACTAGAGGAATTTCCAATAATGCGAGTTCTCTTGGATTTCCAGGGAATACTTTTAGCTTCATGAATATCTAATAACTATCTAAGAGGAATAAGAACAGCATGAAGTTTCTTGAAGTAAGTGAATTGTTTATGAACACTAAGCAGCATTAAAATAGATAAACAAAAAAAGATATGAAGAGAACTATTTTTGTACTTAATTGAGTTGTTATTTTAACCCGATGCTTTGGGGTTAGGGTTTTGAACAGGTAAATCTTCAATTTGTATATTGATGCTTAAAATATAGGTACCGCATATAACTTGGACTTATCAATACAGAGAGAATCTGTTATTTTAGATCAGATGTTAGAAAAACGGAATATGAACCATATATTTTTTTAAATATGAAAACTAAAAAACATATTCTCATCACTAAGAAAAATATTTACGAACCCAAACTTTGTTCCTTACTTTTTGATATATTATAAGGTTTCGATAAATCACTGGCGGACTTATACACGGTGAACTTGAGTACCCCGAATAATTTTACCAATGTATACCTGACGCCGTAAGGAATAAAAAATGTTAATGAAACCAGGTTGAAATATGATTTTTAACATTTTTATTTCATACGATTTCTGACCGACTCCGACTGGGGTGATATTTAACTTTTTTTATTGGTTTGGTTTCATTAATCTTTCTATTCCTGACGACCTCAGGTATACGCTGGTAAAATGATTCGGGTTACTCAAGCTCACCGTGTATAGGGTAAGCATGTTCCGAGTAAACGTGTTGATTCCTTCGCCTTTGGTCTCAGAATCGAATACAAATTTTATAAAATTGTTATCCAACAAATTAGGCTTGTACAGGATTTCCACCAGAAATTACTAATAAATAATAAATAAACTGCAAACATTTTTCTGGCGGTTATAGGCAAACTTTCTAAAGTACGGAGTAAACACGACCCGCGGACTCAATAAATCATTGTTCAGAGGCCTAGGGACGGTGTAAGCGGCTAAGTAATGTTGCCAGGATATAAGCAACTTTAACAAAGGGGACGAGCAAATTTACACTGAGATAAGGCGAAAAGTTTGTGACGACATTCTATCGTAAATATTTTCTCAGCTTGTTTATTTACATTGTGAAATGGATTTTTTAAAACGCGTTCCTTATGGGGCTTGGAATTTACTCGCCATTATAGCGAAACTAGTCGTTTGCCAGCGACTTCCCGCGTAGACTTAGAATAAAGAATAGGAATAAAGAATTTGCGTAGGTACCCGATGATACTGTACATATAGATGGTTATAGTTATATAAGTACCTACCTATTGAAATACTGGTTTGACCCGTGGAAAACTCGTTTTTGTGAAAAATCGGGATAAAAAGTCTATGTTATTTCCCGGGTCTCAAACTATCTCCATACCAAATTTCATTCAAATCGGTCCACTCGTTGCGACGTGAAGGAAGAACAAACAAACACACTTTCACATTTATAATATTAGTAAGGATTAGTATGGATAAGGTTAGCTCCTCGACTTTTGTACCAATGGCTGTAACTTGCTTACGTTAGTTTTCTACCGGGAATCTTGAAAGACTTGAAAGTAGTGGTATAGCTGAGTTCCTCTGACAGTACTTATTTAACACTGTGATTATAATTATTTTCAATATTAACTTCATATAGAATTAATATTTGTGCTTTGGTTTCGGTACCAGAATTGCATAATTTAAAACTTGACGGTTTTTGAGATCGCTCTCAAGTTTGCAAATTTACTAGTGATAACGTTACAATGAAAACTGAATTGTAACATGTCGCACGTTAGTATGAGGCAAGTCCCTACATAAAATAAATCTCTCACGTGTTACCGATAGCTAAATATCTACCACAACAGCTAAAATCATTGATAATCTTGACCATTCAACTAAAATGTAAGCCTTGTACTTGTATTGGTAAGTTCTGTCTGCATCGCTTAGAGTCAGGAGCTATTTACATGATCAGTTTTGCCACTGGTTTTTTTACACCAATTTATCACTTTACCATAACCTGTTATTCTGAAACTTTCCCGATTTCTCAAAATCGCAAGCGCAATATGGAAGATATTACGTTATCCAAGCGTCACTTGGAGCTATCCCATTCAAGAGTGGGAGTCGTTAAGTATTAGATAACGGGCATCTGGTGCGGTTTTATCATGGCCTGCAGCTGCAATGGCTACAACTTAGATAAAAACAGTGGACGGTTATTTTACTTAATCTGTCATCTTAATGGCTTCAGTGCCTTAGTTTCTGGTTTACTTCGATGACATCGTGGTTTTGGCGGCTCTTCTAGACTGCTTTTTTATTGCATACTTGTAATGATAGTAATGTTTAAAGAGTCAGTAATGACTGAATTCTGATTAGACACTATAGGTTTTTGAACGTTATAATGGAAGGAAGAAGGGAAAGAGGTAGACCACGCTTAACCTACTTTGTCCAGCTGAAGGAAAGAGCAAATGTCCCGTTTTATTACGACCTAAAAAGACGGGCACAGGATCGAGAGACATGGCGGTTACCTACTCCACCGACAAGAGCACGGCTCTTAAATAGAAGAAGAAGAAGAATGACTAAATAGCATAAACGTAAGGTAAGGGCTACATTGTGTACAGTCGAGTTCGCCAATATATACACACTTTTGCACCTTACCACGTTGTAATAATAAGGTCCAAAAGTGTAGACATATTAATGAACTCGACTGTACCATAGCCCCATTTGGATTTTTTTAGATCTTACCTTTTGAATTCGGCCTTGAAAATTACGAAATTCAAGAGTTCTACATTGGCTCCCCTATTTTGCTTCTATATGCAATGTAATTTATTGGTCATACTATTAGTAATATTTCCTTAATTGTTTGCTTCGTAACGACGTTTTCATCACATTGCAACAATAATAAAATAGCGATAAGGGTGACGTCAATATATTTTATGTGAAATTTGAGTGTGAAATATTTGGAAGCATCGTTATTGCATTGGGTTCCCCTGGGAACTATATTATATTATTTCGCTATGAGGGGAGGCTTCTTTACTTATCATGTAGCATAGAGGTTACGTTAGTTTTAATCTTTAAAATGTTGTCTTTGTGCACGCGTTATCCTTAATATTAATATTATAAATGTGAAAGTGTGTTTGTTTGTTTGTCCTTCCTTCACGTCGCAACGACTAGACCAATTGGGATGAAATTTGGTATGGAGATAGTTTGCAACCCTGGGAATAACATAGGATGCTTCTTATCCCGATATGTCCACGAGAACGGGTTTTCTACGGGTAAAACGGGTTTTTAAATACTTCTATAACAAACTATATGTATAGATCATCGGGTACGCTAATTCTAAGTCTACGCGAGACGAAGTCGCGGGCAAACGGCTAGTTTTTAGGGTTCCGAAGTCCACAAGGAACCCTTATAGTTTCGCCATGTCCGTCCGTCCGTCCGTCCGTCCGTCCGTCCGTCTGTCCGCACTATTGCTCAGAGATGCTTAGTTCTAGAAAGCTTTAATTTGGCATGAATATACATATTAGTTATGTTGACAAAGTGGTACAATAAAATTTTGAAATATATTTTTTTAAAGGGTACCTCCCCTACTCGTAAAGTGGGGATGTATTTTTTTTTTCTTGCGCACTCCATGATGCGGCATATCGTTGAATAGGTCTTAAAAAAATATTGTGGGTTTTTTAAAACCATTTTTTGATTAAGTGGTGCGTTTGTGAAATATTAAGCTTTAAAGTGCTATTTTTTGTTAGAGTCATGTGTCCCCCCCCCCCCTCTGCCAGCTAAATGGTGGTATTTGGATGGCTGAAAAAATCACGGTTATGGCATATATAACGTAGTTGAAAGGAAAACTATCACAGCTAAGTAGGCTGTACAAACTTACGAGTCATAGTCGACCAACTTATGAAATGATTAAAAAACCAATGATATTTCTCGAGCGGCAGGGGCGTCGGGCGGGCACGTCATACCACAGGCTAGCTAGATGCTAATAAGTCTTAGAAAGGTACTGTTGGCATCCTCATCTTCGGAACCCTATACTTTGCGCGCGGCCCGACACGCACTTGGCCGGTTTTTTATATTTTAATAGAGTGCATTTAGTTAAAAAAGTGATCAAGCTGATTCCAGTTTTGCTTGGTCGCTGCGGCGCACCCTTCTTAAATATTCACTTTGCATACTTAGTACGAAGGTGTGCTGGCTTAAAGTTTCAAGGTGTTGGTTCTGGTAGAGATCTGGAGCAAGTTTTCTACTGCCAGTATAACGTATTTAGAAAGAAATATTGTGATACTTTTGACGAAACTCCTGCAAAACGAGTTAATACTTACTTTCAAGGTTTGTAACAAGAAAATGTTGTCTAGTAAAAGATCCGAAATACACAGTTTAGATCTGAGTGATCTATGTCACAAGGAAACCAAAAATCCTAGGTAATAAGATTGAATTTTTGCTTGTTAAAGTTTTTTTTTGGAAAACAACAAGAAGTTTACACTTACAAGCCTCGTAAAGTTAATTCCTACCCAAAAAATCCTCATTTGCTGAAATATCCGAAACCCATTCCAGTCACATAAAAGTACTGCAATTTGTCTCTGCTGCAGCCATTCCAGAGAAGTGAAGGAGCAAAATGCACGGCGCGTTCTCAAGTAACTTAATTACTTATTGCGATGGTTAAAAATCCATTAATGGAGAAGTTCTCGCTCCGAAATTTTTTAATAAGAAAGTTGGGCGCTGCGAAGTTCGCCTGCAGTGCCGCAATTATTCTCTGCTAAGTTATGTTCTACATACATATGCAGCTGCTATGCGAGACTGCTGCTCGTGCTGAGTTAATAAAGGAATGAAGATTCCTTTTTAATGTTTAATTATTAGACAACAGCTGAAGTCTCTGCTAAAAAAATCCATAAAGATGTGAGTAAATAGTAGTTAGTACTGAAATTAGCATGTCAAAACGTGAGGAGCATGAAGATAAAATTATACAATATACAAAAACAAACTTACAAAAGTAACTCTTCTATCAAAGGAAAAAAAATCATTGACCCAAAGAAACGTTCTTCCAATCTTATAATAATGGTCCAACCGACAAAGAATCAACATCAAAAGAGTAGGCTGTGGTTTCTAAGTGAATAGATTTAGGTAGATTTCGTATAGCCCGACGGCCAAGACGGATTTGTAAAAAAATATTTAATAGAAGATTACGAATCACAAATTCAGAAGACAACTAGCCTTAACGACAGGATAAGAGGAGTCCTGTGCCCAGCAGTGGGACTTAATAGGCTGCTGTGATGTGATGAAATGAACAAGTCGTGGTTAACTTTACACAGGTGGCATATTCATTGACCATCCAGCCCTTGAAAATTCACGAACCCCTCGATTGAGGAGGCTCAAAGTCACTCACAGGGCAATGGGCCTCTCCATGCTGTGCTCGGGGTTTCTCTGCGTGATAGAATCAGAAATGAGGATATCCGCAGTAGAACTAGGGTCACCGACATTGCCCGAGGAATTGAGAGCCTTAAGTGGCCGTGAGGTGGGCGGGGCACATTGCTCGCAGAACTGATGGCCGATGGGGCCGGAAAGTTCTCGAGCGGCGTCCGCGAACCGGGAGACGAGCTGTCGGTAGGCCTCCAACAAGATGAAGCGACGACCTCGTGAAGGTCGCGGGAAACCGGTAGAAGCAAGTAGCACAGGACCGGTCTGAGTGGCGAGCCTTGGGGTAGGCCTATGTCCAGCAGTGGACGTCTTCCGGCTGAAATGATGATGATGATGATGATATTCGATTGAACACAGTACGGTTCTACAGTTGAGTACCTACAATAAAAGTACCAAACCTATAACACTTTTGAACCTTCTTAAGAAAGGGATAAAGTTCAATATATATACATCTCTTTGTACGTATGGCACTAAATAAAGAGACACTGGCGAGGAATGTCGCGGCCTCCACGGGAATGTACTATAAATCTCCACCTTGTTTTCCGCATTAGGTTAGACGTTGCGCCATTTACTAAAGATAGTTCGTGTTTGCACTTTCGGCTTTCCGCTGATTGAGTTACAAAGTTATTTTTGGAATCTGGTGAGCCAGATTTTTTTGGATAACACTTGTCTATATTTATATATCTTATATATATATAAATGAATTGCCGTGTGTTAGTCTGGCTAAGGCGCTAGAAATGCTGGGTTTTACTTAGCTCATTCTTTTTTGTTTTGTTCCCTGTGATTCAGGGAAGTTTTAGAAAGAAAAAAAAACCGGTAAAACTTATCGGTATCACCTAAAAAGCAAACAAAGTTCATTGGGCCGACTAGTTAATAATATTTACTTGTATATTGGGAAGTTTATTATAAAATGTGAAAATGTATTTGTTTTATTTCAGTGCCTTCAAGGCGAAATGATTGGACCGGATTTGAATGAAATTTGTAATGTAGATAGTTTGAGATCCTAGAAATAACAAATGATACTTTTTATCCCGATATTTGTACGGGAACGTGTTTCTACGGGTCAAACCAGTTTTTTCAGTTCTTCTAACTAAGTATATAAACATTTAGGGCCCTCGCCCACGGTTACTTTTTGTAGCGATGCTGCCGCGCTACTCATTACGCTATCCTTTTTACTCTTTGATGTAAAAAAATGATAGCAATATGAGTAGCGCTTCAGCATCGCTACAAAAAGTCGCAGTGGGAGAGGGCCCTTATATGTATAGTATCATTGGGTAGGTACCTCTGCAAAAAAAAAAGTTCGATACAAAGTAGAAGGTGTAGGTACCTAAATCAATGACGAAGCTTGCAGTGGATAACGGTATGTTTTAAATGATAACTACTTACATCAAATTGTACATAATGACGATGCAAAAGTGATTGTATAATCCTACTTGAATAAATGTTTTTTTCATCTTTTATCTTTATCTTTATAAATTCCGAGTCTACGCGGGACGAACTCAAGGGCAATGGCTAGTTATCTAAATAGGTATATTTCGTACTAGTTGATCCTGTGAACTTCGTATCACAACAGTTCCCATACAAAGTTATTTCTTATCTTTCCTTTAGCTGTTCCTTTAGATCTTTCTCATTTTTTTCTTTCCAAATCGGTTCAGCAGTTTTCGAGACTTAGCCAGCACTGCAATTCATTTTATATAGAAGACTACCTTTTACCCGCGACTTCGCCCGCGTGGAATTCGGTTATCGCGTTCCCGCGGGAACTAAGCGTTTTTCCGGGATAAAAAGTAAGTAGCCTATATCCTTTCCCGGGACCCCAACTAACTCCATGACAAATTTAATATCAATCGATCCAGCGGTTGAAGCGTGAAGAGGTAACAGACAGACAGAATTACTTTCGCATTTATAAAATTAGTATGGACTAGCTTTTCCAAGCAAATTCGTATGCGCAGAAATATTAAAAAGTAAAATCCCGATTTTTCCCGTACCCGTGGGAATTTTGCAAAATCCTTTCTTAGCGGATGCCTACGTCATAACATCTACCTGCATGCCAAATTTCAGCCCGATCCGTCCAGTGGTTTGGGTTGTGCGTTGATCTATCAACGCACAACCCAAACCTCACTATGTCTCACTATGTCAGTCAGTCAGTCACCTTTGAGTTTTATATATTTAGATTGACGATGACGATATTTAAGGAATCTTCATCTTTATTTAATAGTACCTACCCTTAACTTAAACCTTTAATTGCAAATTTCATCGTTAAAGCCTATCATGGTTTCAGTTATTTTTTCTATAATTTACAGAGAATAATAATTTTAACCCACAAACACAAAATGTTAATGTTAAATCCAATGGAAACTCAAATAATATAACCGTACATCAAACGGAAAAATCCCATTACAATAAACAGGCCTTGGAGATTTGCGTGCGTTCTGTAATGGACATTTATTAACACCCCCTGTCTTTATTTCCCGAGGGAGATATTAGGGAGTATTGTGTGATTCAATCATTATTGCGAATCATGTAAATTAAAGAACACAACAAGTACGGATCTGCAACATCGAGAAGAATGACGTATTTAATGAATTGAGATAAGTACCTACCTACCTATGACAATCCATGTCCATTCATCCATACATACTTATATTACAAATGCGAAAGTAACTCTGTTTGTCTGTCTGCGACCTCTTCAGGCTTAAACCGCTGGACCGATTGTGATGAAATTTGGCATGGAGGTAGATGGAGTCCCGGGAGACTACTTCGTATCCCGGAAAAAGGCATAGTAAAATTATTTGAATATCATTAAAAACAAATTGTAATGAATTGAGCAGTTGTTACTTATCCCATTTGAAAATAAAATGCATTAAGACAGAATCAAGGGTTTAAAATAATCTCAAAATTATGTTAAACTAGCCGTTTGCCCGCGACTTCGTCCCGCGTAGACTTATAATTTCCCTATATCGATGGTAAAAAACCCGTTTCCGTGGAAATATCGGGATAAAAAGTATCCTATGTAATAACATAGGATACTTTTTATCCCGATATTTCCCAGGGTCACAAACTATCTCCATACAAAATTTCAAGAAAATTTAAATAAACTATCGTCGCGGGACTATATAAATGATACTGAACATAAAATATTTTTTTGAAAGAACTGTACTTATGTAAGTATGTCCGGATTAAACTCGACAACTACTGGACGGATTGCAACAAAATTATGTTAAGGTATGGGGGTAGTTTATAACACTGGTCAACATATAGGCTACTTTTTATCCCGGAAAAATGCATAGTTCCCGCGGGAATGCTACTAACGAATTCCAAGCGGACGAAGTCGCGGACAGAAGCAAATTTATAATATTAGTATGGAATTGGATGACAAGCTGTTCAGACTATCTTGTCACGGCAACGGCGACAAACAACTTTCTCTAATACAGACAAACAAAATTATGTTATGAATATGCCAGAATGTGGTTGTAATTCACAAAAACAATACAATATCAGCGAAGTTGTTGGAGGAGACGTAAAGCGGAGGGTGGGGCGACCGAAACATTCACGAGGGTAGATAAAGAAATCCTCGGCCCAGTTTCTACCGTTGGTTGTATGAGTGTAACATTACATGTTACTTCACAGAAGAGATAAGATGGTCTTAAAGTGTGGTCATTTATGGCGTACAGAGTTTTGTTTAGTTTTTTTTAGGGTTCCGAATCTTTTTTATGACTATAGGCAAACAAGTGCACAGCCCACCTGATAGTGGTCACTGTGGCCTATGGACACCGACATCCTTTGGTCCCCCATTAAGAAACCATAAGACCGCGAATGCGTTGCCTATTCTGAGGCCTAACGGAGGCAGGTCTCTCACGAAATACCAATGAGATCCTGCAGACCTGTTCATCCTTAAAGCAGACGCTATCTAATGGATACAGAACTTGAAAGGAGTTTTGTGATAAAACTTAAGAGGACACGCTAGTGGTCATTTTTCCATACAAACGTTCTCGACATATTCCTCCCTGGATTTTTAAAGAAGAAAGAAAGAAGAAGAAGAAAGATTTTGATCGTAGATCAATGTTTTTTTGAAATAAGGTCAATTTCATCAGTATTTGTGTCAGTACGTTTTGCTTTTAGTGATATTTTTGTTCTTAAGAGAACTAAGTAGGTGACTCCAAATAGTGCCGAAAACGGCCCGATTCAATAGGCCGCAAAGAAATGCCTGGTATACAAAAAACACAATAATCAAAACGGTCCGACACAGATAATTTTCTTCTCATCCAGTTCCCAAAATTTCATTACGATTGGTTTAATTTTGGAGGAGGAAAATGTCGAGAACGAAACCTCGATTTCTGAGTTTTTTTACGTCGGATTTTTCGACGGAGCTGCAGTTGTCCTTATCGCCTTTTGTGGCTTCGCCCGCGCCTACGAGGCATCAACATTGATTTAAATTTCTCAAATCTGAAAAGGGGCTCAGCTCACGTATCTTCTTAAGACTGTGAAAAGCCATGCGAATAAATAATAACAGAGGCAAGTTAACTATGTACCTAGGCCAAAATAATTCAAAACTACTGGTTTTCTTAATCTGTGGCATAAGTCTGTTTTCGGCTGTCTTACCCGCCTCATTTGAGACAGATATACACAAAATATCTCTCGACATTGCTCACGATGTTTCACACTAGAACAAAAGGTAACCCAAGGCCGAGTGACGCTTATTCCCGTACCTAACAAGAAGTGAATCGACCTGTAAAAAGGTACGTCGATTCCTGAGAAGTTTGAGCATGCCGGGGTGAAATAATGATGTGTGATGTTTTTAGGACGGCAGTCGGGACGAATTTTCTTTTGTAGTTTTATTTAAATATCGTAATCATATATTTTGGCAGTTAGATACAGGTACCCAAATTAAAGTGAAAATAGAAAAATAGGTGCTAGTAAAACTGGACATGATACCGACATAAAAATTAGCGTTTTGAATAACGACGTGCATTTTAATCTAAACTCGATGACATTTAAATGCTTATTGCTGAGATTTTTCATATTGCCAAGTACCTACCTACCTAAGATTTTTTAATAATCTTCGTATCTCGACATAATACGTCGCATCTTTATTGTTTACCGGCTTACCTTCGCCATAGAATTGATTGTAATTTTTTCCAACTGAAGATTCGCCAATCATGCCGTCCTTCCAAATTTGAATTCAACAACAGGAAATGTATTCTGGAGATGGCAGAGAAATCCGGTCATCCTTTGGGTATCAATATTCATTCGTTCTTTCAATTTGTCTTTTTTTTGCGTGCCATCGCATATTAAGCGGCGAGCAATTAGTGAGGAATGCCCGGGAATATATCTCGTCCATTTTGTAGAATTGAGCGAAAGGGAGGGGGCGGACTTTTTATGAAAGATGTTAGATAATTTCCTGTTATCTATAAGTGTTACACGCGTACTGTGAATTGTATCGCCAGTCTGATGTTTAAAGAAATGTCGGTTTAAATATAACGGTTTAACTAAACACTAGTGAACTTATTGTAGACTATAGAAAAAGTCGCGTCTGTAAGTTGAAAATTAAAAGAAACTATCAACTCGAGAGGACTTCTATGGAATTTATATTTATTTGACAATGGAGGCCATCTCCATAATATATTTTTTTCTCGACCCTTGGAGACTATACATCTCTAAGATCTTAGATTTAAGTTTAAGTTAGGGACTATACGAAGCCGTGGTGGCCTTGTGGTTCGACCTACCGCCTCTCATGCTGAGGGTCGGGGGTTCGATTCCGGCTCGCACCTCTAAGTTTACTTATGTGCGAAATTCAATTTGAATTTACCACTGAGCTTTTCGGTGAAGGAAAACATCGTGAGGAAACCTGCAAGCACCTGCGAAGTAATTCAAAGATGTGTGTGAAGTCCCCAATCCGCACTGGGCCTGCGTGGGGACTATAGCCCAAACCCTCTCGTCATGAGAGGAGGCCTGTGCCCAGCAGTGGGCCGTAAATAGGCTGTTGTAGTAGTAGGGACTATACATCCCTTCCATGTAATTTTAGTACGTACCTATATGTATAATCTATACATGTATTGTACATTGTGTAACTATGGAAATATTGAAAAAAGGCCTCCTGCTTGAGTTTGTTGCGGCGCTTCTTCTCAAGCAATGGGTCTAGGAAGCGCTGGTAAATTCTTCTTCTGACGTGTAAAAGTGCACCTATGTGGCCAATTTGCTGAAGAAATGATTGAATTTGAATTTGAAAATTCACTAAAATTATAAACGATACTGAACACAAAAAAACGATTTCAGAAAAATTGTCTGTATGTAAAAACTAATGGTCGGATTGCACCAAAATTTGGTATGGGCCCATACCCATACCAAATTTTGTAGTTTATAACACTGGTCAACATAGGTATAGGCTACTATTTATCCCGAAAAAACGGATAGTTCCCGCGGAAATGCTATTACCGAATTCCACTCGGGCGAAATCGCGGGCAGCTAGTGGCTAATATTAAAGTGTAATGAAAACAAATAAAAACAACAAGGAAGTAACTTATAGCTTAGTTGACGTGAGCGACGGTACGGTCGTAGGTTTAGCCGTAATCCCGATGGATCAGAAAAAGACGGGATTCTATGATACCTGTACGGGTTCAAGGAAAACGTTTCGACGATATTTTACCAATACGAATCAGCTATATCGATTCTAAGCATGTTTTTTAGGTTTTTAATTTTTTTCGAATTGGTAATAATTGAATTAAAATAAGATTCAGTTATCGCTCATACCATAATACCAATCTTACTAATAGTACTTTTTTACCAAATCGAAATAAAAATAACAACCTAAAAAATATGCTTAGAATCAATAGCTGATTTTGTGGGTAAAATAATTATCGTCACAACGTTTTGCTTAATACTTTGTGCATGTGTTAGTTTTTTAGTAAGGGGTACTTGAAAGTACTTGTTTCAGTTGAGTATTTTTTTTAAATCGAATTATTTACCTATTCGAACGCGGTTTCGGCAATCTAATCGCCGTTGCGCCATTAGGAGTTGGAGCATGTCATGCTCGCTTTAAGGTCCTTGCTTACAGCGGCGTCGTTGATCGGGTCGCCACCTTCCCTAAGAAATGGTTGAGGGAGGCGATGGCTGAGATACGCGTCACGCTCGTGAACGGGTGCTGTCTGTGGGGTCCGGTCTGTTCATGCTTGCAAGGACGTTTAAAAATAATCATTAGCTTTAAATATATTACTAAGTCAAACATTTTAAGCGAGAGACCTCATCATGTTCTTATTGACATGTATTAATGAACTCTTTTATACATGATGTATTTCATTATTTATTGACATTTTGAGACTGTCGACATCTATGGAATTTATATTTATTTGACAATGGAGGCCATCTCCATAATATATTTTTTTTTTCTGGACCCTTGGAGACTATACATCTCTAAGATATTAGATTCAAGTTTAAGTTAGGGACTATACATCCCTTCAATGTAATTGTAGTACGTACCGTTATGTATATTTTATACATGTAATGTAAATGTTGTAACTATGTGTAAATTTTGAAAAAAGGCCTTCTGCTTGAGTTTGTTGCGGCGCTTCTTCTCAAGCAATGGGTCTAGGAAGCGCTAGTAAATTCTTTTCTGACGTGTAAAAGTGCCCCTATGTGGCCAATTTGCTGAATAAATGATTGAATTTTGAATTTTTGAATTTTGATCCATGTGGAATCGATTCCGGGTAATTAAGTAATACTACTAAGGGTAGGTTGATTCAAAGCTTCCGTTAAAGTTAACGTTAAATATTTTAGTATGGGATAAAATGACGTTTCTCTATGGAATGACAGCTCGGCGGCCATATTTAACGACCAGGAGTCCGTCAATTATGCATGAATCAACTCACCCTTAGTCTCCCACGGTTTAATCCGCGTAGGTCCCATTCTACTCCTTTCCCGTAGAACATTCATGCCAAATTTCAGCTTTCTGCTACAAGTAGTTTTGGCTGTGCTTTGATCAATTAGTCATAATAGTATACCTAGATCTCTAAGATCTTAGATTTAAGTTTAAGTTAGGGACTATACATCCCTTAAATGTAATTTGGGTATGTGCCTATATGTATATGTATTTTTATATATATTAATGTAAATGTAATGTGAATCTGTATGTTTAAGTTTTGAAAAAGGCCTTCTGCTGAGTTTGTTGCGGCGCTTCTTCTCAAGCAATGGGTCTTGGAAGCGCTCGTAAATTCATTTCTGTTAAATTCATTTAAAAGTGACGTGTAAAAGTGCCCAGATGTGACCTATTTGCTGAATAAATATTTTCATTTTAATTCACTAACTCAGTTCAGTAGTTTTTCGGTAGGTACATTACAAACAAACAAAAACAAATTTGGTAGTCGCGAGCGAAGGTTCATAATAAGATGACATAAATATATTCAGTCACCTTCAACAATCATTCAGACCCATACATCGATACGTCGGGACCAGTTGCACGTCTGTGTCGCAATTTATTTTATTTCACGAGACGAGACTCGGGATAAGTGCCTGGGAACGTGACAGCACTGACTGATGCCTCTCGAGCCGAAACAGCGAAGACATGTTCCTTCGTCCCTTTCCATCCTATTGTAATTCGATGAAGCGTGAAAGGGATAGGAACGTAAAAGACACCAACTTGTTACCATTTTATTTCTGTTCTCTGAACGTCGTTCAGAAGTTCCGTGCTGCTGTCCCTCACACACTGTGATATTTTCAAGTGAATCGATGAACGAAGTTTTGCTGAAGTATTCTACCTATACTTACTAATAATGTCTGTACATATAAAGTCGTAGGTATCTATACCTACCCGACCATTATACGAAAACTAATAGACGTACCTACTGCCGTAAAATTTGGTAGGTATGGGGGTAGATCATAATTATTATAAATCGTTGATTTAAGTAGTAAGTAAATAACACTTTATTGTACACCACAAAATTAATTACACAAAAATCACAAATAATAACAAAGGCGAACTTATCCCTCTAAGGAATTTCTTCCAGTCAACCTTTGAGCAGTGGAGAGGAAAGTGCCGGAATAGACGAATGAAATGTACACAAATAGGACAGATCCTTATAATTATGATATATAGACATTACAATTAATTTATAGGTTACTTTTTCGTCTTTCGATTGGGAAAAAAAGAAGGACCTACTACGTATAAGGACCTCGTTCGAAAAATGTATTTGTTCATATATTAAACTCTTTTTAAACATATTTTTTCATGTTAGTACCTATAGCATAGTTATCCATCAATACTAAATTATATCGCGGGAAGTTGGTGGATGCGAGCGGCATAGGACCGACCGGTCGGAGTGGCGAGCCTTGGGGGAGGCTTATGTTCAGCAGTGGACGTCTATCGGCTGATGTGATGATGATGATGACTAGGTAAATTTATAAATGCCAAAGTAAACTCAAGTTTGTCTTTATGTCTGTCTCTTCGCACTTAAACCGCTGAACTAATTTAGATGTGGTATGGTGATAGTTCAATTTGAATTTACGACTGAGTTTTTCGGTGAAGGAAAACATCGTGAGGAAACCTGCACGCATCTGCGATGTAATTCAAGGATGTGTGTGAAGTCCCCAATCCGCACTGGGCCCGCGTGGGGACTATAGCCCAACCCTCTCGTGATGAGAGGAGGCCTGTGCCCAGCAGTGGGCCGTAAATAGGCTGTTGTAGTAGTAGTAGTAGTAGTATGGTGATAGTTCGAGTCCCGGGAAGGACTAGTCTAATATATCCCGCTGGAACGCTATAACCGTATTCCACGTTGCGAAGCTACTAATTAATAAAAAAAACGTAGTTTTAAATCATGACATGAGTGATTACGTGATAACACAACGTAATGACGACTTTTTGTTCCTCTTCTGCGGATATCCAATCTTCATGTAAGTATTTAGAGGCAAAACTACATAGGTACAAAGATAGCTTCGCTCGCGTGGAATTCGGTTATCGCGTTCCCGCGGGAACTATTGTTTTTCCTGTATAAAATGTAACCTATGTAATACATTTTCCCGGGACAGGCCCCGGGATTCCAAATAACAGTACCTAAATTGTCAACTTAAAGAAATTAGGTAGACAAGATCGAGTAACAACTTTTCAGATACAAACGTTTATTTTAAAACAATATCCCATACGGGCCGAAACGAAAATATCCTATTTCGAATTCAACTTCACACAGAATAACAACAGCCGGCGGCTATTGCTAAAAATCAATAAGTCCATGTGCCCAAAACACAAGTAACAATACATTTTTCAATCTGTAGGTATTTCTCCTATACGTAATATCATGATCCCAAGACTGCTGTGATCTTTGAAGTCTGGGAAAGAGGGTCTTGATTTAGCACTCCCTCGGGAGCTATGGGATGAGACGGGCCCCAGATAAGTAATATCCACTATCGCGTTTTTATAACGCTTTCAATTTTAGTGTTCCACTTACAAAGTTGTACGGCGTGCAGTTAACAGGTAACGGGGCATTGTGAACAGGGCATGTCATGATAACATGTTGGATTAACAGCAATAAAAACGGGTCACTTCGTATGGAAATCCTATATAAAGTGACCCGTATTCATTGCTGTTGAGTGACGCGTGAAGAGGGAACAGACAGACAGACAGAATTACTTTCACATTAATATTATTAGTATTACCTGTTATAATGGATAGGTTTCACTACCACCACCACAACGGCTTATTTACGTCCCACTGCTGGGTACATACAGGCTTCCTCTAATCACGAGAGGGTTTGGGCTATAATCCCCACGCGGGCCCAGTGCGGATTGGGGATCACATACATCCTTGAATTGCTTCGCATGCGTGTAGGTTTCTTCACGATGTTTTCGTTCACCGAAAAGCTCAGTTGTAAATTAAAATTGAATTTCGCACATAAGTTAACACAGAGGTGCGAATTCTAAGATTCGACTCTCTGCATGCGAGGTGGAGATCGAGCCATGACTAGATTTGAAATAGGAAGACCAAGTCGGAATGAATGCAGAATAAAAGTGGACGACAAAGTGAGAGAAGCATGTCAGAGTCGGAGCAAATGGAAGGAAGTACCCTTCGTCTGTGGCTATAAAAAACTATGAATTTGCGTCTCCACGGATCGATGCAGTACTAATAAAAATAACGCAAAAAAAATGCAAAAAGCATGTCAAAATTTTGGTCAGGATCCTTATCAAACGCAGACGAAGGGTTAAGTGAAAAGAGCGTGATGTTAAGTAGGTACGACACGTAAGACGTCAACCCACGTTTGTGAGATACAGTATTTTTACAGTCCATTTACTTACCATACTATTTAAATTAATTTAGCATTGTGCAAAAAGATCTTAAAGCGTAAATTTAAATGACGTAATTAACTTGAACATTTATTACAATTTTACATTAATTACAAAAACACCTTCAACTTCTTTACCGACTCACGCCTGTAAATGTACATTAATTTGCAAATGCAGTTCCAAAACTTGTGAAAATAACTTTTGTTTGTTGTATCCAATTGTTTTCTCGGAAATCAATTTTGGAATCACTGGACTTTTCACTGTCATTTACATCAAAAGCAATCGGAATGTCTTCTGTTAACAAGCAATTAAATTCGTTTTTCGGTTTGTTAACCACAACAGCATTCCCATTAAGAAGTGCTTTTACAACACTTGCAAATATATCAGTTGTATTTTGACTATATCCAATAATACCTTCGACAGGCTCATTAAAACCCATAACAAGAGTTTTATTTTCATTAGATAAAAAGTTGTTGATTTGCCAATCCAATGCCTCGTCTTTCAACTTTTCACCTAGTTTATCATCAATTGTTTTAATCGCATTTATAAGTATAGAACAACGATCAATAAAACTTTTTTGTAACCAAGGTCTCTGTTTTCTTCTCAGTTGATTGACAGTTGAAATGTTGTGTACAACATTTTCAAGTAATCGAAACTTGATTCTTTTGAAAATGGCTTGCGAAACTTCATTTGGTCCTTTGAAATTGAAGTAATCGTTTATCCATACGATAGGTACGTTTACTTTCAGCGCTATCTCATTGGCCTCTGAAATACCATTCGCCCATAGTGACAAGCAGAGTCGGCGGTCCGATTTATTCAACAATGATAATAAATCATTCACAGTTCTGTAAGCTTCAACAAAAATTACCGGCTGACATTCTTCAGGTTTAGGAAAATCTAGTACAATAGTTTTATCTCCATATTGAAAACTGTCGGTGCATTTCGAATCGTATATTTCCCTGTTACATTTCCAACTCAAGATCTTTTTAAATTCGCCATAAACAATTTCTTGCACAAATATACGTGTAAGTTGAAACGGATGATTTCCAGCACTGAGTAACACGTCAACAGCCGAATCCAGATCCGATATATCTGTGATAACACCTGTTACTTCTGGCTTGATACCATCAAATATATCAGGATAAACATTAAATCGTTGATTTACCTTTTTGATTTCTTCAATATATAAATCTTCTATAAATAATAAACGGTATTTCCAACCGACCTTACGGCATATTTCGGCGAAGAGAGTGCAAACAACAGCCGTCTCTTTGGTGGCTACTATAATAGGTTCATCACATTGCAAAAATATTTGAACCACAAATCCAAGAATTACTAACGGCGTCACATCATTGATAATCACACTGTCTTGCGAATCGAATCCTTCATCCTGCACACTCGTATACATCAAATTCTGCACGATAAGGTCGATGCTTTGTTTCGTATCGTTAAAAGGTATTTTCCGAATCAGTAATTCGAGCTGACAAAACAATGTTGTTTCCGCTACAATTTCTTGCGTAAGTATTCTCAATCTTGTAGATAATTCCGAATCTGACACGCGACGGCAACGGTGATTTTGTTTCATGGTCATCATTTCCAATATAGTAGAAGCTTCAACGTAATATATCTTGTTGCCGAAGCTGTCTAGGGCTGTTTTCTTACTGTCGTAAAACATCGAAGAATGACTGCTGAAAAATTCTCCATTTTTGTTTTTGATGTACTGTTCTGCCAAGTTAGTTTTCACGTTCATCGTATCGATTTGGAGATTTTTTAGCAGAATCGTTGGGTCCAATTTGCTCATGTTTGGTTCACTTGGCTCATTTAAATGAGCTATTATACACTACAGACAACTGTTTATGAATACGATAGCACTTTTATCTGGCCGGGGTCGATGTCGGTTTGGTTGTTGACACTCGCTTTATTGATAAACGTCGCGTCGGCCCGGCGCGCGCGCATATGGCCAAGAACTGTCTCGCTTTCGCGCCGCGCGCCGGTCGTCTCCGGGCCGGCTGGTTGCCCCTCCCCCCGACCCCTGATTCCCAACCGCACCGCACCGAAGCCATAGTACTATAGGTAGACCGCTTAAATGAGTCCTCGCCCGCGCGGTACAGGGGCGCGGGGTTAAGGCGACAAAGGGGATCGAGAGACGAGCGAGCGGCAGGCGCCTGAGGAGCCGAGCGAGGACTCTTTAAGCGGTCTGTCTATAGATATTACCTACTTAATCTGTGCCGCAGCTCCCCTCGCCCTTGAGTAACGGAAGATCTAAGTACCTATATAAGTAGACAGTTTAAACAAACATGTTTAAAAGCATGTAAAATGCGAAGAATTGATATAAGAACCTAAGCAGGTAAGGTTTAAAAAGTTCAAAGGTAGTAAGGAGAAAATTATTATTTATTTCAATATTAAACCTTAAAATAAATTTACTTAACTTCTTTGACTAATTTAAAATTTTAGTAAAAAACTGTTAATAGGCATAGATGTTAGTACTGAAAATAGGTAGTAAGTAAACTTATTGTTTGTACAAAACTTCAAAATTAATACAACAACGAAAAAGGTAATTTACACATTACAATAAACATAACATAGCTCAACTTATACATTGTAGGTAAGTAATAAAAAAAAGTGTTTAAGTAATTTATCGAACGACCAAGCAAATTTTTATAGGTAAGTACTTTATTTAACCAATGTACAAATTGCCAACAATAAAGGGGTGAACCAAATACCTGTACAATTAGGGCCAAGCAAAAACCGTGCATTTTAACACACAATTCGATTATTCTTTAGGCGCCTCTTTAACTTCTTAAGTAATCCCAAAAGTTTTTTAAGTAGAAAACAATACTAAGTGGCAAGTTACTTTTGTGCGTTTCTCGTCTCGTTATCTGGTCCCTTTTTCCTTAACAGTTAATGAACTTCAACATGTAGATACTTTTTAGGGTTCCGCAATAAACTTAAAGACGTCTTATTATGCCATATTAGTCTTTTATCCATCATCATCGTCATAGTACTCTTTATAGCTTTTATACAACCATATAAACAGTTTGTGGCATATTCTTGCCTATTTTAAGCAGTGCCTACTCATTATGAATTGCAAAAGTTCTGTAACATAGCTAGGATTATATTTTAAAATATCCTAAGGAGTAATAAGTATGTTTACTTGGTATCCATTAATTAATAAGGTAAGTTTATACCTAAATAAAAATAAAAACAAAGTCATGTGGGGCTTGTAACGTTATGCATTTTTTGATTGAATACGAGCTTTTTTTCAGACATTAGACACGAGCAAAGTAAGGGTATTTTTAAAAGAAAACAACATAATTATTTGGTTAACTTATTATGAGTATTTACCTAGTATTTAATTATTAGTTGAGTAATAGATTACCTACTTGACTCTGCAGTCAAACTGCGAAAGCAGTTTTGTGGAGCAATGTTTTGCTTTTATAATTGTATCTCATGTATTAGTAATAAATAAATGAATAATAAAAAAAAAATTGACTGCGGTTTCATCCGAGAGGAATTCGGCTATAGAGTTTCTGAGGGATCAAATGCTTTTCTGGGATGTCAATCAATCAATCATTTATTCAGCAAATTGGCCACATAGGGGCACTTTTACACGTCAGAAACAAATTTACCAGCGCTTCCTAGACCCATTGCTTGAGAAGAAGCGCCGCAACAAACTCAGCAGAAGGCCTTTTTTTAATATTATTTTATATACATTTGTATTAGGATGAAAGGGACCTGTGTCCTTCCCCGGGACTCGAACTGTCCTCATACACCAAATATTATCTATACGTCTTCGGTCCAGAGCGGTTTAAATGTAGGAAGACACAGGCAGGACAGACAGAGTTACTTTCGAATTTATGTATAATAATAGTAGATTTATTATTATAATGTATAACTAGTTGGCTCGGTGAACTTCGTATCCACACAAAGAGTCCTTTAGATTTTTCAATTTTTTTTCTTTTTAGACCTTCCCTGAATCACAGGGAATAAAAAAAGGAATCAGCCTAATCGGTCCAGCAGTTCTCGAGCCTTAGCCAGACTACACACGGCGATTCATTTTTATATAGATAAGAATAAAAAAGTTTATTCAGAACAGAACAAGTTAAAAAAATAAAAATAAACTACAAATAGCATTTTAATAAATGATTAAAAGAATGATTGAAAAATAATGATGAATCTTAATACATTATTTATGGTTTGATAGGTAATTAAATAATAAAGATTGCAAAGAACCCTCCAATTGCAACCGACCGTTCACGAGTGCCTATTTATTTTCCAACTGGTAATGAACTTCAACGTTGTTTTTATCAGGAAACTACCTAAGTTGTGGTCGGTGTAGGCACCTACTTGTTTCTAGAAACTACGCCGATAGAATGATAAGGTTTAGCCTGGGCTGGGCCCTACACTGAGTATCTATCTATCTAAATTGTTGGCGTATTCCATGATCCGTTGGATGTTTTTGTAAGTAGGGTGCTGTCGTCGTTTCGCATGTAGAGCTTTTCTTTTTGTTTAATGTCTAATATCTCTTATAGGTAGCTTCTTTTTATAACTGTTTTCTAAATTTACCATTTCATACCCTTATGCCTTTATTTAATCAATATTAAGTAAGATGTTGCATGTAACTATTTAGAGAATTTTGTACATGCCTGTTATAGGCATACATATCGGAATAGATCTTACCCGTAAGTGTTTATGTTAAAGTTAAATATGTATGCTGTTGGCGTGTCTTATTTAAATAAATAAATAAATAAATTCCAATGTACTAATGAAGAGACATTATTCCTGCGTCTGTCTGTGTAATAATTAGGCAGACTATTTAGATAGGTATGAAGATACCTACCTATATGTATAATGTAAGTATTCAGAAAACTTGTTTTTAAGGGTTCCGAAGTCCACAAGGAACCCTTATTAGTTTCGCCATGTCCGTCCGTCCGTCTGTCCGCACTATTGCTCGGAGATGCTTAGTTCTAGAAAGCTGTAATTTGGCATGAATATTAATTACGCTGACAAAGTGGTACAATAACATTTTATAATATATTTTTTATAGGGTACCTCCCCCCAACTCGTAAAGTGGGGATGTATTTTTTTTCTTGCGTACCTACCCTATGGTGCGGAATATCGTGGAATAGGTCTTAAAAAAATATTGTAGGTTTGTAAAAACCATTTTTTGATAAACTATTTTTTGTTAGAGTCGAGTGCCAGCTAAATGGTGGTATTAAGATGGCTGAAAAAAATCACGGTTGTGGCATATATAACGAAGTTGAAAGGAAAACTATCACAGCTAAGTAAGCTGTACAAATTTACGTGTCATAGTCGACCAGCTTATGAAATGATTAAAAAAACCAATGATTTTTCTCGAGCGGCAGGGGCGTGTCGGGCGGACACGTCATACCGCAGGCTAGCTAAGATGCTAAATAATAAGTCTTAGAAAGGTACTGTGGGCATCGTCAACTTCGGAACCCTATACTTTGCGCGTGGCCCGACACGCACTTGGCCGGTTTTTTTGTAATAAAATATCTTACTTCTTATTAGTTACTTACAAATTATGTATTACTACTAGCTTCTGTCCGCGACTTCGCCCGCGTGGAATTCGGTTATCGCGTTCCCGCGGGAACTATGCGTTTTTCCGGGATAAAAACTAACCTATGTCCTTTCCCGGGACCCCAACTATCTCCATGCCTTTCATCTCAATCAGTCCAGAGATTGAAGCGTGAAGAGGTAACAGACAGACAGACAGAGTAACTTTCGCAATTATAATTTAGTATGGATATAAAAATAATAAATAACGACGACGACATTAAATTACAAAATGAGCACGTACCTAGACTGCACTTAAAAACACTTGCGAGAACCGGTTGAGCGCAACACGGTAAGCGCATTAGATCTCTACTAAACAGTAGGTAAGAGAGTACTTTTCACATGAAAAAAATGTGTCAATTTAAAAACAACAAAAAAATCCTACACCGTGTAATATAAAAACATACGAAAACAAGACTAATCTTGCTAACGATTTATATTCAGGATCATTTAAAATGTAGGCAAAAATCTAATAATGGACGTAGTAACTATTTATTAATCTGTGATTATACTAATTGGTAATGGGTAGCGGCCACATACTTTTGTTTTTGTAAGTAGGTACTTTTTGTATTTTATGCGTCGGCTTTTACACTTGTAAGGGTGGCTTTGGATAGTTCAGCGAAAACAGTTCTTAAGCCAAGTAAGACTTACCTAAGTAAGTCCAAAATATAAAATACCTAATAATAGTTTTAAAGTACGATGTTTCAACGACATCCCACATGACATAGTTTTGGGCGACTTTTTTATAATATGGCGTATGATGGCATTATTGGCATCATTTTGAATTTTAATTGAAGTCATGTCTTCAGTGACACTTTTAAGATTAAAAACAATCGATTGGCGTATGATTCATCAAAATACTCCAGAGAGCCTCAAAGGAACAAACATACCTACATACATAATTATAGACAGGACCTGTCTAGGTAACCATACTATAACCCACCTTTGCGATGCGCAAAGCTGGGTAAAAACCGTTTCAACTGCTACACTGGTGTCTCCTCCTTACACTGGTACAGTGGTACCATTGAAAACTATTATTGATAAAAACTGGCTTACAGATGGATGGACACGAAAATATATTAGGATTCATTTTTAGAGTTTCGTAGCTGAATGTAATTCTTAAAACTCCAATGAAACTCAGGAAGGAACGTGAAGAAAAACATTATATGGAAACCTGCACTCATCTGCTGCTGTACTACAACAGCCTATTTACGGCCCAATGCTGGGCACAGGCCTCCTCTCATCACGAGAGGGTTGGGCTATAGTCCCCACGCGGGCCCAGTGCGGATTGGGAACTTCTCACACATCCTTGAATTACTTCGCAGATGCGTGCAGGTTTCCTCACGATGTTTTCCTTCACCGAAAAGCTCAGTGGTAAATTCAAATTCAATTTCGCACATAAATAATTTCAGAGGTGCGAGCCGGATTTGAACCCGCGACCCTCAGCATGAGAGGTCGAACCACTAGGCCACCGCGGCTTATCTGCTGCTGTAGGTAATCGAAATTTATGTGTGAAGACCCCAATTCGCACTGGGCCTGCGTGGAGAACACATCCCAGACTCTCTCTCGTGATGAGAAGAGGCCTGTGTGGGACATAAGATAGGCTGCTGTGATTGATTGGTTGTCTTGTTTTTGTACTTACTGTTATATAAAATGTTCACTGTGTCCAGTTTCTTAGCGTTAACTTGCAACTTTATGCATGCAAAATGTTCTTATACTGGAAATATGGCCCTTGAGTGCGGCGCTTCAGTTAACTGCCATCCAGCTTGTCTGCTAATGAGCACGTCGAGCACAATTTACAAATTTGCCGACGGCATTAGGCAAACTTTGTGAGCGTCACTTATTGCATCCATTTAGGCATGGAAATATTGTGAAAATTACGTTTTTCGTTAAATTATTAAGAATGATTGGAAAAAGTGGAACCGTAACATCGAATATTACTTACTTATAATAATATAATAATCCCTTAGGATTGAAATTGTCGGCGTGCAAGATGTTCGCCGCTTACGCGGTTCAACGGTCTTTCGTTTTTTTTTACTCATTTTCAATAGGGGCTATCGCGTGTGAATTTGCCACTAGAGGCGCTAGTGTCGCGTGTGGTCCAATAACATTCACTTTTCACTGGTTTTGGCGGGCTTCGTGATATAAATTATAATTTCTTTAATTTACCTGCTGAAAAGTGATCTCCTTCGTGAATTTATCGCAAATATGGATTATTTGGCGATGCATGTGAACCCTTGAAAAAAATTTAAAAAAATCTGAACAAAACGGAACTGCACAACATTGCGGCATAGCTACTCGATATGATGATAGTTATTCATTATTAATAAACTTAATGAGATTCAAGATTTAAAACTTTGTTTCGGCGCCGATCGCATAAAGTCGCCTTTGACATGTCAAAGGCGACTTTAGCAGCTATACCTCTGGACCTTAGTCAACAGTGGCGCCAACTGGTGAGCAAAGAAACGATAGTCCCCATTAATATGGTTTCGAATAGATAGCTATTTTTAATTTATAACTACCCATAAGAACACTAAAATTACCTAATAACCGTCATACCTCACATCACTCAAAAATGGTACTTACTCGAAAAGGCACGGCTATTTATTTAGGGTCAAGCAAAACGTTATGATGATATATCATCCACAGTATCAGCTATGGATTCTAAGCATGCTTTTTAGTTTTTTTTCGGGTTGGTAAAAAAAGTACTTACCTATGGGAAAGTATGGGGTTATAAATGGTGTGAGAAATTTACATCGATGACATTCTCTCGGTGGGTTTGAAATACAATATTTACCTATGTGTATCAGATAAATTAACATACGTACTCATTTACTCAACTCAAGCATCCGACTAGCCAAAAGCAAAATATGATAAGACACAGTAAATATCTCCCAAGAGTACAAAAATGCAGGGACATGAATGTTTTCTTTAACAAAGTGAAGAGAGTTTATTTAAATTATTTCTACAAGTCTGCAATGGAGCAGAATGTTAATAACTCCTGGAACGTCCTGTCCTGGATGTAAACGCGCTGGGACTTCATTCCAGACGAAAGAGATTTCATTGAGAAGCTATACGGAACGTCAAAACGTCACGGCTCTCAAATTGAACTTTAAATCTAGCTATTTAAAGTTTAGTTTCTTCGCCTTGAGACACTTTGACGGTATATTGATATGGAAGTTCTCTTTCCCTATGTAAGATTTCGAATAGAGCCCCTAAGCAAGACACAACCAATGTGGCTATTGGCTAAAATGTCTGTTATGCTCAATTAGCGCATCATATTCATTCCGTCGTGTTATAACGATTTTTCGCCTTGTATGTTTTAGGATTTTATTTTTGCTTTACACAGATTGGGGGTACTCTGTGCACTAACAAACCCAAGATACAAAAGAAACCCTTCTATAAAGTTTTCCTACCCGATGGGTCGGTTGTGTAATATGTCCGTATTAACTTCATAATGACCGTAAAATACTTACGACAGGCGCTACACCTACTTAACACGCAGAACATAAATAAATCAGAGTAGGTACCAAAGCAAATCCGGTTGTCTTGTCATTCTATTTGAGTTGGCTCAATGTTCCTGAGAGTTTACATTGTAACAGTAACTTGTCTTAATTAGTAAGGGTTAACTAGTGAATGGCACTTAACATTTCACCGTGCTAGTCAGTCGTTGTGACGTGTTAAAAGGCTTCATTTGGTGATATGGGAAATTTGTTTACACGGGTAAAGAAAAGAATGTACTTAATTTTTTGTAAGTAAAACGTGGCGTCGTTCGGAAGTAATGTTTAGCAATTCATTTTTACAAAGTATAGATACTTATTTTTATTTTTTCCGAACTTAGTGGATTGGATTATTGATAAAAAAAAATACAAATCTTTTGTGTTATTATATCACGATTGTCAAATTATAACAAGTTATAACAATTATATTATGTCAAGTAGTTATTGACGGACCTTCACGAATGAAATAAATTCGGGACTTAAATATATTTAAAAAAAAAAACTGTTACAGTGAATTCCTGAGAACAACCTTTAAATGCCATCAATATATTTTTAACGAACTTCTATTATAAACAGTTCACGTTTTGCTTATAAAATCATCCAAAAAATGGCTGTACCAAAAATATTCCGGAAAATGTCCGTCACTCTGTCATAGCCGCGTAATAGAATAATTTAGTCTGTCACAAACATTACGAAGTTTTCCCAAGTTATGTCAAGTTTCCTGACAAAGGATATTATAAAGTGTCGTCGACGTAAGTGTCAGAAATAAGTAACTAATGATGCTAAGTATCGACACGGGAGGCATCGGGCGACGCCTAAGTGACTTTTTCAACATGAAGATAACGCACGGAGTTCACTCACTCACTCACTCATTTCAGCCGAAAGACGTTCACTGCTGGACATAGGCCTCCCCCAAGGCTCGCCACTCAGACTGGTCCTGTGCTACTTGCTTCCACCGGTTTCCCGCGACCTTCACGAGGTCGTCGCTCCATCTTGTTGGAGGCCTACCGACAGCTCGTCTCCCGGTTCGCGGACGCCACTCGAGAACTTTCCGGCCCCATCGGCCATCAGTCCTCCGAGCAATGTGCCCCGCCCACTGCCACTTAAGGTTCGCAATTCTTCGCACGGCACGGAGTTCGCGTTCATTCAATTGTCTGATGGTATTTGAATTAAACAATAAAGATCTTGAACAGTTTTTATTAAATTAGAAGGACTACCAGTTTACCAAAAGAGTGTTTTTTTTTATTTACACGATTGTTAAACTGCACAATTAATGGGTATATATTGTGGTTTGGCTATTCGTATTTTTTGACGTGATAACGTCTTACAAATCGATGAACGCCGGCTGCGCGCACGAAAAAATCATGACGCAATAGTAACGTTATGGTGCAAACGAGAGCGCGGAACTAGCGATAGAGAGGCACGATCGGCTTAAACGTGACGTTATCACGTTAAATTATCGTCTGTAAACCGACTTTATAGAGAACCAATTTTTTACTTTAATGCAATAAAAATAAATGTTGAGCGTTGCAAGTTAATTTGTATGAATTAACATAGTTTTAACTTAAATTATATGCCAACAGCGTCGAATGACGTAATCGAGATTTTCACAATGCACCCTTGTTTTACGATAAAGAATGTTTGAGCTGTGCTGTAGATGTAAAAAAGAGTATACAATTCGTAGCACAGCCATATTGAAATAGCTAACATAGTGATGGCAGAAGGCTTTCATAAAGCTCCCAGCTCTGGTCTTTTATCTCACACTGAAAAATATAGAATTTATTGAACACAATAACGGGATTTTCACGCTTTTTGCAAATCCCTTTTTTATTTGCATTTTGGAAACTTTCCATCGAAGGATTAGAGAAAAGGTTGATGTTTTTTGACAATACATAATAATATATCGATATAGAACTCTTATGCTTCAGTGGACAGTATTTCTGAAACCAATATAAGATTTTATTTTTATTAAATGTAGTAGGTAAATACGGGTATTAAGAAGTTTTGTTACAGTCAGTATTTCATCATGGGGATAAATTATTGAATATAATGATTTTGCACCTCATTCGTACGTCACCAAATTAACTTATTATAGTGTTTACATTAATAATATACCTACACACAGCATGAGTTTTAAAAGTGCTACCTATTATTAATATTGTAGAAACTACGGAATGATTTCCCTCTTGAAGAATTTATATGGACTGGACACATGTATCTTCAAGTAACTGTACTGGGCGACGATGACTACCACCGCCTACCACCCATAAATTACTCCCTCACTCAGTTGCCTGTCTGTCTCCAGCTATATTGCTCCTGGTACAATATTAAGGGTCAGTTGATTCAAATACAAATACAAATACAAATTCGTTTATTTTCCATATTAGCATGCAACATTCCTTACTTTTAACAAATAATCATAGGCATTTATGGAAAAAGGGTATGGGCACAGTTAACGCTGATTTTAATGCTGATTCAAACACAGTTGACGGACTTCTGGTCGTTAAATATGCCCTCCAAGCTGTAATTCCATACATAAACATCAAAATTCAAAATTTAATCATTTACTTATTCAGCAAATTGGCCACATAGGGGCACTTTTACACGTCAGAAAAAGAATTACAAGCGCTTTGTACCATCATTTAGTCCCATACTAAAATATTTTATATTACATCATATTACACCACCACCACCACCACGAGTCATGACGAGAGGGTTTGGGACATATTTCCAATTCAAAAGCAAATAAATGGTTACATTTTTTATAGTTCATTTGGAGTTAAATCGGAATGTGCATCGGCGACAGAGCGTGAGAGAGATATGGACGCCAACAATGATTTGTAATACAATGGCGTCGGTATAACGTATATTTTGTATGTAAATTGCTGACCTGATTATTGGTATTGATGATTGAAATTATCGTTGCAACTATTTTGCTAATTTTGCTAGTGGTAGGGAGGGCCTGGTGCTGGGTCCGTCCGTGGTGGTACCACCGTCTTTCCCCGCTAACCAGCAGTGCAAATAGCAGTGCTCGCACTGTTGTATTCCGGTAGGGGGTTAAGGCAGCCGGTGAAATTTCTGGCACAGACGCATTCCATCTTAGGCCTCAGGGTAGGCAACGCATTCGAGATCTTATGGTTTATTTATGGGGAGATCAAAGAATTTCGGTGTCCATGGGCCGCGGTGACCACTTACCATCAGGTGGGCTGTTCGCTCGTTTGCCTATCATCGACATAAAAAAGCAAAATCGATTTTTGGACACAAATGAATATTTTAGAGCAAATGCATTAATGAAACACATTAAAACTTAGGTATCTAGGTAAATAATGTACTTATCTAGTATAGTGCCAGTTCGGGAATGTTTTCAAAACACTGGCTGGATTTGGTTGCAGCGTAGGTTTAAAATACATTTTATGACGTGAATGAGCCAGCGATATTTTATAGGTCACACAGTTTTGTCAGCAGTTGGTCGTGCATGAACGAACGGGAGCTATTTTAGAAACGTTCGACATCGTTACTGCGGCTATTGTTTGATAATTATAGTCATTTGCCACCAATTTCAGTTGAAATCGAAACTCATAATTATTCAATTAAGTAATTCACAAAATTTATTCAACAATACTAGAGCGGTTTCGCGACTCAAATTAGTTGTAGTGTAGTGAATACCTATCTATAGCTAGTGTCGGTAAAGACTCTCGTCATTCAATCAAAAGCTCATAAGTGCTTTTATACTTGTTGGGAACTTGAGTCTTCTGCAAGAGACTCGAGTCCTCTACAGAGACTGTTGCGTGTTTTGATTTATATTTGAACAACTCGTATTTGGAATTTGTTATTACCGTGCACTGCTTGACATTGGCGGAATAGGGATGACTTTTTTATTACCTGACTGATGGACTAATTAGAATTTCGATTTTTTCACCCTATTGTCTTACATATAGACAAAAGGCATTATTTAAAAGAGATATTAGACTAGCCTTTTTAGGAACGCTTACAGTTTAGGTTTTGACACAGGACGCAATAAGACAAAAAAAACTCTGAAGTATTTTAAGCTCTGGAGTCTCGTAGATATGAGTCGAGCCTTCTCGCTCGATAAACTAAGCAACATTAGGTACTTACCTTTAGGTAGCTTTATATCTTTTTCAGCTTTAGGTTTATTTCTAATAAGCTTAGATTTAGGTAAATAGGTGAGCTGGACTTTAGGAGTGATATTTTTTCATAAGGTTAAAGAATAACCACTTCCCACAATGTCCGCCCGCAGCGGGGCCATTGTGGGGCAATGGCCCACGGCGGCTATATGGGCGGAAAATGCAGTTTATGTCAACACGCATTTTAAGGCTGGCAATAATGAAAAAGATATACCTACCTATCTTCATTGTAATTAAGACAATAAATTATAACCCACAAATTATTTAATCATCGTCTCTTTGTGTCTTCTTTTTTATAAGACATGGAAATATTTTAATAGAAAATATTCTTTTCAAAGGCTCGATTTAGGTTCTATAATGTATTATAGTCAAAATTTACCTGAATTTATCGTGGTATATTTTCGTTTGCCGATTGCGTAGCTTTGGTCTGATGAAAAGATTGGAGTGTAGCTATACTTTTCACTTTTATTGACCTTCGTGATGATGATTATAATTATGACTAAAACAATAACGAAAAAAAAGAGCATTGCATTCCAGCTTAGGACAGCTAATATTGATGGAAATTTTACACAATTTATGTAGTTTAACAAACTCATTACCGTAAACTATGTTGCAGTGAAATTAGCACCGAAATGATAATGTGCCAACTATTCAACTTTGCCGGTGGAACCGCTAATGCACCTTCACTAAGTTGTTAACTACGGAAAATTGCCTCCATTGTTCTGTGACGGTGAATTTCTACAATAATTATCTAAGTATTGAAAAATTTGAAACGACATGAAATTTTGCAACATTGGAGTGATTTTTTCATAGGATTCTTAATGAGACGTTATTATTGCTGGTAGTAGGGCCTGATGCTGCGCCCTTCCGGATGGCTATCATTATCAGCCGCAAAAACAGTCGTGCTCGCTACAATGTTGTGTTCCGATAAGCGGGTAAGAGAACCGGTGAAATCAAAATGCATTGTGGCGTTCAATGCTAGTTGGTATAACGCATTCGTAATCTTCTGATTGATTATGTCCATGGGTCTCAGTGACCACCTACCATCAGATGGCATATATGCTCGTTTTGCTAATTTATCGTAAAGAAAATATTTCCTTTGTAGCATAGTACTTAATTTCATGGAATAATGAACTAGGAGGAAATGTCAAGTGGGCGTTCCCTGCGCGCCAACATTGAGCCAGATATGGCAGCTTTGAAGTAGATTGAAGCTCGCCTGACGTTAGTCTGCTTATCACTGCCGTGACAGATATACGCCAACGTCAGTTGCAAAAAATATTAATTTCGCTTTGAAAATGCCATATTGTACAATATTGGCGTGTCGAAATCATAGTAGATAGAAAAATGTAGCTTCAAGCAATGTTTCATATCACAGGTGACCTTATTTTTTATAATATTGAATAAAAATAGCGAGGCGTTATTTTTGACAATTTCACGCCAAAGTGTCAGGCTAAATTCAACCGTATTGTGCAAACGCTAAAGTTTTCTATCATTTGTTCAAAACACTTATCGCCATCTTTCGTCCAGTAACCGTATTACAACTGGAGTTGCCATTTACTAAATTTAAAAAATCCTGACAAAACTATCTTGATTGAAGTTCTGTGTAATTGATCTACCTCTATATTCAATCAGTTGTTATACGAGTACATTCGAATGTTAGTAGTCAGTGCAAGAACAGTGATGTGCTAAGTGTTTGATATTAAATTAAACTGTTCATATTTTTTACCGCGGTATTAGAAAAATATTTTGTACCATCTTTTTGGTACCTTTATAAGTTTTTATAATATGAGTATTAAAAGTAAAATACAAATAATAATACAAAATATAAACTCATTAATACATATAAAACCCTAACCTAGAGTGCCGCCGGCAGCGAAGTAGGGCTCAAGCTACCGGTGATGACAGCTACAGAGAGAGGTACCTTCTGACGATAAGCACCGTGTGTAATATTAAACGAATCACTACTACTACTACTTCTGCATCTCTTATTATTATATTCCATCCTCCTTATTGTTTATTATTAATATATTAGCCTGTAGTGTCTCCACTTTAGCTTAGCGGGGTGCAAGGGCTACATCGGCGACTATAGGGTCTTGGAGCTATCCCCAGTATGCTGCGCTCCATCGTCCTTTGAGCAAATACTTCTGAGCATTTGTCAAAGACCAAGTTTGTGCGTAAGAATTATACGTAAGAATTAGACCAATTATCTTAAAATGGCTTATTTTCTTAAGTACGATTTCATAGAAACAAAAGCCGAAAATATTAAATACTAGAAATTCCTGATTACTGTTATAAGTACCTATCCCTTTCGAAATCCAAGCATTCCGGCTAATAGCGGAAAGTTGGCAACACAAATTACGTAAGTACGACAAAGTTAATAAAATGCGTATATTAAGCAATAATGGACTCTGTTCGAAAGGCTTATGGAAAGGATATTAGTTGTGTCGTGCATAGTGCCATCTGTCGTCGAGTAGCCGTACTACGATGTTTTTGGCTGTCAAAGCTATGAAAGAGAAAAAGGTTCCTAATTCAACTATTAGTTAATAGTAATTTAAACCTTACTTTGGACAGATAGGGTAGGAATTTGCACTATTTTTTTTGATAACGTAACTCTCAAGTCGCTTCAAGACTTACGCCAAATCAGCAGCAAGATAGCATAGTGTTGCAGTGTAGTGATTAGTGTACAGTAGTGTGAGTTTGGCGACAGCGGTTTTCATATTAAGATCGCAAGATGACATTTCCTCCTACACTACAAGTGTAGTTCATTCTTCCATGCTTAATTTACATGTTTAATGCAACATGAAGAATTTCACGTGAGATTAAAAATCTCACGTGAAATTTGGACTTAAGTTTAAGAAAATATAAATAAATAATTATTATGTAGTTAAATAAACAAAAGTTGATTTTTGGATCATGTTTTATTAGAAAAAGGAAATTACAGCATTCACGTCGCTTGTACTGAATAAAATAAAAAAGCCAGCAACACCTCTCGTTACGTCACTACGAGGTTATAGCGCGCAAAACATTCTCGTAGTTCATGCGGTTGACCACCCGACGGCGCTGTATTTCTTTGTATGAAGAAAATGGCGACAGAATGTTTGAATAGGCCTATCCCTAAGTATAACAATCATTGCTCGCGAGGTGGTGGGGTTGCCTTTTACCTCAAGAACGGTATTAATGCGCGTCAGCTGGCCCATCCGGCAGCAACCATGGTTGAACAAATGTGGCTTAGTCTTGCTATAAAAGGTATAAAACTAGCAATCGGAACAGCTTATCGTCCTCCCTGGTTAAGTGTAGATGTATTTTTAGATGCCCTCAATGATTCTGTTTCTTCGTTTTCTTCATTTGATTACATAATTATAATGGGAGATTTCAACATCAATCTGTTGAATGACAATGATGTTAATACTAGAAAGTTGCTTGATTTTCTGCATTGCCATAGTCTTATTCAGCATGTGAAACAAGCAACGCACCACACCGAACACAGTTCAACGTTGATAGACGCAGTGTGCTCGAATGCGCGTATTTCAAACCCAACCGTAAACCACATTCCGGAACTAAGTAGTCACGCTTTTATCTCCTTTGAAATGTCCATAAAAAAACCCAAAACCCAGCCTAAATACATAACATTTCGACCAATAAAAGATATTGATATGGACAGTTTTAATGAAGATGTAAATTGGGAGGATGCTGTTTCTGACAATGTTGATGATTCGGTTAACTTCTTTAATGAATTGTTGTTGAATCTTTTCGATTGCTATTCCCCGATAAAAACCGCTAAGATCACCGAAAAGCATCATCCTTGGATCACATTTACTGTTAGGAAAATGATTCGAAAACGTAATGATGCTCAATTAAAATCTAAACAGACTGGTAAAGAATGTCACAAACAGTACTATAAAGAGCTAAAAGGCCTGGTGGTAAACGCATTGCATAGTGAAAAAACAGCATATTTCAGTCACCATATAGTCACAAATAAAACTCATCCTAAGAAACTGTGGAGTAACATCAAGCGGCATGTGGCTGACTTTAACAGTAAGGCCGGTGTTATTCCTTCGCATTTAAACGATCCCCAGCTTATAAACCGTCATTTTCTCAATGTGCCGGGTGGATCTGAAGTAAATCTTAGCCAACTAACCTATTATGAATTTCACAACTTTAGTTCAGCCGTTTTTAGATTACAACCAGTTTCGGAGTCAGATATACTAAAAATAATTAAGTCCATCAAAAGTGCTGCTCAGGGTCTTGATGGCATAACGCTGGATATGTTACTTCTGACTTTACCGCGCACGTTGGTTACTGTGACAGCTATTATTAACTTGTCCTTAAAAACGGGCGTATTTCCTGCCGAGTGGAAAAAAGCGATAGTTAAACCCATACCAAAGAAGAGTTTACCTGCTGATATCAAAGATCTAAGGCCCATAAGTATTTTGCCTGTTATGTCAAAGATTCTTGAAAAAGCTGTTTGCGGTCAATTAACACATTATCTCGAGGAAAACAACATTTTACCATCTTTGCAATCTGGCTTCAGAAAGAAACGTAGCACTGCTACAGCGCTTTTGGACGTTGTTGATAATATTCTGGGTGCCCAAGATATAGGTCAGGGCACGATTCTTGCTCTGCTAGATTTTTCGCGAGCTTTTGACACCATAAATACAACTCTTCTTCTTTCCAAGCTATCATTCTATGGGTTTGATAGTAACGCACTTAATTGTTTCGAGAGTTATTTAAGTGGCCGCACCCAGCAAGTCATAGTATCTGAATTGGATGGTTCTTCTGCAGCTTCGGATCCAGCCTCAGTGTCCCGAGGGGTGCCCCAAGGGTCCATTCTTGGTCCAATTCTGTTTATTCTTTACAGCGCAGATATTGTTAACAGCATCCGGCATTGTAAATTTCATTTGTACGCTGACGATCTGCAGTTGTATATCTCGTTCAAGCCTGAGGATACACAGTCAGCTGTTAATAAATTAAACTATGACTTAGATGAAGTTTCTCGGTGGTCCAAACTGAATAATTTGACTTTGAACCCCCTAAAATCTAAGTTTCTCATCTTGGGCACAAGGCACTTAATTTTAAAAATACAAGCTCGCGTCCCTATTGTTGTTATAGGAAATGAGTGCCTTGAGCAAGTATCTGAGGCTAGAAACCTGGGAGTTTTGATGGATGGTTTGCTGCATTTCGAGAAACACGTACTTGATATAGTCCGGAACTGCTTTTTCCGCCTTAAAGTATTATATCGAGTTCGCAAATACCTCGACGTTGACCTCCGCATTAGGCTCTGTGATGCCCTGATCTTATCGAAGCTCTCTTATGCAGACACGGTCTTCGGCAACTGTTTACTTTCTCGAACGAAGGCTTTCATTCAAAGGCTGCATAATGCATGTGCGAGGTTTTGTTTCCCTGTTCCACCGCGATCTCATATTACCCCTTTCCTGAATAAAGGGGGTCTCTTGAAAATGGAAGGTCGACGCAGCTTGCATTTCGCTTCCCTTTTGTTTGAAGTTATAAATACTAGACAGCCTTCGTATTTATACAGTAAACTTGTATTTTCTGACAAGCCCATCAGGCATGCTGTTCGTCTACTCTGTCCGCGGAGCAGGTCTGCGGCATTTCGTGGCAGCTTTCGATATGCTGCCACGAAGTGCTGGAATAATATCCCACCTCCAATAAGAAACTCTAGAACATTATACAAATTTAAAAAAGATTTAAAAATATTTTTATTGAAAAACCAAATAAATTCTTCGTAATTCTGCTTTCTTCTGCTTATTCTTTCAATTAAAACTCGTGCCCACTCTTATTTGTGTACACACTCGAGCCCGCTCACCCTGTCACGCATAAACACATACACATAAAATAGATTCCTATGCATTCATACACTAATTCTTTCTGTCTCTCTCTCTCTCTCTCTCTTTCACACACACGACACATACAATACTCACGTATTTAAACTAACTTTTACCGTATTGTCTATGTAATAATAATTGATTCAGTAAGTAAGTTTACATTCATACATTAAATTCTTGGCGTTATAATATTGTAATTTACTAAATACCTATTCTTATATCTACGTTAGATTACTTATATCTACATTAGAGCAAATTTTCTGTTACTACCTTCTTATAATTACATAATAAATAAAAGTTGCGCTGTATCATCGTAGGATAATTTTTGAATAAATTTGTTATAAATTAATACTTATACCTTTATCATAACATAACATAGTCGATTTTTATTATAGTTTAACGTTTAGTACGTGTTTCGTGTTTGTCACTCCCGTGGGTCCTCTGAAAATCAGCGTCGGAACGTCTTTGCGTTTGCCGACAAATGCTGAGAGGATTCCCTTTTTAAATATTTTTTGCATGCTTATTAATATTACATTAAGTCATTCATGTAAACTAGTCTTAAGTTGCATGTGAAAATATTTGAAATAAATATCTCTCTCTCTCTCTCTCATTGGTTTAATGTAATTGTGTTCCAATGAGAACCGAACGAAATACTAGCTTCTGTCCGCAAATTAGTCCACATGTAATTCGGTTATTGTTTTTTCGGGAATTACTTAAGTATGTGTTGTCCTGGATAAAAAAGTCCCTAGCCCGTGTACTTTCCCGGGACTCAAACTATCTTCAAACCAAATTCCATCTAAAACGGCCCAGCGGTGAGCGTGAAGAGGTTAGACACAGACACACACACACACAGAGTTACTTTCACATGTATTATAATAATTATCCGCGAGCGATCCATCTATACTAATTATTAGTATAGATGGATCGCTCTATTTAGCTATAAGACCGCCTGATGTATACCTAACAACATGTTTTCCTGATCTTTTTGTTCTGTCCTTTTTTCTCTATTCAATAAAGAGTATTTGTATTGTATTATTCTAGATTGGGAGTTACTTCGTTAAACGGGGATGTCCCTCCTCTATAAATATTAAACCTACATACCTACGCACTGCTTCCTTTTTTATGAATCAGTCATCTGAACCGATTTTTAAAACTTACATTAAACGGTGCTGTTTTTGGTTCAGGCATGATTCACTCCCGGTAAAGTCCCGCGTATAATATTAGTTCTGTATAAAACCACCGAACACGATATTATTCGATTTAGTGTCGTTGTGACTTAGTACGAAAATGTATCGCAAGATAGCGGTTTGTTTGGCGCTCGTGTGCTTCGCGAAGGCCTCTATTATAGATAATGTCGTTGAAAGTGAAGATGGTGAGTGACTGTATTATTTAATTTATCCAAACAATTACTAGTATAAATGCGGAAGTAGCTCTGTCTACCTGTCTGTTATCTCTACACGCTTAAACAGATGGACACATTTAGACAAAATTTGGTATGGAGTTTGTTCAAGTCCCGGGGAAGGACGTGGGCTACTTTTTATCCCGAAAAAAAAAAACGCATAGGTCCCGCGGGTTCTCGAACTGGAGCTATAGTTTTCAAGTATATTTACAAAAGGCAAATGTTAAAGTATTTCTTATAACTAACTAGCTTCTGCCCGCGACTTCGCCCGCGTGGAATTAGGTTAATTATCTCGTTCCTGCGGGAAATATGCATTTTTCTGGGATAAAAAGTAGCCTGTCCTTTCCCGGAACTCCAACTATCTCCATACCCATCCAAATCAGTCCAGCGGTTGAAGCGTGAAGAGGTAACAGGCAGACAGAGTTAATTTCGCATTTATAATATTAATAATATGGATTTGGAATAATGTACCTAGGTAGGTAATGCAGTATGGAGATTGACTTGGTCTCACCCTGTTTACTTACTATGGGGAATATTTATATGAATCGACATAAATAGAAACGCGCTGCAATTTCTTGTCGCTAAACAAGTTAACAAAACTGAAGAGAAAGTTATTCAAAATGATGAGATAATTACATAGGTAAGTACAGTTTTACACAACTTATAAGGCGCGTGGATTAAGCAAAAATAGACTTTGCTTCAACGGGTTAAGTGCTTCACCGCGCGCCTTCTAAGTTGTGTTGTGCTGTACACCACAATTTAAGTAACACGTGAAAAGAAACTTCTTTCTTGAATAATTGTAACGTAGGATTAAACTACAGTTTAATCGTAGTATTACAAAAGTAAATCTCTAATATATAAAATGGAATGAGCCGGATTGGTCCAGTTGGTAGTGACCCTGCCTTCTGTTCCGAAGGTCGCGGGTTCGAGTCCCGCTCGGGGCAAACTTTGTGTGATGAACACGAATGTTTGTACTCGAGTCATGGATGTTTAGTATTTATATATGTATGTATTTCTCTATATAAGTATGTATATCGTTGTCTAGCACCCATAGTACAAGCTTTGCTTAGTTTGGGGTTAGGTCAATATGTGTGAAATGTCCCAAGATATTTATTTATTTTATTTAAAATTCTCGTGTCACAGTGTTTGTAACCAAACTCGTCTGAAACCGAAGTCCGCGGGGTCAGCTAGTAAAGTAATAATAAAATAATAGTGGTAATGTAAGTAGTACAAAATATTAACAAGCTCAATAGAATTAAGTACATACGCACTAAATTTAATTAGCTTTTGTTTTCTACAATAAACACGCCAGGTACTCAGTAATCGTATCATTCAGAGGTTTCCTGTTTTGACATTGTTCATTGTTATAAATAAAATATGAATCTGTATTTTGTGTTAAATAAATATAAATTAATGTATGCTGCCTAATCTTCAAATATAGATCAGTAGGTACAAAGAACGTGATAAGAATATAGATAATAAATGATCCACACCTTATATTCAACATTGATACCATAGTGCAGTGTATGTACGTACACACATAACGGCGGTTAATAATCAGTACCGTGTATTTTTTTGCGGCTCTGATTTATTGTAGTTTGGTTTAAAATTATATTAACTTACTACTACTACTACTACTACTACTACTACAGCCTATTTGCGTCCCACTGCTGGGCACAGGCCTCCACTCATCACGAGAGGGTTTGGGCTATAATCCCCACGCGGGCCCAGCGCGGATTGGGGACTTCACACACATCTTTGAATTGCTTCGCAGATGCGTGCAGGTTTCCTCACGATGTTTTCCTTCACCGAAAAGCTCAGTGGTAAATTCAAATAGAATTTCGCACATAAGTGAACTTAGAGGTGCGAGCCGGTATCGAACCCCCAACCCTCAGCATGAGAGGCGGTAGGTCGAACCACTAGGCCACAACGGCTTTTTTTTATATTATATATTAACTTAGGTGCATTAAAAAGTCAAAATCGAGTTGTTTATACAAAGCACTTGTGACTTGCGAGTCTCTATATATATGAATCGAGTCCCATACAAAATCGAATTCAGCTCGATCCATATCCATATTTATATTTATCCATACTAATATTATAAATGCGAAAGTGTTACCTCTTCACGCTAAAACGGCTGGACCGATTGAGATGAAATTTGGCATTGAGATATTGGTATATTTCTCTGTTTATTCCTCTAGACATATAACCATTTATATCTTTGGCTGGAACCTATAATACTAGCATTGCTTAGTTTGGGGCTAGGTAAATATGTGTGAAATGTTCCAAGATATTTATTACTAGATTTTGCCCGCGACGTCCGCCCGCGTGAAATTCGGCTATCGCGTTCCCGCGGGAACTATGCGTTTTGCCGGGATAAAAAGTAGTCTATGTCCTTTCCCGGGACTCCAACTATCTCCATTCAAAATTTCATCCTAATCGGTCCAGTGGTCGAAGCATAAGTATCGCAAAACGTAGGTACCTGTACATTTTGATTTCCATGATTTGAAAAAAATATGGACTCTTAAGTCCATCCCGTTGGACGCGTTTTTGAAGAGGGCTTTTCGGTATTTTTTTTTTCTGGATGGATATATCACCTCTATTTCCGGCTCCGTTGCTTTAACAAACTAGAGTTAACTAAAGAAAATTGGGACCGTTTTTGTTTTGTTGTTGCTATTTCCGTACCTGAGAAGCATAACACAGTAACTCCATTTTTAGGGTTTCGAAGTGCACAAGGAACCCTTATAGTTTCGCCATGTCCGTCCGTCCGTCCGTCCGTCTGTCCGCACTATTGCTCGGAGATGCTTAGTTCTAGAAAGCTGTAATTTGGCATGAATATACATATTAGTTACGCTGACAAAGTGGTACAATAATTTTTTTTTCTTGCGTACCCCATGGTGCGGCATATCGTTGAATAGGTCTTAAAAAAATATTTGTTAGAGTCACGTGTGTCCCCCCCCCCCCCCTGCCAGCTAAATGGTGGTATTTGGATGGCTGAAAAAAATCACGGTTATGGCATATATAACGTAGTTGAAAAAAAAAACTATCACAGCTAAGTAGGCTGCACAAACTTACGAGTAATAGTCGACAAACTTATGAAATGATTAAAATACCAATGATTTTTCTCGAGCGGCAGGGGCGGGGCACGTCATACCACAGGCTAGCTAGATGCTAATAAGTGTTAGTAAGGTACTGTGGGCATCGTCAACTTCGGAACCCTATACTTTGCGCGTGGCCCGACACGCACTTGGCCGGTTTTTTACGATTTTGCGTTTTTAGCGGTATCCTACTAAACTTTTGGAGGATCATCATCATCATTTCAGCCGAAAGACGTCCACTGCTGGACATAGGCCTCCCCCAAGTACTTTGGGGGGGATTGTCATAGTCGCCACGCTTGGCAGGCGGGTTGGCGACCGCAGTTTGATGAAGGTAGTTCTTGGAGGACGCTGCTGCCCATCCTCCGGTTTATCCCTTAGTCGCCTCTTACGACACCCACGAGAAGAGAGGGGGTGGTGCAATTCTTTGCCGGCACCACACGATTTGGAGCTCTATTGAGCCATAAAACTAGATTTGCCAAATTCGCAATAGTTATCGAGTTTCTTATGTATTTTGATGGTAAGATCATGACACAAGCCGAGGCATTTTTATGTAAGTGTGGATTTACAGTGTTATGTTCTAGTTTACACGAAGTTATAGTACATATACAGTCCTTTTTTTGACTGACTTCAAAACAGGACGAGGTTCTTAATTCTTCGGAATCTTTCTTTCTGATGTATGTTCACCAAAAATAAATAGTAAACGTGAACAGATTTCGGTGATTCTTTTTTTCTTCGAAAGGTGGTACTTTCAAGTTGGTTCGATATTAATTTAGTTCAGTTTTGATGATGTATGAGGAGATGAGGGAACTTCTCAAATTTGCTAGCACCTAGAAGATTTTGGTGTCAATTTCGAAGACTTCTGAGTTACTTATGTATTTCTATAGTAATGTTTGGAAACTGATGCCGAAAATAAATTTTAAATAAAAAAATAAAAACCGCCTTTGAACTCCGATAGACTACAAAGTCGGTGTCAAGTGAACCGACCCAAAGAAATGATAATCATTATAGCGAGCTTGATATTGACATCGCAGTGTGTCGGAGTTTGACCGCGGTTTTTATTTTTTATTTTATAAGTGTAACTCCGGAGTTACACTAATTTTTTTTCTTGTTAGCTCCAATTTTCCGCAGACTCGGTAAGCGCGGAAGGCGGCTGCGACGGCGGGGAGTGCGACCAGAGATGTCGCCGGCTCGGGTTCACGGGCGGCGTCTGCGTCGGCGGCAGCTGCAAGTGCGACATCAACGTTCCACTCACTGGTGAGTTTGGGAACGATCAAGAGGGTTTATTCCGAAAGTTGGCAACGTCGCATATAGCTGTCAAATGTTTCGCTGTTTTTATTATTTTCTCAATATTACTGAATTAAAAAAGAAGTAATCATTCTATGGTTGAATAACGCGTCTCGTTTTATATTTCTTCGTTAGACATTCAAATGATAACATTACATTAAAATGCATGGAAAATGCAATTGAAAGTTTTTAAAAGATATTACTTCCATTAATACTAATTTCATGTTGCTATGATAATTTTTGGAATCCATATTTAATGTTTTATTCAACCATAGAGCGATTATTCATGTTTTTATTCAGTAATATTCGGAAAATAATGAAAACAGCGAAATATTTGACAGCTATTTGCGACGTTGCCAACTTTCGGAATAAACCCTCTTAACAAAACTTGTACCAACACTAACTATAAATAAAAGGGCTATTTTAGCGCGATGAAGTAGGCAACTTTCTATAAAAACACTGAAACTCTCACATTTATAATAGCGTTCCCGCGGGAACTATGCGTTTTTCGGGATAAAAGTATTCTATATGTTGACCAGCATTATAAACTACCCACATACCAAATTTTGTTGCAATCCGTCCAGTAGTTTTCGAATTAAATCCGGACATACATACATAGATACATACATACAGACAATTTCTAAAAATCCTTATTTTGTGTTCAGTATCGTCCCCTCGACTTGATAGTTTATTTTAATTTTCAAGTTACAGACGCGACTTTTTCTACAGACTTATTATTAGTAAGTACTAGTCAACAATAAAACCAAAGCAGACTGCAAAGGCAACTATTCATTACTATTTAAAAAGCTCAATATTCTTCCAATTAGTGTCAAACAAAAATATCTTTTAGCCGTCAATAACCATAGCAACCAAGAGCATCTTACACTTGTCGCTTTCAAGCACGGAACCAGGTCGGTGTCCTCAGGCAAATATGACGTCCCAAGGGTATGTAATTACAATGGGGACAGAACCTTAAAAAAGCGCCTACCATGCTTTTTAAACACTTTGCCTGAAGATATCCGACAGGAACCGAATAAAATTAGATTTAAAAATAAACTTAAAAAGTATCTGTTATCTAATTTATAAATAGCTAAAATAATATAATAATAATAATATATTATGTAATAACAATATATAACATATAATAATAGTACTAAATAGGTAATATTAAAATTAAGGAATGTCAAATTGAAGACTCTAATATGTATATTTTCTTGCCTGCAGACAAACTGCATACAAGTAGTTTTGCGGGAAAATGATTTAGTTTTAAGTTTTTTATTTCTGTAAGATTTATTAATTTTCAATAATAAAAAAAAAAAAAAAACATTACTAACCGACCGTCCGCCCCTTGTTTGCATGGGCGTACCTTCTACACATTATTGTACAAACTTTTCCTAAACACTCGAACAAAAGAATCAGCCAAATCGGTCCAACCGTTCTCGAGTTTTAATTCAATTTTACATACAATATAAGAATAAAATTCATTTCATTTCTATTGTCTATAGTTGTAAGCTTATAAGATAGTTATAAGCTATAAATTAATAAATTTATTTCCCAATTTTACAGAAGATGCTATCAGCGCGTTACCAGATGTAAGCGGCTGCATACCCGATTCTTGCAAAAACGTCTGCCACGGCTTGGGTCACAGGAACGCTGTTTGCGTCTCCAATGATAAGTGCGTCTGCTACGAAGTCCTGCATTTTGCAGGTAGGTAGCTTTGTCTTCATAAAATTACTAGCTTCTTCTGCCTGCGACTTCATCCGCGTAGAACCTTACGTTACAAGATAATTATACACGGTGAACTTGAGTAACCCGAATAATTTTACCAGCGTATACCTGAGGTCGTAAGGAATAAAAAATGTTAATGAGATTAGGTTGAAATATGATTTTTAACTTTTTTTATTCCATACGATTTCTGACCGACTCCGACTGGGGTCGTATGGAATAAAATAAGTTAAAAATCATATTTCAACCTAATCTCATTAACATTTTTTATTCCTTACGACCTCAGGTATACGCTGGTAAAATTATTCGGGTTACTCAAGTTCACCGTGTATAAGCTGTCAATCTACTTAGATTATACGGCATACATCGGCAATGGACAAAAAATCTGCATAATTTGGCCACTAGGGGCGCTGCGATCGCTTGACCTAAACCATCTGTCAATTACATAGAGAAATATTTGATGTTATTGGTTATACTTAAATTATTAAAAAATGCCGCGCTGTGCAGTTCCAGGATGCAATGAGAACGGACGACACGTATTTCCGAAAGACTTGGTATGTATCTGGGGCAGGTATAATTGCATTTGGATGTCTTCATTTTCATCGCAAATAACTGAACCAAAATTAAAATTGCGGTCAATATTTAACAATTTTAAACAAATCTACTTAAAATTGTCAACAAAAAAAACCCGTAAAAATTTGACAGCTACAGTGTTTGGGTTTTGGTTTGGGTCAAGCGTTTGCAGCGCCATCTGAGTCGAGCTTTGCGTATTCTTGTCCATTGCCAAGGGCCTTCACATTTTCATACTTCGCCTGTACAGCGCCATCTAGATGTTGCTCACGGAGGTCAAATTTGTATGCAGGCTACCTAGGCAGCGACATCTATTATCGCATTTAACACTTATTTCGGGCGTACGCTGATTTGTGTGAAGGTTGTCATTCTAAGTTTACGTATCTTCTTTCATGGTTAAGGCTAAGATTTAGATGAAAGATACGGAGTTCTGTTCAAGTCCCGAGAAAACACATAGGCTACTTTTTAGCCCAGAAAAAACAGCGCCCGCGGGAACGGTAGATATAAACAAACTCCCAATCAGACAACGTCGCGGGCAGAAGCTAGTGAGTATTTATAAATGTACTTATACAATTTTTAATCACTATTTTTTCATCATACTTGAAGCTTTGGAGCCGCAAAGCTGCTACGGCTCAACGTGCAACGTGCAGTGCCAAAAAATGGGACACATCGGCGGCCACTGCATCCGAGGCAAATGCCAATGCCATGCATCGGTGGACGTCTCAGGTAATTAAGGGCATTTTTTAACCGACTTCAAAAAAGGAAGGTTTTCAATTCCATACGTATGTAGGTACTTAATATTATTGGAATCGTAGGATTTTCTCATATGATAATCTGTTTGAGCTTCCAAGCAAACATTATATCTACAAAATATTGCAGGTATTATGTATGATTGTTTGTCCGCGTATTTCTCCGAAACTATTGTCTCACTTTGACCATTATCTTTTATAAGTATGCTTACATTTAATTAAACATAGGGAACTGTAAAAATTGCATCAAAATTGGTTCAGTAGCTTTTAAGATATGGACTGATACAGAATTGAAATTAAATTATAATAAAAATAGCCATATCACATATGTGAAGTCGGTGTCAAGTAAGCTGTCGAGTAAAGAATGATGATTATGATGGTTCATAATGAAAAAACATTATAATGAAAATATATTCATGTTTTTTTCAGACGTTGAATCATCTCGAAATTTAGGCAAATGTCACAACAAGAAATGCCTCGAAGAATGCCTGAAAAAGTTCAAACCAGGTGGTATATGTATTTTTGGCCACTGCAGATGTTTATCGTAAGTGTACTGTCTATAGACATTACGAAAAAAAAAATCTTATTATTAAGAACACCTTATAAATTGTAACGACACTAACTTTGTGTTGTAAAATGTAAAAATAACAATAACATATGTACCTATTAATTTTTATTTTAAACATTGTTACTATAAACTACTTAGAATAAGACAATTATATATAAATCTGAACTCACTGACTGCTAATAAGCCCTTGCGGCTTCTGCAGCCTTTAATGTACTATTTTTAAAACTCTGCGATATATTTGGATCTTTAATAAATAAATAAAAAAACAAAAGAAATATGAAATTTGATTTTAATAACCTACCTTCAAATAAAACCGATGTTTATGAAGAAATGGATGGCTCATACCTAATATTTTGAATCCTATGTGTATTCGTGTGCACATTATAATTATTATGTGTAGTTTTTGTAATAAAATATAAAACAATGATTAGGTATTTTATTTATAATGTACCTATTTAAAAATATGCATTAATTGTCAACTGATAATATTATTAAGTCATTGACGCATAGATACTTACATTGGTTTATGTGTACGGAGGCAATCATATTACTCCGATACACAAATACTTACATATGTATCTACACATTACAGAATTAGCGTTTTTATTTGTTATGAAATCAACGCAAATCAAATTAAATCAAATCAAATTATTTATTCAGCAAGTAGGCCACATCTGGGCACTTTTACACGTCAGGAATTAATTTACCAGCGCTCCCAAGACCTATTGCTTGAGGAGAAGTTCCGGAACGAACTCAGAAGAAGGCCTTTTTAAAAAAAATCCTTTTTTCAAAAATCATTACGACACCCGTTACATCCAAAAACAGTCCCATCAAGAAACAATATATCCATCCTCTCATCGTACTTAATTGTTAATCAAGTTATTTTTCCATCCCTCCCCTTTCCCCTCTTTGTGTTGGCGACAAATTATTGTTGCTCCACTAATATTTTTCTGACGAGGGTCCCCTAAACGTTCGTTACTGAGACGGAGTGATTTTTAATGAATTGCCATCAAATTAATGAATAGAGGAGATGATGTATGTAACCGTTTTGTTCTTACAATAATTAGATGAAGATTCCCGACGTGATTGCAATGACGGCCAGCTGGCGGGTAATGAATTACAGTTGTAATTTGCCGTTTTGCCACCATCGTGGAAATTGCGTAACAACGAATTAACGTCGCAATTGTAATAATGAATTGCTGTTAAGTTTTGTTAGCGCGATTTCTTGAAATGGTTTAAATTTTGTTACAATAAATTGTCTATAATGTAATGTTTCGTATTAGTATATGATTAACAGAAGCATTGATAAATACATAGATCAGAATATTTTAAAAGAAACTACACCTAAACTTTTATACCAATACAATAGATATGGTAAATTCAATTCTGACATGTTAAAGTGCCCACATGTGGCCTACTTGCTGAATGAATAATTTGGTTTCATTTGATTTGATAACTTGAAATTTTATAGGTTTTATACAATGACAAAGTTACACTACAAGTCAGACAATAGTATCAAATATTCAACAATACAAAAAGCCGCTCCACAATTTGACAAAAAAGAGGCGTCATATTGCCACTCGAGATCAACAATATATCTAACAAGAGACTATGGTAACAGCTCTAAACCTAAAAGCTTGTGGATAGAGTGACACAGTGCCACAAGAGCCTTGAAAATAGCTTTAGCTCAATACTGCCATTCAACTCGCTTAACTTGCGTGGCAAACATCAAGCTTTTTTACCTAATTGCCAGTTATCCAAGGTAAAGAAGTTGAATTTATCGTCCTTTCTGATTGATTTTAACTGTTTTTATTTTGGTTAGTACTTATAAATTCTTCAATTATTAGACCCGGAGTCCGTCTTTGCTTTACGAGTCTCAGCACATCTGCAAAACAGATACTTTTATACTACATCTGAATATTTACAGTAGCATGCGGCATTTTGTAGCACGTTGTTGCCCAGCATTAAGGGGCTTCAACAAGTTTATGATCCGAGAGCAATTCCTTAAATAAAGGATGGAAGAAATTTCATTGCCCTGCGTTCATTCCGCCAAGATTATACGTCCTTTTTTGAATTCCAAATGCTTATTGCGTCTGTTAAATTGAGTTTTATTGTCACTTTCTTACATCAATTTTATAACTACGCAAATCATATCTACAATAGCTTTTCTCCGCGATTTCGTCCACTTCGAATTCAGTTATAGCTTTTCAGTGGGAACCTTTTTTTTCTGGCTAAAAGTAGCCTCGTGGCTCGAACAATCGCCATACAAAATTTCATCTAAACCGATCCATCACTTGAAGCGTGAAGAGGTAACAGACATACAAACCGTCAGGCAGAAAGATAGACAAACAGAGTTACTTTCGAATTAATAATTAGGAATAAAGATGAATTTGTTGGAGAGTATAACACATTATACCTACCTACCTAAATTCATTCCTTATTTTTTATATTCAAAATTCAGTTAATTAAAAAAAATCCTGTCTTAAACGTAGTTCATTGAAATCAATTTATTCACATCGAAATCCGAGACATTCTCATCAACTAACTCCGATACTACGATTGTAACACATCAATCTCTCGCAACGTCGCCCGAAGGAAGAAATAATTTGTAATCTTCTTCGAGAGTGACATTGCAAAGGCGTCTAATCGGTCGACATCGCGGCTTATTATAATAGACAGGGTCTCGAGATTACTACTTACCGACATCTCAGGACATTGAATTGATATACATATTTTATATTCATGTGAATGCAAATGCATACGTAGTAGTTATACTCGTAAATGTATACTGTCTCTAAGCATAAGCTGTTATTGTTTCTTTTTGTACTTTCAGGGATATAGCTTAAAAAAAACACAATATACGATTTAAAAAGAAATGTTGTAGAAGGAAATTACTTAATGAATATTATTCACTTATTGTTGTAATCGTCGACAAAAACCGAACGAAACGAAAGCCTTGAAAGACTTCAAATGAAAAATGAATCAGGTTCTAAAAAAATACATATTAAATAATAAGAACGTGGCAGACAATGCTTTTATGGCGCTACCGACCACAATCAGGTTGTTGGCCTTATTTCACCCTTAATGCACTTAACGGGTGGTTCATCTCTTTGTCTACATTGTCAAGAAAACAAAAAGCCTTCTAGTAATTCTATACTATCACAGAAAGTGAAGAACAAAAATATCTAAGCGGCTTTCCTTTCTCTTAATATTATAAGACATACGTAAAATAATTTTGGCAAAAACAAGATCTTTGTTATAAATAGAAATATTTCGAATCATTCTAACTTATCTATTGTACATTATTTTTTTTCCCTTAGGAACTTAGATTCTTAGATAAAAGGAGCATTTGGCATTGTGCGTGGATTCAGTAGAAGCACTATTTTATTAAAGTTTTAATAGCGTAATCTTATACTTCAAACGCGCTAAATTTGTAAGTACATTTATTTAGGTATTTCTTTATTTATTTATTTAACTAAGCGATCTCATAAACGCCTCTAACCATACATGGGGGCTATTATCTCTTTATTGTAGTAGGTTTCTAATTTGAGAAAACTCGGTTTTAAGCCATTTTCACCCGAGCAAAGCTGTAAGTTCGATAGCATATACAAGTAGGTAAGTACCTACATTTTCAAAATGACAAAGAAATACATGTTGGCAGAGCCTCCAAAAACAATCACCACCACCACCACAAACTACGCTTACGCAACGCCACAGCCTTGCGTCCCACTGCTGGGCACAGGCCTACTCCTCATCACAAGAGGGTTTGGGTCATAGATCCCACGTGCTCAGTGCCGATTAGGAACTTCACACATATCCTTGAATTTCAGTCAGTAACGGAAGAGCCGTTACTGACTGACTGAATGATGACATACTCTGTACAGCCAAAACTACTGGTAAGTAAATTGCTGTTCAAAAACACTTAATTTCAGTTCAAAAATCATTACAAAGTTCTCATAAAACTCCCAGCTTTCATTATTGTATTCGTTTTAATTTCTCAGTCAAACTTTTCAGGGAAAAGTCCGGGCTTTAAATGACAATGAAACAACAAAGAACAGCTTATTAGTCTCGTGATAGCGAAGAAAATGAGTAAGTCAGCCGCTTTCGCCTGGTCCGTACTTAATCCGCACTACGGCAATGCCTTTTGCATTGAAGCTTTTGCCTTCTTGCAATATAACATGGCCAGTATTTGCTCAACTGCTGCCTCGAAAAAGAAAATTGCGGGAAGTTTCTTACATTTAGCTGTGTGGCGGCGTGGATGAAAATTTCATTTTTATTACATTGGTTTAGAACTCAAGTTATTTATTGAGTTGAGTTTTGAGGACACTATCAAATGCGTACATTTTAAAATCAATTGCGAATATTAAGCCAGGCGTACTATTGATACGTACTCGTGTCTAAAATTTCTTCTCCTTTACTCGAAGGTTAGCTGGAAGAAATCCCTTAAAGGGATAAGCTTGCCTTTGTACATGTGTCTCTTTATTAATGTAAACTGTATTTTTGTTTTTTATTTTATACGATAAAATAAAGTGTTACTTAGCTTCTTACTTACACTTTGGAACTTTCTTAAATATACTCATACCCCAAACACGAATAAAGCATTATCCAACTAGATATCATAAGTTAAAAAATTCAATACATATACGGGTACCTTTCACGAATGGCCTCGGGAAATGTATGCAATGGGTCTAGGAAGCGCTGGTAAATTCTTTTTCTGACGTGTAAAAGTGCCCGGATGTAACTAATTTGCTGAATAAATGATTGAATATTGATTTTTTTGCTTTTTTTTGTTTTTGTTATTTGTAAGTATTACTTAATGGCTTTCATTGGCATCGCTACAACAATTTCTGATTTGCCCAAAGGTTTAACTGGTAGAGAATGCCTTATGGCATTAAGTTCGCCTTTTGTATTCGTTTTTACTTATGTGCAATAAAGTTTAAACAAATAAATATATAAATAAATGGCCGTAACGTTATAAAGCTAGCACAAGCCTCGCGAACGTAACCGACGACATCGCCTCGTTTGGCAACATTTAAAGACCATTTTAACAGTTTGTAACTCAGTAACAAGGTAAAGGGGTGTGCGAACGATACTAAAACAAACTTTATGCTCGTGTTTATCTACATAGCCGGGGAGTCGAATGTGTTTTTACAATTTTAAATGCCACCGCGCTTGTTTGGACTTTCGCTAAGCGTTTTTTTTTTCATGCGCGCTTCCTTTTAGGATTTGACTGTGCGGGATAATTTGCCACGGAAATGGTCAGGTTGATTTCGTTTTTATAGCTGAAAAACATTCAGCGGTAAACATTTAGTATAAGTGGGTGCACTGCATGTTAAAATTTACGCCATCCATGGCCGTAAGGTGTGATTTTCTGCCCGCTACGCGGAGAGAAAATCTCACTTTCTGGCCAAGGCAAGATGTAAAACTTTTGACAAACCACGGGCGGTAATTCGTAAAGCCCCCGATCACATATTTGTGGCCCTGACCTTCGGTTCGGGTCACAAACACTTGCGATCTGGGACATTAACGAATTCACTGCCCTAGGTCTGTAATGTACTATTGTTTTTATAATGAAGCATGAGGTATAATTAAAGTCGTCAGGAGGCAAGTCAAAAAAATCCATGTTTTTTAAATCGGACCCGAAATAAAATACGCATCAGAGTTAACGTTTAAATCATAAAACTAACAATAAATCTTGAAGTTTCTGAAACTTAACCAACGCCCGAGTGAGATGGGACTCGGAAAAAAACTGAACGATGTTCAGAGATTTGAAATTCTTCTTATTTTCACCTACCGCAATAAATTTCATGGAATCGCTGTAATATATCCCGAGGTTTGCTCACTACGTGTGGTAGATTCTAAAATGTAAAGTAAATTCATTCTTAAGGCTTCGGACGTGTATAAGGGAGGGAAGGGTCTTGAACAGAGATAAGTTATATATAAATAGGAAGTAATATCTCACGTGTTTTCATTCCTAATAGATCAAATGAGAGGAGCCCTGTGCCCAGCAGTGGGCCGTAAATAGGCTGTTGTAGTAGTAGTAGTAGTAGATCAAAATGGAATGCAGTTTCTATTGGTTGTTGTAAGAAGAAGAAAAACATTTATTTGACACATAAATTCGACACTTGTTAGCTCGTGTACTGGTTTGTTATCCGTTTAAATACCACTTCCCTATCGTGATACCCTATTCTAAGATTAAAAAGCCGCAGTGGCCTAGTGGTTCGACCTAATGCCTCTCATGCCGAGGGTCGGGGGTTCGATTCCAGCTCACACCTCTAAGGTTTACTTACGTGCGAAATTCAATTTGAATTTACCATGAACTTTTCGGTGAAGGAAAATATCGTGAGGAAACCTGACCGCATCTGCGAAGTAATTCAAAGATGTGTGGTAAGTCCCCAATCCGCACTGGGACTGAGGGCCCACGTGAGGACTATACCCAAATCCTCTCATGATGAGGGGAGGCCTGTGCCCAGCAGTGGGATGCAAATAGGCTGTAGTAGTAGTAGTATTCGAATTGCGGCGCACTGTAAGTAGCTAGATTTAAAGTTCAATTTAGCGCGCCGTGACGCGTGAGCGCAGGGATTGTGAATGTCTCTTTCCCTATTAAAAACTTCGAATAGAGCCCCAGTAAGTAAAGAGGGAATTAATTTTATTCCCATATTATAATAATTATGATTATGTTGGTTAGTGTACTAAAACTAGTAAATGTGAAGTATTTCTGCGAATCCCTCCTACTAAAAGTAAAGAATACGTATCCACCATTTCCACGGTAGCCTTCTTCGTGTTCTATCGACTAACATAATATTTTTCACTTCTCTTGCTCGTATAGTTGTACTTTAGGCTGACAGAAGGCTGCATAAAATTGAATTTTAGGCTCTAGAGCATAAAGTAAAATCTTCGTCTAAGACTAAGAAGATGAGGGCATACAGCCACATACACTTTTAAGCTTCATATAATCTTATACATGAAACATGCTTTTTCTTGTGATTTATTCTTTATATTCTCTATTTTAAAATATTAGTATGGATTATCAAATTAATAATTAAAAATTTGACGACGAAAAGGTGTGTGTATTCCTGAAAATCAAAGAATAAAAAACATAACCATGGCATTACACGGGGCGTGAGTTAAGTCAAACGTCACATTGCTGAAAATTAAAAAAGAAAAATGAAATAGCGGAAATTCATTCTTTGTTCTGAATTGGTAAAAATTGGTGCGTTGAGATTTTTTCATTTTAATTTCTTTCAATTTCGTTAATTCTAATTTCAAAGATGTCATCATCGAGTAGTGATGATGAAATAGTGCTTTCACCGAATAATACTACAATGGAGAGAAACGCTAAAAACTTATTTGAAAATATATTGCCGCAAAATACAAGTGCGGAATGTGTTATTTTTAATAAAATTTAATTTCCTCGCAGTCGAAGTGAAAAGCAGAGTGTAAAACACGAGCATAAAACCCATTTTCCCCTTGACTTACTATACACCCTCGCCTCTCGGCTCGGGTGTATATCTGTAAATCTCGGGTAAAATGACTTGTTTTATGCTCTTGTTGTACAATCTACTATTCTCAAAACACATTTTGCATTTTAAACACAAGTTGTCCCGTACAAGCTTCACTCTTAAACTCCCAAAGTATCCAAGTGCTTATCCCAAAAGAAAAACTGTCTCCACAGAAGTTAGTTACATACTACAAATTCACAACCGCGTCTATAGACAGCCTTATAATAATGTTACTAAAGACTCATTTGCCAAAATTCAGGCGTCATCGTGAATAAAGGATCCTTGTACAGTATTGCTCATCGATCGGGAAAGTTTTGTCCATTCATTAATTATATTGACACTTGCCGCCATCATTACTACTCCTAGTATTGCTAATAATAATAATGTTTGTGACGTTTCAGTGGCCTTTATGGTAAGAGATTTCATAACCTTTTAAAAAAATTGTAGTCTTTTACAGGTAAATTTCGTTTAGGCATTGATAATAGTCTTTAGATACCCCATTACACGGCGCGTCGTTATTTTAATCCAAAAAGTGTTCCGTACTACCAACATAACCACAGAATTAACATAGTTTATTTTCACTGGCATTAAGGCTTCAATTTAATTTAAAAGACTTCGAAGCATTCGCTTTATCACAAACTTCGACCTACATTTATTCACGTTTGCATTAAAAAAGCCAATCAGACTTGAAAAAAGAACAACCCGGATTGAGCACTTCCTCTCCTTCGCATAAGGAATGGGTAAAAACTGGCTTTTCTTTTAGAAGGGCTTATCAGGATTCGACAGTATTTATGATCCCTACAGGGCGCGGAAGGTTACGCGAAGCATTTGCGGTAAGCCAGATCGACTTTTTATCTTTGCCGTATATTACAATTTATCATCGTTCCATGAACATTATTGTTTCGCACGGCTTTTCGGAATTAGATTGTACTTTACCGAGTTCAGTAACGTCTTTAGAAATAGGAAATTATTTTTGGTCGTGACATTGACCTCGAATACCAGCTATTGGTCGTTATTGAAATTGGATAAAACTAATTTTGGTTCTCTACCTTTGACTGGACATATTATTGAAAACCAAGTTTCAATTATATTTAATAATAATTGCGCCATACACACAATGTACACAGTTACACACCTCCCCCGCCTCTGGATTGCCTTAGTTGGCCGCCCAGAGTGGAGCGCAGGAGCTATATGCTTGAAAGGGTAGAAGTGCTCAATCTACGTAATAACGGGGAAACCCGCTCCGGGTGCGCATGAGGTGCGACCCGCGATGGCGAAACCGGTGCACACCTCTCCACACCCTTAGCTGCTTACATCAGTGTTGCTCCCTCGCCACCCGTGCGGTGGCCTGTATAGGGAGCCCACGAAGGCTAGCCTCTTGGCTAGTGCGTAAGCGGCGAGTCACCGTCTGCCTTGCTTTCAATTTGTGAGATATTGATCAGGCAGATGTCCGTTATCTCACTCCATAGCCCGATTTTACAATCCACACCTCCCATCCACATAGCCCACTCCAAGTCTCTTCCTTCCTCGGCAATAGTTTGGCAACTGGGGAGGGCTGTCCGCCAGTACAGCCTCATGTTGTATTGGGAGGACAAATCTCCACAGTTGCGGCCATCTCACATTTCTAGTAAAAGGTACCAAAAGCCTCTTCATGTTGGCTTCGGCCCCATGAATGCGAATGACCGGGTCCCCATGGACCCGTGACATGAAAATGTACCAACAAATATATATATATATTTTTTTTAATAGCCTATTTGAATGTCCCACTGCTGGGCAAAGGCCTCTCCCGTGACCTTCCAACTCCCCCTATCCTCGGCCATTGTAGGCCAGTTGTTGTTGAACGTGTCCAGGTCGTCCCGCCACCTCCGCCTGGGCCTGCCGCGCCGTCGCTGAGCGTTCTGTGGCACCCACTGCGTAGAAATATGAGCCCACCTTTCTGGGTGCATACGACAAACGTGTCCGGCCCAGTCCCACTTGAGCTTGGCGGTTTTGTGGCCTACGTCGGCTATTTGTGTTTGAGAGCGTGGTGTTCCGAACACGATCTGTTCTTCTAACACCTAGAATGCTACGCTCCATAGCCCTTTGGCAAACCTTCAACTTGGACTTTTGAGACTCGGTAAGGGACCATGTTTGAGCACCGTAGGTTAGGATGGGTAGTATACACATGTCGACGAGTTTTCGCTTGAGTGTCAGCGGGAGGTTGCCCTTCATTAGTTCTTTCATGGACCAGAAGCTCTTCCAGGCGTTATTGATCCGTCTCTCGATCTCTTTGTCTTGCCTGTTCCTGAAAGAGACTATCTGGCCCAAGTAAGTGTACTCGTCGACATAGCGTAATACAACAAATAATAATAATAAATTTTATTTCAGGCATCTAGGCCCATAGTACATACACCTTAAAGACTACAACATATAATTTAATGAAGGCAGTGTATTTAGTTGTAGTGAATATGTTGTCAGCAGCATGATGTCAAAATTTATTTTACTCACAATTTGCTCACAATGATAAGGTTTAGATGGATTTTATTTAACAAAGTTTAAGAAAAGGCTGTATATTTGTATACATTTTGCTTAATAAAAACTGGGTAGGTACCTATTATGAAACTGTTCATTTTGAGTAATGAGTTTTGCGCATTTGTGTAATGAGCAGAAATGGTTCACATAATTTCGAGCAATGACTCACTTATTCACGAAATAGTGGTACTATATAATTAATTGAACCTTGTTTCAAACCTAGGGGAGGTGAAATGTCCAGCAGTGGACGTATTTATCCTTATTTTTCTCTATTAAATACACTTGCGCGATTTAAAAGGAATCCAACAGTCACAATTCTTGAGCGATGTTCCAACGCATATTGTCCTCGTGTAAATAAGCTATGTAAGTAATGAAAAAATTTCATTAAACCCCCTAGGGCGCTGCGGACTCCGAATTGAGTGCTCGCGTATATATTATAGCAATAAAACCGAATACTTTGTTATGCATGTGTGGAAGGCTCTGATGTAAGATATAGCTTAGAATTAGGAAGTTTTTTTTTAAATCAGATGGTAAGTGGTCATTGCGGCCCATGGGCATCGAAATCCTATGATCCCCTATTAGGAAATTATAGGATCTCGAATGCGTTGTACCCTGAGGCCCAAAATGGAATGCCTCTGTGCCAGAAATTTCACCGGCTCTGCCTTAACCCCCTATCGGAGCACAACAGTGCTATTTGGCGGCAGGTTAGCGGGGAAATACGGTGGTTTAAGAACAACGTTCGTTCACGCCTAGCCATTGGTTGCCATCTCGTAAAAAAGCCAGGCTCCACCCTGTATTTGGCCAACATACAAATATTTGGCCGGACATGACATAAAATAGCTAGACCAATAGCAAACCACTTCAATTTGCACGCGTATTAGTTCACGCGCATTGAGACCTAAGCCAATATCTTTCAAGTGCTTCATTTCGTCTTCACCTTCTGAATTGACAGGGCGACATTCAGTTCGAACTCAATAGTCCTTTAACATTTCAGTATCTTTCCTCATTATCTTTTCCCGTAATGTACTTATCATGAAAGCGATTTGAATTTTGCACAGCTCTAACTGCGACAAGGAAGTACTGTAAAATGTTTAGTGGCGTTTCAGTTTGATTTTATCTTTCCAACTCGTCTCAAACTTTAATGATTCTGGTATTTATTATTTACAATCGAAGACACATATTAAAAACTAAGGGGTACAATCGATGTACAATATACATTTTATGCAATGTATAGTACTTAAAACTGATTTACTGACTCAGCACGTGACACTTAATCCAACCACATCCCTCCGAGCTGCATTGAAAACACAATTAGTCACCCGAAATCTCAGCCGGCTACATACCGCAGCGTGCGAGTAGTCTGTTCTCCCTAATTTACATAACAGGCTTGCTGTATTCTACGCAAAGGTGCGTCTTTTGTCGGAAGGAAAACAAAGAGACGTGAATACGGGCTTGTGAAAGGTTGGCGCGATACCGACTCGCGGCTCGAGACAAATGCTTCCTATCTGGGGCTTTTTAATTTGTTAACAGTATGTTCGCGGAGACGCTTTACAAGAGGGTTATCAGAGGTCGGTGAGCGTTTGTTTTGTTTTCTATTTTTCGAATCTAGATTCCGGAGTGTGAAGTTGTATCTTTATTTATTTTTAGTCGCTTAATTTTGTTATACTTACATTTTGTAAGTTGATAGTTTGAGAACCCAGATAGGATTTAAGATGGTTTTTTAGGGTTCCGAAGTCCACAAGGAACCCTTATAGTTTCGCCATGTCCGTCCGTCCGTCCGTCTGTCCGCACTATTGCTCGGAGATGCTTAGGTCTAGAGAGCTGTAATTTGGCATGAATATGCATATTAGTTACGCTGACAAAGTGGTACAATAAAATTTTGAAATATATTTTTTTATAGGGTACCTCCCCTACTCGTAAAGTGGGGATGTATTTTTTTTTCTTGCGTACCCCATGGTGCGGGTTATCGTTGAATAGGTCTTAAAAAAATATTGTGGGTTTGTTAAAACCATTTTTTGATTAAGTGATGCGTTTGTGAAATATTAAGCTTTAAAGTGCTATTTTTTGCTAGAGTCACGTGTCCCCCCCCCTGCCAGCTAAATGGTGGTATTTGGATGGCTGAAAAAAATCACGGTTGTGGCATATATAACGTAGTTGAAAGGAAAACTATCACAGCTAAGTAGGGTGTACAAACTTACGAGTAATAGTCGACCAACTTATAATGATGATTTTTCTCGAGCGGCAGGGGCGTCGGGCGGGCACGTCATACCACAGGCTAGCTAGATGCTAATAAGTCTTAGAAAGGTACTGTGGGCATCCTCAACTTCGGAACCCTATAATTTGCGCGTGGCCCGACACGCACTTGGCCGGTTTTTATCCTTGAAGGAGTGAACAGAAAAGTGAACTTTAAGTATGCAGTTGGGAGCAATATACCTACGGGGTCAAGGAAAACATTTTGACGATATTTTACCCACAGAATCAGCTATCGATTCTAAGCACGTAATTAGTTTTTTATGTATTCTCGAGTTGGTAAAAAAGAACATGGCCCTGTATGGGATTGATGGTGTGAGCGATACCTAAATCCCATAAAATTTCATATCTTTTTTTTTTAATTTTAATTACGCACTCAAAATCGCTGATCCTTGAATCAAACTTCTAGCAAGCAAGTCATCGCCAAAATGTGTGATATCGTCATGTGAAACCAATCATTTAATTGACTGGAACAGCTAAGTCCTCATATTAGTAGGTACTACGCTAACTTGTAACATGGCTGTATTAGCCCCATTAATAGTCGAATCGATTCCAGACACCCGATTGGCGCCAAATAGCGTTTGCAGAGCGTCAATGTAGTTGAATCTATGACATCTGAGAGTTCGTAATAATTAAGAAAATCAGTAATAGGTCTGGATTCGTAAATTAATGAGATTTTTAATCCTTCATGTTCCTCATCAGATTCCTTGTCATCGTCGTCTTCCTTGTCATCATCATCATCATCATCGTCGACCTATTGCTGCCCATTCCGAACATAAATTCCTACCAAAGTTCACCAATACAAACTTCTTGCCCTTTCATTATTGTTTATTATTTAATTTTGATACTTGACACAGTAGTTACCTCTCATGACATGAGGGAAAAAAACATGAACATATGTATTTCATGGCCCACTAAAAGTACACGCAAAAAAGCAGCGGGCTTCCTGCTTTCGCATTTTTAACCGACTTAGAAAAAAAGCCTACTTATAGGAGGTAACCTATCAGAGTACTGCCACGTTTCCCGTTGAAAGCATCGTAAACATCCTGCAAGAGAAAATCACTAGTGAACAATGTTCGTTGTCCAACATTGTTGTTTAAAATACTACCTCGGGTGTCGGAAATCACTTGTTTCTGTCTAGCACAGTAGGAGTACGACGTCAGTAGAGCAACTCTAATCTACAAACTATTTCAATTAAATGAACCAAATAGTGTTTATTCTGCTTGTTGGTTCCATGAATCAGGAGTACTACTTATTTCTGAAAATAATTGATGATTCAATAACATTCAGACTTCACTGTGCAATTCAATAGTGAAACAAATTAGTCAACTACAGCCGGTTTGGTGGAACTTTTAGTATCAGCGCTCTCTGGGCTAAATATAGTACCGATGCAGTCTTAATGGAACAGATTGGGGATATCACTTACATCAAATAGCTTCGCAGATTGGCGTACATCCTCACTGTGATTTCAATCAACAAAAATATTAAAATACTAGCTTTTCCCCGCAACTTCGTATGCGCAGAAATATTATAATTTAAGATCCCGTTTTTTTTCGTTCCCGTGAGAATTTCGGGAAATCCTCTCTTACTGCTCCCCAACGTTCCCTAAAGAATCTGCATGCCAAATTTCAGCTCTCTACGACCAGTAGTTTCGGCTCTGCGTTGATCGATCAGTCAGTCAGTCAGTTAGTTTCTTGTTTTATATATATAGATAGATACGAATCGGCAGGATAAATGGTATTTCTGGCATACTCATAATAACAGCAGTTGTATTTTTAAAATCTTTATTTCCGATAAAGTAACAGTAAGAAAGTCTTGAGGCCATAATTGCTTACGTTATGATCAAAGAAAAATAAATGTAACAATTAACGAAAAAAGGAGTCCACTCAGCGGTTCAGTCGAGGCACAGAGACACCGACGCTTATTTTCACTGGCGAAAAGACATTGCCACGAATTTAATTCTCTTCGCACATTTTCTATGCTTTATTAGTTTTACAATCTTGTTATGTACTGGAACAAAGTGTACTGTGTAACGTCCTGTCGGGGTTGTCCCGAACACGTCTCTGCCTGTGGAACACGATTCCATTTGCGGCTGCATAAAAAGCTGATAAAATGCTTTATGGTAAATGAATGGATTTTATTAAAAGCTGTGTTCATTCGTAATTTTGAATAGCTTGTTTTTCTCCAGACTATATAATTTATGGTTGCAGGATACTAAAAAATCGACGTGAAATTTGAACTGTTCGATAATTCCTGGCGTTAATAGAAGCCCGACATCAAAGACAATCAAAATAATCACAGCTTTGAAACCAAGTTCCACTAATAAATTCGTATTAACTTTCATCTAAAACCCAAAGAACAAAGGCATAATTACGCGCTTTAACTACTTAGGCCGTCAGTTGCGCGGTAAAGAACTTCTCTCGAAGACCATCAGGCGAAGCGTTGGCAAGGTGCTCCTATAAACGAGCGCGATTAACTACGGGCCCATTTTGCCAAGTTTAAATGGCGTAGATACGGAACTTGGCCGATTGTATTTCAAATACGGACCTGCATTGTATTGTGTTGGTCCCAATGGATTCGTCTTTCGAACTTGGATCTCTTTCACTTTTAGTTTGTTTCGGTGTCCGTTGACGTTCTTTATGATAAGGTTGGAATGTTTTGTCAATGTCGGGCGTGTATATGGATTATATGGTTGTAATATTTCAAGTTACTTATTGAAATTGTTATAACCGACTACAAAAAGAAGGAGGTATCTTTCAGGGCAAGTAATATTGTAATATATACCCCAACCAATACCACTGGTTTATTTTGAAAGTTACGTACCTTGTGTTACAAGCCGGAGCTAGTTTACCTACTTAGTTGTTTTTTAGATCATGAGCCGAGTCGAGGCATTGTAGAGTTTAACTTGGTGAGCTGTGAACCTTATTCCGAACAGTAATTCAAGCTGCATTGTCATCGTTCTAAACCAGACTTGGTTTCAGCTTTAAGTATTAGGTACTTGTCTAGCCATATAGGTCTTATATGTTGGAGTTAAAGCTCAAACTACCCCGTCTCGAACCCAGCGTTGAGTTCAATTCAAGTAACCGTTTGTTTATTCAAGAGACCTTGCGGGAACTTTAAAAAGGATTGTATCAATTTCTCACAAACTAAGCAGATCATGCAACCAAAGAGCAAACTTTGTGGGGAAGCTGATTTGTTAAGTATAAACATGTAGGTAAAAATAAATAGGGAAACTGGACTAATTGTTTTATTTTTTCTTCATTCATCAAGTCACCATCTACTCAACCTACAAGTACTTCAGTTTATTGTCTTCTTATGTTATCTTCTAATGTTCTCTTGGTTTGGATGTTCTCACCTTGTATTACATTCAGGCTGCCCGTAATGACAATCGTGCGCTTGAATTGATGACGTTTTTTAAAGCAAAATAACGCAGAGTAGGTAATATGAGTGTTCTGGAAATCCATAAGCACATCGAAATGAAATTGTTGCTTGAAAGAGAGCACGAGACGAGTCTCGACTGGAGCGAATTCGAGGCGGCTTGAGAACATCGACGGATATTGAGCAGTCAAAATTATATTTCCTTTTTGCATTTTTTTAAATTAAAATAATGACTTTTATAAGGTGCTATCATGTTTTTACAAAAACTTTGACAAAAACAAGATATACCTAAATTTGGTTGATAGAGTTTTTAAATGGGCTGAGTGCCTATATCGAAAAATATTTTTCCTTTTTAATTTAATGGACTAAAAAATTACTATGCCTTTAAAATTAATCATCATCATCATCATAATTTCAGCCAATAGACGTCCACTTCTTGAGATAGGCCTCCCCCAAGGCGTGCCACTCAGGCCGGTCCTGTGCCACTCGCATCCACCGCGTTCCTGCGTTAAAATTAATACGGTTACCCAATTCGCTCATAAGATGGTAGTGACCACCCTGCTGAAAGTTATTGAGGGTAAGCTAGATTTCAATGGTGATAGTGAAGTGGATCATAAACACAAAAAAAATACTACAATTTATTCAACAATACACATTAAAACTAAGGCACAGCAAATAAAAATAAAGTACAGAGCAAAATGGAAAATTTAGATAAAATTAAACTCAATTATCTACTTCCATATGTCATGTACTTTCATAACATCATACTTTATCCTATATTTAGAAAGGCACTACTCCACATCTTCCAACACCGCTAGTCGTTTTGCTGAATTTAAATGGTGAAGCCTATAAAAAGGGCCCGAATAGTCGACAGTTGAACGTGAACCATTCACCAATAGGCCTTACGCAACACTCGTAAAAATAAGGTTTAGGTAAAGTAAAGGAGAAAAATGGTACCTATCGCAAAAGGAAGCGTAACATACATTGATGTAATTGGGTGCTCCGTACAGATTTGTTAAACTCGAGTGGTTGGAATTATTGTCGTGTGTTTCGAGATTTATTGACTTACTTCTCTTGGATTTGGATTTTAAAGGATTCAGTAACATAACTACGACTTAAGAGTTCTCGTCTAAGTAGGAAATTAAGAATTACGTAATTGCATATTTTAATCTCGATTTTCCATCTTCTCTAAGTCTCGTTTATTCAACAAAGCCCTAGCAAGCGCTGGTAGATTCATTTAATTTGCTGATGTGTAGAAGTGCTCATATGTAGCCAATATGCTGAATAGTTAAATGCTTAAATTTGACTTTGAATCTGTAAAACTGTCAATTCATCATTTGTTATTAAAGCAAGCTCGGGTTGATTTGATTTTTTTTTCAATCTTTGTCCACCAACTCAAACTTAGGTGTCTACACCGTAAGGGTGCCACCGGAGGTAGTATTTTACTACCTACATAGTTGTTTCGTAGCGTTTAAACTTCCAAATTTTAAATTTCTATCTTTATCTACTCATACGATGCAACGTCTGATTTAACGAATCACAACGATTTCAAATCGAGCTTTCAACCAATGGGAACGCCCGACCTCTTCGGAGCGCATGCGTTGTACAAACCGACGTAGACGCCAGCGCCTCTGCTGGCGAAAGCGAGAACCCTCTTAACCGCGGCAGCGCACGCGACTTTTTCGTGTTTCTTTACCGAAAAATTAGAAAACCCTGAATCCACAGACTGTTTCAACTCCAAGTGACCTAGGTGTAATCTAGAAAGCCAGCCGGCTCGTGTCTTATGGTGGAAGGATCGTTCGTCGAAGCCAGTACAGCAGCACCTATCAGTTGAGTGTATACTTCGCATGATATTCTTATTGGTGGAAGACCGTTTTTGTATCGTTTTTACCGGCGAGTATTAACTACTCGATCCAGAGTAGCTGACAGCCCTTGCATCGTATATCTTCATCAAGTCAACTACGATAGTAATAAATCTCATATCATCTGCTACCATCCTCAAAAGGTTAAGTAACTTAATTAAGGCAAAAAAACTGTTTAATTCATAAAATCCCATTGTTACACTTCAATTATTACAAAAATATTATTTTTCACTTGTTCTTCGGATTTGCGGTACCCTAAAACAAGGTGCGAGCGTAAAGCAATTATCCTTTGGCAAGACGTGCTCGCGTGGGCCCTAAATCGTTTTTCTCTTATGTCCTATGTCGGAGTTTACTCTACCCCACGCCGCAATGAAACTTCTTAACGAATAATAAATTACCTAACCTAATTTATTATCTAAAATATAGTAAAACAAGGCCAAAGTAAATGAAAGCAAACAACGTTTCGCTATTTTATAAAAGATAAATAATATTAAGTGTCCGCTTTTAATAAGATCAAGTAAAAGTATATTACTAAGATTAAAGAACGTAAAACAAATTAATGAGACGATATAAACTTTGTGCTTTATGCTGGATCTTGTCTAACGAGACGTGCCTTTCTCGGAATGAACATTCAAGTTTCATTAAGTCTGGATGTTTGCATGTATGCAAAATCTAGAATTCTTGTTGAAGTGAAAATAATATGGGATGAAGTATACCTAATATGTTATTATATTAAATACAGTAACACTATTGCTCGCAGGACTGATGGCCGAAGGGGCCGGAAAGTTCTCGAGTGGCGTCCGCGAACCGGGAGACGAGCTGCCGGTAGGCCTCCAACAAGATGGAGCGACGACCTCGTGAAGATCGCGGGTAACCGGTGGAAGCAAGTAGCACACGACCGGTCTGAGTGGCGAGCCTTGGGGGAGGCCTATGTCCAGCAGTGGACGCCTTTCGGCTGAAATGATGATGATGATAAATAAATAAATAAATAAATGATGAACACTATATTCATTACTCAATATTATTATATTATTCCGGGGCAACCTACCGAATCCTACACCGGAGATGACGACGCAGCGGAGCCACGCCGTTTCGTCGCCTAAATAGTTTTTATTTGGTTACATGACGCATTGGCGTTAGCTGTAAGGTCATGTTAACTTTTATAAATAAATAAATAAATAAATAAATAAATTAAATTTACAACGTATTTACAAAGTGATTTAGTAACCCACACTAACCTTAGTCTGTCCAGTGAGACCAGTTAATTTTTTTCAATGAACTTTTACTCATCATTTGTAAATGGAATCTTCTTGCCTCTTTTGTCGCTGAAAAGTAGTCGAAGGTTGCCAGTTGATAGTTTCATTATATACTCGTACTTACTTAATAATTAGTGTAAAAAAAATATTCACTTCTATATAAAAATCTTTAAGGACGACTTTGTAACTAAAAGCTCTGCTAAAAGAAATATGTAGGTGTGTGCCCTGTGTAATGTGTGTAGGCTTAGAAATAAGGGGATGTTTTTTATAAATAACTATAATAATGAAGCAGTACTTAAAAAAGATTATTGTACCTAGTCACATATGAAGTGGACTTTGTCATACAAGATATTGCTGCGGGAAAATGTTCATAAACCGCCAAATTTCTTTCATTCAGTTCTCTGAAATTACACGTAATCAAAACTTGTTGTTCGGAGTGTTCATTTAAACCTAGTTACAGCATTGTATGTCGTAACTTCGGTTTCAATTCCATGGCACCTATATGTAAAATATATTCCACGAAATGCCATCCGTGTATTGCAAACAGGTTGAGAATAGTGTGGCAGCGAAACTCTGTACCTTTGAGGTTTCAAGCAAATATAATTATACGCCATGTTAGTTCGCCGAAGCTCGCGAACCTGCGCGTAACGCCTGTTAGATTTACTTCAATAATATTAGCTGCATGTCGTTCAATGCATTTTAATCACTATGCGAGTATCTTCAGTACTTCAAGAATCTTCAGTACCGTACGAGTAATTGAACCTGCAATCTTCTTCTTATACATAAAAATGAATTGCCGTGTGTTAGTCTAGCTACGGCTCGAGAACCGCTGGACCGATTTGGCCAATTCTTTTTTTGTTATATTTTCTACGATTCAGAAAAAAAAATCGATAAGGAACTAAAGTAACAGCTAAAGCTTGGTTGTCTGTAAAGTCGGTTTACGGACGATAAATTTACGTGATAACGTCGCGCTTAGGCTGCTAGTACCTCTCTATCACTTGTTCCGCGCTCTCGCTTGCACGCTCGGCTCAGGGGGAACGTGACAATGAGTCATGCTTTTTTGTGCGTGCTGCCAGCGTTCATCGAGTCCCCCTGATGTGTAAAGGCCTCCTTTCATCACAAGAGGGTTTGGGCTAATAGTCCCCACGCATGCTTAGTGCCGGATGGGAGACTTCACACACATCTTTGAATTACTTCTCAGATGCATGCAGGTTTCCTTTCTATGTTTCCCTTCACCGAAAAGGTCAGTGGTGAATTCTAATTGATTTTGGCGCAATGAAACTTACAGGTGCCAAGCCGGGTTCGAACCCCGAACCTCTCTGCATGAGAGGCGGGTAGGTCTAACCCTAGGCTACCACCCAGAACTCGTTGCACATTAATCGCTCTTTTAATAAAGATATCGCCTTAAGGTAAAGTAATGAACAGACTGGCATCAAAGTGAACCGGCAAACAATTTGTTTTCGAGCAATATTTCTAATTTATCGCCTAAGCCTAGAGGCCATTTGCACAATTTATAGCGGCGATTTGTCACGAGAGCGCGATGTATTTCGATTTGTTGTTGTCAATAATTTGTGCAACATTTCATTTTGTAAATTATCGCTTTTGTTTAGCACCGAGCGGGTAACCGCTACCCTGAGATAACAGATACGGTACGATACTGAGATAAAAATGCATAATAAGATTACAAATATGCATTTGCTAACTAGTTTGTAACACTACTACTACAGCAGCCTATTTACGGCCCACTGCTGGGCACAGGCCTCCTCTCATCACGAGAGGGTTGGGCTATAGTGCCCACGCGGGCCCAGCGCGGATCGGGGACTTCACACACATCCTTGAATTACTTCGCAGATGCGTGCAGGCTTCCTCACGATGTTTTCCTTCACCGAAAAGCTCAGTGGTTAATTCAAATTGAATTTCGCACATAAATAATTTCAGAGGTGCGAGCCGGATTTGAACCCGCGACCCTCTGCATGAGAGGCGGTAGGTCAAACCACTAGGCCACCACGGCTTCTGCGGCAGTCCAAAGAATAATGATGGTGATAATCCTAAATAAAATTTTCAACAAAACAGGCCGAGCTGCTTTATTTTCCACAACCTAGTCAGCCTGTATCTACCTACAACTTTCTTGCGTCAGTGCGTCGCCAAGAGCAAACATTGGAACTAATTACAAGACGGACCTGTTTCTAAAGCAAGCACTCCACCCACGGGATCGGCGGGAGGAACATTGAGCCTGTAAATGAAGAAAAAACACCAGGTGGTATCTCATGAAACGTTATAGTTAGAGAGTTCAAATTTTCACACATGATGTATTTTTGTTACCGCTATAACAAAAATAATAAAATTATTTAAGGGCGCTCCCATACAACAGACTTGATTTTTTGTCTGTCACCTGTCGTCTGGCTGTATCTCGGGGATCGTGATAGTTAGACAGTTGAATTTTTCACACATGATGTATCCTGTTGTCGTTATAACAACAAAATTATAAAGAACAGAATAAAATGGATATTTAAGGGGGCTCTCATACAACAGACATTATTATTTGCCGCTTTTATAGATAACTAGCTTTTCCCCGCAACTTCGTATGCGCAGAAATATTAAAATGTAAAAATCCTTTTTTTTTTGTTCCCGTGGGAATTTCGGGAAATCCTCCCTTAGTGCTCCCCTACCTTCCCTAAGGACCTGCATGCCCAATTTCAGCTCTCTAAGACCAGTAGTTTCGGCTCTGCGTTGATCGATCAGTCAGTCAGTCAGTTCCTTGTTTTATATATATTGATGATAGTACGGAACCCTTCGTGTGTGAGTCCGACTCGCACTTGTCCGTTTTTTGTCGTGTCTTTAGTCTCAGGCCAGATGTGTACTAAAAAAACTTCATTTACTAACCCACGGCGAGCAGCTAGCAATATTAACATACCTTGTTAAGAGGGTTTATCCCGAAAGTTGGTAAAATCGCATATAGCTGTCAAATGTTTCGCAAAATTTGTTTGTCACAATACATTGCATGTATTTGCAAAAAAAGATATTCCACGTGTTAATGATTATTTTTATTATTTACGATATCATCACTTTTTTATCCCACGGGAACCCTAAGCCCCAAGTTTTACCTTACCTTAAGTTACCAAAACTTACCAACTTTACACTTATCAATGTTGCATGCGAATAGTTTCCAAATCTTTTTCTTAAGGCGTAAACTCTCCGTAAAACCCGGGATAAGGATCGTGGACAACTTTTAATTTAAAACGACTTACCGCCCGATTGCCGGCGGCGGCCGGGATTAAAACTTGTTCGACTGTATAGACTACCTTGTTACTTTACCTGGATACGGATGTTTTTGTTTAGCTCCCAAGGGCGAGATAGCTTTATTATGATGTACCTACGTATATTTTAAGCTCAAGTGGGACTGGGCCGGACACGTTTGTCGTATGCACCCAGAAAGGTGGGCTCATGGTGCTACGCAGTGGGTGCCACAGAACGCTCAGCGACGGCGCGCCAGGCCCAGGCGGAGATGGCAGGACGACCTGGACACGTTCAACAACAACCGGCCTACAATGGCCGAGGATAGAGGGAGTTGGAAGGTCACGGGAGAGGCCTTTGCCCAGCAGTGGGACATTCAAATAGACTAGAAAAAAAAGTATGTTTTGCCAATTGATAGTTCATAGGGGTTTTTGCTTGAAAGTCTGATTGGTGTGAGAGGAAAGCAAATGGAAAAACATGAAGTGAATTACACAACTTCAATATCTATTTATCTAGCTTGCACTGTCCCACTACTGGGCAAAATCCTCCCTCTCATTCTTCCACGCATTCCGGCAGAAGCCAATGTTTGGCCTATCCTGGTGTCCAGTTCATCCCGCCGTCTCCGCCGGAGTCTGCCGCGTTGCTGAACTCTGTTTATTGGAACCCACTCTGTGGTTGGCTTATGGCTCACAATTCCCTTGGCATACGGTAGATGTGACCAGCCCAATACCGTTTCAGCTTGGCGGCTGTCAGGGTTTTGGAGCGCAGGGTCGAGTTTTTGATGCGGTCTATTCGTTTCACTCACAGTATACTGCGCTCCATCGCTCTCTGGCAAACCTACAATACCCACTGCATATTGACTCCAACATCTATGCAACAAATAAATATTTACATTGAAACCATAGCATATTTTTAAAACTTGAATGAAATGCTTCGGTGTTTCTCAACCATCATTATATTTAAATAGATGAAAATATTATTAGGTACATGCTAAAGCGTGCAACGTCAATAAAGAAGGTAAAGTTACAAAACTCCACGTCAAATACCTACCCTCTTCGAATTTGCGTTAATGTTTGGTTTCTAAATTCGTTGGAAGTTTTTACTTTCCGATACTGTAAATTGGTTTTCAACTTAAACTTAAGGAGGTACGTGACTGACATGTTGAGTTATTTACAGTTACACGGGAACGTTGGAAAATCTACAATTTACGGAGTTGTTTCTAAGTTACTGTTATGTAATTAATCAGAGTTCAAATGTGAAAAAGCTTCATGTTCTACATACATACATTTAAAGAAAGAAGAAAGAAAGAAAGAAAGAAAAAACATTTATTCGCAACATCACACATACATAAAAAGAGAAATAGACGATAAGAAGTGATAGTTGCGAAATGGTCTCAACTCAGCATATGTTGGCCTGGCTCCAGAGTCAAGCCAACGCTGATCTTCCGCTGAGACCGCTCGGTGAAAAGACACAGACGGTGATACATTAAAATACTAACTCCTAAATAGATAAACTATACAAAACATAAAATAAAATAAAATAAAATACGCTCACGTCAAAAAGAAATAACATGCAAACAACAAAAACTTAGAAAAAATACTTATAAAATAAACATAGAAAGCATCTCCAGTGCATGCATCTTGCATCCGAAACAGCTAATAAGAAAAAAGAAAAAGAAAAAAAAAGTATACGTAAAAAGTATTATAAATTGCGATTATGATGAAACTTGGTATGACAGATAGTTTGAGGCCGTTGAAATAACAAAGAATCCTGTTTCAAGTATGTTTAAAGTATTGTCAGGTCAAATTCTAAAACGCGGAGTGACGCGTGTAATTTACTACTAACTTTTGAATCTTAATTTTTGTTTTATAAAATAATTACTGAGTGACGTAAAGTAAAATGCAACTTCCGAAACTCATTTACTTGGCATTACGCGTATAATAACTTCTTCTGAGCTAGAACTTAGGATCAAAAGGCTAGTCGTCTAGGGTGCAACTTATCCCCGAGGATCAGTCGAGATCCTTCTAAATTAAAAGTAGCTGGCAGCACAGTGGTTTCGTTCTGATTTTTTGCAGTAAAATAGTGCGGGTTTTCAAGTTTTTACCGTAACTTATTTATTTCAAAGGAAACTGAAATGTCACCAAACTTGGAATTCATTAAATTTGGCAGTTGGTTGAAATTTCGGATCTCATTTTCAAAGATTTCCCGGTGGGAAACAATTACTCACTACATGTGCTAAATTTCTAAGCATTTTAATTTGACTGAATTCCTCAAATATCATCCATATGATGCTATAATATCAGGTACACCCGGATGACACCTTCCTTTTTTGAAAATTCCATACTATACTAAAAACAAGGCCAAAATAACTTCAGCATCCGAAATAAGTACCTATACCTACGAAGGTACCTATTGGTTACTATAGGTGGCTATAGGTCCACTTATTCACCAAAGAAAGAAAACCTTTGAAAACCCTACGGTGAAGGAAACAAAAGACAACGGTATGTATACGTCAACCTATTCATTAATTCTATTATTTTTATAACACCTCAAGCCTTTCTATGACGTCAATATTAACAGCCTGACGTCTTGTAAGTATACCTATATTAAATTTAGGTTTATTTCGATACATTTCACACAATCTTGTCGATAGTGTGATAAGATAACGTACCTAAGTAGTTTTCGGCTTATAATTTTCTAGGTCACTTAAAGTAAGATAACTGTTCTAAAAGAAATGTTTCATCTGGCACTGGGTATAATGTTTTTGAATTTATTATAAGTACCTACATAGATAGGAAGGTGAGCAGGGAGCAGCGGGCAGCAGTGATGATTCTTTAAAATACATGTACGAGCAATTAAGTACCTAATAGGTATAGTAAAACGAAATATAAGTATACTGTAAACTAAGCGGTCACATCGCGAGAACTGCGGATAGTAGTTGGAGTAAACGCGTTCTTGAGTGGAGACCACGACAAGGCAAGCGAAGTGTAGGGCGCCCTGTTGCCAGGTGGAGTGACGATTTGCGCAAGGTGGCCGGTGTAGATTGGATGCGGCACGCCTTGTACAGAGCTTATTGGCGTGCATTGGATGAGGCCTACGTCCAGCAGTGGACTACTATAGGCTGTTGATGATGATGATGATGATGATGAATCTAAGCGAACTCTTTTTTATATTAATTATAATTATCTTAAGCTAAGCCAACGATCACTGACACATCATCGAATATCTGCTTCCTCGTCGACATGATAAAGTCTATCTCATTCCTCGTTACACCATCAGGGCTCATCCAGGTCCACTTTCTGTGCTCACGTTTCCTGAAGAAGGAGTTCATCATATAGAGTCCCTCCTTCTCCATGAAACCAGCCAGTAGATGGCCCCGGTGATTCCTGCGCCCTACTCCAAATTGCCCCACTCTCAGCTCTTCATCGTCTTGTTTGCCTAGTTTCGCGTTGAAGTCCCCCATAACAACTGTGAAGTGAGTTCTGGAGTTATGCATGGCTCTGGAAATGTCCTCATACATAGCCTCCACCTCATCGTCGGAGTGCGTCGAGGTCGGAGCGTAAACCTGTATAACCTTCAACGAATATCGTTGTGTTATTCTGAGTACAAGCACGCTACCCTGGTCGACACACTCTCGATCTTCACCACATTGTTTGCGAGGGACTTGTGGACGATAAACCCGACACCTCCCTGGGACTGTTGGTCGCCCTCCCGGAAATAGAACAGGTCACCGGACTTCAGGGTTATCATGTCCTCCCTCTCTCTCCGGACTTCTGATAACCCTATGATTTCCCAACGTAACCTGCTCAATTCTTCTTCCATTTCTAGTATCTTTTCGTCAGTCCGCAGCGTACGGCAGTTGTATGTTGCCAGGGCCAAGGGTCGTCGGTTTTGGTAGCCGGGTCTCTGCCGAGAGAGCGATCACCGTATGGTACGATGCACATTGAATATCCAAGTGAAGCTTGAAAGATCTTGACTGATAAAGTCTACGCTCCGCCCGGCACCGGCCCAGCTCCAAAACCCCGAGAGCTTTCAGCTCGAACTCCATAACCGTTTTGCATGCCTAGAAAGCGACGTGGACGATTATAACGACGGGTTTGTGGAAGCTGTTCATACGCTTGGGTGTAAGTTCTTCAAGACCCGCCGTATAAGAACCAAGAAAATTTCAGACCCAACCCTTAAGCTCATGGAGGTGAGACGTAAAATGATTCTGCAGTCTTCAGGTGACGCTTGTCATTATCGGCAGCTCAATAGACGGATCTCGAAGTCTCTGAAGCGTGATGTACGCCGATTCAATACCAACAGTATTGAAAAGGCTATTGAGCGTAACCGAGGCTCGAAGGTGTTTGCCAAAGATCTGTCTATTGGCCAAAGCCAATTGACAAAGCTGAAGACCGAAGACGGCAGGATCATTTCATCCTAACCGGAGCTGTTGGGAGAAGTCGAGAAGTTCTACGGACAGTTATACACGACAACCCGAACACCCGTCGCTGATCCAGCTAAAGACCCTAGAGCTAGATTAACCCGACACTATACCGAAGATATCCCGGACGTCGGCTTGTACGATATTAGTATGGCTCTCAAACAACTTAAGTACGGCAAAGCCCCTGGTGACGACGGAATTACAGCCGAACTCCTGAAGGCGGGTGGTAAACCAGTCCTTAAGGCCCTTCAGACGCTGTTTAATTCCGTCATTCATGAAGGGAGAACGCCGCGAGCATGGAACAGAAGTGTGGTGGTGCTCTTCTTCAAAAAAGGTGATAACACCTTGTTGAAGAATTATAGACCCATCTCACTTCTGAGCCATGTTTACAAGCTGTTTTCGAGAGTCATTACGAACCGTCTCGCGCGCAGGTTTGACGAATTCCAGCCTCCCGAACAAGCCGGTTTCCGAAAGGGCTATAGTACCGTAGACCACATACATGCGTTGCGGCAGGTTGTACAGAAGACCGAAGAGTATAACCTCCCCCTTTGCCTTGCATTTGTGGACTACGAGAAAGCCTTCGATTCGATCGAGACTTGGGCTGTGCTGCAGTCTCTCCAGAGGTGCCAAGTTGACTACCGGTACATCGAAGTATTGAAGTGTTTGTACGAAAATGCCACCATGTCCGTCCGACTACAGGACCAGACCACGAAGCCTATTCCACTGCAGCGGGGAGTCAGACAAGGAGACGTGATCTCTCCGAAGCTGTTCACCGCTGCATTGGAGGATGCTTTCAAGGTGCTGGACTGGAAAGGTCGAGGCATCAATGTTAATGGCGAGTACATTTCTCACCTTCGATTTGCCGACGATATTGTAGTCATGGCTGAGACCATGGAGGACCTCAGTATTATGCTCGCTGCCCTCAGCAGAGTTTCCGATCGAGTTGGTCTTAAAATAAACATGAACAAGACGAAAATTATGTCTAATGTCCATGTTGTGCCAACTCCCGTAATAATCGGAGGCTCTGCGCTCGAAGTTGTTGACCATTATGTACGAGTATACCTGGGACAAACAGTCCAGTTAGGAAGGTCCAACTTCGAGAAAGAGGTCAATCGTCGAATCCGACTCGGCTGAGCAGCGTTCGGGAAGCTTCGCAGTGTCTTTTCGTCCAAATTACCGCAGTGTCTCAAGTCGAAAGTCTTCGACCAGTGTGTGTTGCTGTGATGACTTATGGTTCCGAGACGTGGGCGCTTACGTTGGGCCTCATAAGAAGGCTCAAAGTCACTCAGAGGGCAATGGCTCTCGGAACCATAAGTCATCACAGCAACACACACTGGTCGAAGACTATGCTCGGGGTTTCTCTGCGTGATAGAATCAGAAATGAGGATATCCGCAGTAGAACTAGGGTCACCGACATAGCCCGAAGAATTGCGAGCCTTAAGTGGCAGTGGGCGGGGCACATTGCTCGCAGGACTGATGGCCGATGGGGCCGGAAAGTTCTCGAGTGGCGCCCGCGAACCGGGAGACGAGCTGTCGGTAGGCCTCCAACAAGATGGAGCGACGACCTCGTGAAGGTCGCGCGAAACCGGTGGAAGCAAGTAGCACAGGACCGGTCTGAGTGGGGAGGCCTATGTCCAGCAGTGGACGTCTTTCGGCTGAAATGATGATGATGATGATGATGATGATGAAGTCAACGATTGTTGACTTCTTCTACTTTGATTTCAAAAGTATAAACGAATTTGGTAGGTATAAATTTAAGGTTTCCCTATACCGTTGTACCCGCTTGTTCAAAACAACTAAACGTTTCACTGACTTTGTTAGTACCTACTATTAAAAATTCTGTGGTGTGGGTAGGATTATAATTTGTAAAAGCGAGCAAACCTTTTCAACTCAATACTTACCGACGTGAAAATTTGTTTCGCTAAAATAAAAGTACCCACCCGCCACTACGTAGTCGTCCACTGCGTTTCACTGTCCTGTTCTTACTTATTACTGCTGAAACTTATTCAATGGAGACGCAGACTAAAAAGTAATACAGTTGTAGCGTTAGATACTGCTGAAAGGAAGAAAGTTGCACCGCGTTTTTATACAGTCTGTCGTTAATAATATGGGCTTGGCTATTTCCAGCGTACAGTCGAATTAATTCTTATGCGTACACTTGTGGACGTGGTTACAACTGAATGAGGTGCAAAAGTGTGTACATATTGATGAACTCGTGTACAAGGACCGACTGGTCCTGCCACCAGTATTACATTTACATAATGTACTTAGCGCGGAGAGCCGCATACAAAGGCGCACAGAAAGCGATGAGACTGAATTGTTTCAAACAAAAACGAATTCTTTCGCGCTGACGTTTAAAATGATTTTCCACTGATTGCACATTGTTTTGCTAGTGTTGAATTATTACTCGGCGTTTACTCGAGAGACCGAGTACAGTTTTCGTTTACGTTTCGAAACTTACAATGTTTTTGTTCCATAGACGTTAACTTTGAAACTAAAAGAGTAGGTGGTTAGTTTGAATTTTGTAAATCAAGTTGCAGCTTAAAATAATCTGCAGTAGGTATATTTAATCATTTTCAGACAGGACATACCAAAATCCATATACATAGGTACTAATTATTATAAATGTGAAAGTGTCTTTGTTTGTTTGTCCTCCCTTCACGTCGCAACGAGTGGATCGAATTGGATGAAATTTGATATGGAGATAGTTTGAGACACGGGCAATTTTTATCCCGATATTTCCACGGGAAAGGGTTTTCCACGGGTCAAACCAATTTTTCAATAAATAAATAAAAAATAAAAATAAAAAAAACTTCTATAACTATAAAACCTGTCTATGTGTATAGTATCATCGGGTACGCAAATTTCTAAGTCGGGACGAAGTTCGCGGGCATCGGCTAGTATTTTTTTAATGCGAAATTAACTGTGTCTGTCTGTCTGTTATCTCTTTACGCTTCAACAACTGGACCTATTGAGATGAAATTTTGGCATGAAGATAGTTGGGGCTCCGGGAAAGGGCATAGGTTATTTTTATCCCCGAAAAACGCATAGTTCCCACAGGAACGAGACGATCGAATGTATAAAAATCAGGATAACATGTCAAGTAAAAGCACTGGTTACAGAGTATGAGATTCTGGTAAACACTCATTTTGTATCAAAATGACATACAATGCAGATGATATTGTTTGTTTTTCGCTCATAAAGTGAGCCTGAATAAACTTAATTATATGTGATGGCGCCGGAGCAAACAAGGACACTATTAACTAAATCAAAATTATGGCGCGTAACTCTCTGCTTCGTAATTGAGTACAGTAATTAAAAATAAAATTCGGTAATAATATTAACAGGGTTAAACTGGACTTTTGCTTTATCGAAACAAAAAAACGTAAATTTTCATGACATTAGTCTGAAAAAAAAGCATACAAACCAAGTGATACTAAACTATAGTCTCGGCCCGCGACTTCGCCCGCGTGGAATTCGGTTATTGCGTTCCCGCGGGAACTACGCGTTATTCTGGGGTAAAAAGTAGTCTATACGAGTAGTCTACCCGGGAACCCAGCCATCTCAATGCCAAACTCAATCGGTCCAGCGGTCGAAGCATGAAGAGGTAACAGACAGACATACAGAGTTACTTTTGCAAATATTATAATTACTTATACATAGGTATATAATTATTATCTCCTTTATTGAACTATTTTCTTAAGTTAGTTTTTAGGGTTCCGTACCTCAAAAGGAAAAAACGGAACCCTTATAGGATCACTTTGTTGTCCGTCTGTCCGTCCGTCTGTCAAGACCCTTTTTCTCAGGAACGCGTGGAGGTATGAAGCTGAAATTTATATCAATTACTCAGGTCTACTGTCCCTTGAAGCTGTGAAAAAATCAAACTTCTAAGCCAACGCAATCAAAAGATACAGCCGTTTATGCCGCAAATTTTCGACACTTGCAAGGGAATCAAAACCTACAGGGTGCTTCCCGTGAACTCAGAATCTTGAAATTTGGTACGAAGCAACGTCTTATAGCATAGATAAAGGAAAAATTACGAAAACCATAAATTTTTAGTTACATCACATAATATATTTTTTTTTAATAATTTTAACCTTACTACCCATTTCCTCATAAACGCGTAGAGGTATTAAATTGAAATTCATACCAAATACTCAGGTCTATAATACCTTTAAGCTGTAACAAAATCAAACTTCTATGTCAACGCAATCAAAAGAAACAGCAATTTAAGCTGCATATTTTGAAACTCGCAAGTACTCGCAAGGGAATCAAAACCTAAAGGGTACTTCCAGTCGACCTAGAATCTTGAAATTTGGCATGAAGCAACGTTTTATAGCACACATAAAGGAAAAATTCCGAAAACCTTAAATTTTTAGTTACATTACAAAATATATATTTTTTAAGATCTTTGTCTTAAATTTATGCTACTCCATCTTTCCCCATTGTAATGTTATGAATTTCATTTTGCAATAAAATACCATAGTTATGACTCGATTGTCGTAAAGAACGAACTTTGTAAACCTTACAGGTTTGTACGGAACCCTCGGTGCGCGAGTCCGACTCGCACTTGGCCGGTTTTTTTACAATATGAATATAAAAAGTAAAATAGGTATAAATAAAAAGTAAAAATGAATCTCATAAAAAAAGTGTTTTTTACGAACTCAATTTTTTTTATTTTCTTTTATTCATATTGTAAAAACTTACTTAAGAAAAGAAAGGTTTAATAACCTAAAAAACATGCTTAAGCAGTGTTTTATATGAATAAAATAAAATAAATAACAATAGCCTTTATTATTACTGAAGTTTCAAGGCTTATTCAAACTAATACTAAAATCCATCGACAACTTCAACTTGTCTTAGCGACATAGGCCTCTAGTGTATTATATATCTAGTGTAATGTAGTGTTTATACTTACATAATATAAAATACACAAATACAAAACACGTAAAGGTATATATTTCATACTGTATTGAGAATAGGGGAGACGACAATCTTTTTTTCTTAGTCTGTCAGGAAGATTATTGAAAAGTATTGGACACGTATTTTTTCTTTTTTCACGTAATCAAACTTATACGGAGATATATTGAGTTGAAATGTCGCGTGACGTCACGGTAAGGTACGATTTATACCTAACGGTGACGTAGTTAGGCCCCGCTCTCCAACTTTAATGCGTTTTAACTTAGTCATTCTTTGTTAATTTGATAAAACAAAAAATACGTGTCTAATATTTTTTTAGTACCTGACTGACGGACTAATTAGAATTTCGATTTCTTCACCCTCTCATCATCCCTATTGGATTGCCAGGCTTCAATAATATGTTCAGAGCGTAACTACTCCCAATGTAATACTCGCATGATGAACCGTTTATAATTGGCGGTTGTCAAAGCGTTTGTTTGTTGGTTTGTGATGGTTTAACGTCTAATCTAAGACTAATAACACGGAGGTATACCTATAAATTGAAGTAGATTAAGTAGTTAAGTAAGTTTTAAAAAAGCTATGGTGGCTTAGTGGTTCTACCTACCGCCTCTCATGCAGAGGCTCGGGGCTTCGATTCCGGCTCGCACCTCTAAGTTTGCTCATGTGCGAAATTCTGTTTTGATTAACCACTGAGGTTTTCGGCGAAGGAAAACATCGTGCGGAAACCTGCACGCATCTGCAAAGTAATTCTAAGATGTGTGCGAAGTCCCCGATCCGCACTGGGCCCGCGTGGGGATTATAGCCTAAACCCTCTCGTGATGAGAGGAGGCCTGTGCCCAGCAGTGGGACGCAAATAGGCTGTTTGTAGTAGTAGTAGTTAGATTTAGTAGACCATCGATACACACTAAAAAGAGAGGTTGTAGAGTGAGAGTGAGTAGAGGCGTGTTATACCTAAATAAAAGAAAACATAGAACCTCTTTTTTTAAAGTCAGTTGAAAACCATTACCTGACTATTTGTTATTTTTTATACATTTTCTTTCACTTTACGCACAGTGCAGTTTTTTTGATGAATTTATTTATTTCATCTGCCTTTCTTATCCTCAAAAGGATGCCATGATATGACTAAGCGAATGTATGTAGGATGTTGAAATGTCTTTGTGTATGTATGGATGATGATATTGTGAAAAAAAAGAAAAAAAAGCCCACATTTCAAATTACAAAACAAATGAGCCTCACTAATGTCACACATACAGAATGGCCACGGAATCACCTGCCTGAATCTAGCCGGCGCGCAACCGCAGAATATAAGTAATAGTACCTACTCACGCCCAACTCGCCCTTACCGTCGTTTGTTTCATACGGAGACGGAGAGTTAATCATTGGCCCGCGTAGTGGCACGCAGACAATCCTCGCACGCAAACATTGACACTTCATTCGAATTGTGTTCGAAATCGTGCTTTTAAAAGCCGTGTTCGCCGTGTGCTAATTGCTCGAGTCGCCCTTTCCGAGACTGACAGAAGTTTGGTGACAGATTTGGTGCTACAAATATCCATAAACGTACCAATTTCTCCTTCTTTACTTATCTAAAACAATCTTTTGGTGCGCAGACTGGTTTCTATGTGTTAGATTTCGATGTATCTAAATGTGATCGTTACCTGCGTCACCGAGCGTGACGTCACAAAGCCAATGAACTAAAGGTTCATTAACCGCATTTATTAATTGATTCCATGGGGTCATTTCGTGACTCGATACAAACGAATAAGTGATTTTTAACAGTAACGGTAAAAGGTATTATTGATTTATATTTACTTATCGTGATTTTGGGATAAGCATGGATTAGGTACATGGAAATAAATTTTTACCTACTGTTTCAAAGTAGGTACAGTACTAACTTCTGCCCACGACTTCGCCCGCGTGGAATTCGGTTATCGCCTTGCCGCGGGAACTATGCGTTTTTCCAGGGTAAAAAGTAACCATCCTTTCCCGGGACTCGAACTATCTCCATGCCAAATTTCATCCAAATCGGTCCAGCGGTTGAAGCGTGAAGAGGTAACAGACAGACTGACAGAGTTACTTTCGCATTTATAAAATTAGTATGGATATACACTCTTTTGTACCTCACTCCGTTGTAATAAGGTCCCCAGCATCGTCAAATTGCTCATGTAAGATCATACTTTTCTAAGAAATGTTACAAGTTAAAAATATGTAAAAATCGCGTGTTATATTTGATTATATATCATCCGTACATTGACAGCTTTCGTTACACGTTTCACGAAACTTCGCTCGATACAATTTAATTCCAAAGTAATATTTAACTCGGACCTTTAATCCAACTTTACTCTAGTTTATTATGTCAGATTATTAGTGTAAAACTAAATATAACAGAAATATTATCCATATTATATGCATACATTGGCAGCTATATAAATGCCATGTTTTTAGATGGTATTCTTATAGAAATTAAAACGCGTTAAATACTTACTAAATCGGGCGTTCTGTGCGTAGCGCTTTCTCTTTCACTCGTTGCACGAGTGACACTGACGGATGAGCTGGGTATAGGAACGGCCTTAATTAACTTGACTGTACTATATCTAATAGGTAAGATCGCACAAGTAGCGACACACCTCCCCGCACCAAAATAGGTTGCCTCACACTGCCCGCAGCTATAGGGCGGTCTTAATACAGCAGAACCGGTCGAATCGGGCAATCCACCATAATATTGTAGTGTGCAGTTTAGGTTAGGATTGCTTCGTCATACACGTACTATGCGACATGTCTCCACCGCAAGCTATATGTATACAAAAGTCTTGCGGTAATTAGAGAAAGAGAACACTGGTAATTTATAATTATGCCTGTAAGTACCCGTTTCAACACAAATGTTTTACAATGATATGTGAAACAAATTATCTTAATTTACTTTGTATTCAATGGCTTGTCGATACAAAATATAAGCTAAAACATAGGTAAGTGGGTTAAAAAACTTTGAAACAATATAATATCTTTTTATAAATTAAAAAAACACAAAGATCGAGGTAATATCACGGATGAACGCGTTGCTTAGCTCCAAACGACATTCTTAGATAACATTGAAAACAAATATTACAGGATATGCGACATACCGCAACTGAAAAGGTCTCCACACAGCATGTGCTGTTGGCACACGGATGATAATGATGTATTTTATTTTTCATAAGGATCTAAATAATTATGTTTAGAACGCAAAACTTTAAATCTATTTAAAACTACCTAAAAAAATACCATTAATCTTTAAAGTTAGTCGATTCATTGTTCTCGATGTCGTGTTTTTCACATTTTGCTAAAGAAAAACAACAACAAAAAAAAACATGGTGTGAAACCATAACATATTCTTAAAATACACCATTATAATGTATATATTCAGCATTATCCATCCAAGACTGTATCTTCAAGTTGTTAATTTACAAGCCGCGTGCTTACTACTTCTAACTAGTTGATCTTTTGCAACAGTAAAATAAAGTACCTACTTAATTAAAGTTTGATTACGAAGCTATTCACAACTAACTTTCTGCGACTTTAGTTTCTTTTTAAACTAACGAATTGATCTAGGCAAGTAGGCTCGCACCTCTGAAGTTGTTTATGTGCGAGGTTCAATTTAAATTTACCACTGAGCTTTTCGATGAAGGAAAACATTGCGAGGAAACCTGCACGCATCTGCGAAGTAATTCAAGGTAGTCCCCAATCCGCACTGGGCCCGCGTGGGGACTGTGGCCCGAAGAGGAGACCTACTACTACTACTACAGCCTATTTGCGTCCCACTGCTGGGCACAGGCCTCCTCTCATCACGAGAGGGTTTGGGCTATAGTCCCCACGCGGGCCCCTGTGCGGATTGGGGACTTCACACACATCTTTGAATTACTTCGCAGATGCGTGCAGGTTTCCTCACGATGTTTTCCTTCACCGAAAAGCTCAGTGGTAAATTCAAATTGAATTTCGCACATAAGTAAACTAAGAGGTGCGAGCCGGAATCGAACCCCCGACCCTCTGCATGAGAGGCTGTAGGTCGAACCACTAGGCCACCACGGCTTCACGGAGGAGACCTCAGTGGGCCGTTAAATGGGATGTTGTGTGTGTTGTGTGAGGTAAGTTTCTAGATTGTTTAAGATACTCTGTGTGATGAAATGAGAAATGAAGATATCGGCTATAGAACTAAGGTCGCCAAAATTAGGCGGGGTACATGGACAGGAAATTCTCCAATTGCGTGGCGAACAACTATATAGGTGGCGGGACATGAACCAAGATAGAGCTACAACCTGCTAAGGGTCACGAGAGTAGGAGAGTACGATGGATGCTTGCGGCAGACAAGGCCACTATTCGGGAAGGCCAATTTTATTAATAGTTGGACGTATTTTACTGTCCTCGATAATTTTGGGAATATCTAAAATTTACATTTCACTGAAGTTTCACTGAGTTTCAGTGAATATCGATGTCGATATTCAATAAATATCTACTACTACAGCCTTATTTGCATCCCACTGCTGGGCACAGGCCTCCTCTCATCACGAGAGGGTTTGGGCTATAGTCCCCACGCGGGCCCAGTGCGGATTGGGGACTTCACACACATCTTTGAATTACTTCGCAGATGCGTGCAGGTTTCCTCACGATGTTTTCCTTCACCGAAAAGCTCAGTGGTAAATTCAAATTGAATTTCGCACATAAGTAAACTTAGAGGTGCGAGCCGGAATCGAACCCCCGACCCTCGGCATGAGAGGCGGTAGGTCGAACCACTAGGCCACCACGGCTATAAATATCTTAGTTATAAATATTATTAACGTGAAAATTTGCATCTAGGGAGGCCATGTATGGATATATCGCTTATTAATACTTATTAAAAACGCAACAAGAATGTTTTTTTTTTCATCACAAAGTGGTAAACAACGATCTATTTTCTTTTTCTTATATGTTTCTTAACAAAAAGTTTCCAAAAGAAATAGAATTGTAGTAATTTTCTCTCGAAAACATGGATCTTCGAAACAATTTAAAAACATTATTATTATTGAGAGCATTAGTCAAGTCTTTTGACTCTTTTGGCGTCAACTTTTTTTGTACGAAGTAAAAAATAGCGCTTAGAACTGCGACTTCAAAAGCTACTAATTTTCAAACTAATTCAACCGACGTAGCCCGCAGAGTAAGCAAAAACAAAGGACTTGGATCTTGGAGCTAAGCAACGCGTTCATCCGTGATATTGCCTCGATCTTTGTGTTTTTTCATTTATAAAAAGAGAAGTATTATATTGGTTCAATGTTGCTAATATGCCATTTAAAAAGTTCAAGTCGCTCATTAAGTGCCGCCTTTTAAAGAAGGCATATTATTCGGTGAATGACTTTTTAGATGATAAGAATCCTTTTAAGCCAACTGTTTAGGTTATTATTATTGACTAGTAACATGATATGTGTCTCGCTGGGCAAATATTAACTCTTTTTTTTTCTTTCACTACCTAATTTGTCCAGCAGCTAGAGCATGTCATGCTCGCTTTAAGGTCCTTGCTTACAGCGGCGTCGTTGATCGGGTCGCCACCTTCCCTAAGAAAGGTTGAGGGAGGCGATGGCTGAGATACGCGTCACGCTCGTGAACGGGTGCTGTCTGTGGGGTCCGGTCTGTTCATGCTTGCAAGGACGTTTAAAAATAATCATTAGCTTTAAATATATAACTAAGTCAAATATTTTAAGCGAGAGACCTCATCATGTTCTTATTCATCATCATCATTTCAGCCTTTAGACATCCAATGCTGGACATAGGCCTCCCCCAAGGCGCGCCACTCAGACCGGTCCTGTGCCACTCGCATCCACCGCGTTCCCGCGACCTTTACAAGGTCGTCACTCCATCTTGTTGGAGGCCTACCGACAGCTCGTCTACCGGTTCGCGGACGCCACTCCAGGACTTTCTTGCCCCATCGGCCATCAGTCCTGCGAGCAATGTGCCCCGCCCACTGCCACTTAAGGTTCGCAATTCTTCGGGCTATGTCGGTGACCCCAGTTCTACTGCGGATATCCTCATTTCTGATTCTATCACGCAGAGAAAAGAAAATGTTCTTATTGACATGTATTAATGAACTCTTTTACACATGATTTCATTATTTATTGTCATTTTGAGACTGTCGACATCTATGGAATTTACATTTATTTGACAATGGAGCCATCTCCATAATATATTTTTTTCTGGACCCTTGGAGACTATACATCTCTAAGATCTTAGATTTGAGTTTAAGTTAGGGACTATACATCCCTTCAATGTAATTTTAGTACGCACCTATATGTATATTTTATACATGTAATGTAAAATTTGTAAATTTTGAAAAAGAGCCTTCTGCTTGAGTTTGTTGCGGCGCTTCTTCTCAAGCAATTGGTCTAGGAAGCGCTGGTAAATTCTTTTTCTGACGTGTAAAAGTGCCCTTATGTGGCCAATTTGCTGGATAAATGATTGAATTTGAATTGAATTTGAATTGTTTATATATGTGCTACTAGCTTCTGCCCGCGACTTCGTCCGCGTGGAATTTGTTAATAGCCTTCCCGCGAGAACTATGCATTTCCTCGGGATAAAAAGTAACCTATATGTTGACCAGTGTTATAAACTACCCCCATACCAAATTTTGTTTCAATCCGTCCAGTAGTTTTCGAGTTAAATCCGGACATACATACATACAGTATTTTTTCTAAAAATCGTTATTTTGTGTTCAGTATCGTTCATATAGCCCCTTTGACTTGATAGTTTCTTTTAATTTTCCATTTTCAGCCGCGACTTCCTCTACAGAATTATTATTTATTATATGTATAGATTTTTCCTTTTTTTTTCTCTGATTCATTAACCTCGTATGAATAAATAGTTTAGTGCCAAAATTCATTATTTAGGTAATAGCAGACTGGTTTAAAGAATGTTTTAGTGAACTCATCAATCATTTCCTTGTACTGGACAATAGGCAGGTAATCTAACAGTAGGTAATCTGCATAACGTGTTTCTTGAAAGTGTTTGTAATCTAGGATTATAATTTAATTTTTCCCGTTCCCGTGGGAATATCAGGAAATCCTTTCTTAGTGCTCCCCTACGCTCCCCAAGGAACCTGCATGCCAAACTTCAGCTCTCTACGGTGATCCCCGCGACCTAAACATTAAAATGTAAAAATCCCTTTTCTCCCCGTTCCCGTGAGAATTTCGCGAAATCCTTTCTTAGTGCTCCCCTACGCTCCCCAAGGAACCTGTATGCCAAATTTCAGCTCTCTACGACCAGTATTTTCGGCTCTGCGTTGATATGTCAGTCAGTCAGTCAGTCAGTTTCTTCTTATATGATAGCTGTTTCCCGCGACTTCGTACGCGCCTAAACATTAAAATGTAAAAATCCCATTTTCCCCGTTCCCGTGGGAATATCGGGAAATCCTTTCTTAGTGCTCCCCTGCACTCCCAAAGGAACCTGCATGCCAAATTTCATCTCTCTACGATGATCCCCGCGACTACATACGCGCCTTAAAATGTAAAAAAAAACATTTTTTCCCGTTCCCGTGGGAATTTCGGGAAGTCCTTTCTTAGTGCTCCCCTACGCTCCCCAAGGAACCTGCATGCCAAATTTCAGCTCTCTACGACCAGTAGTTTCGGCTCTGCGTTGATATGTCAGTCAGTCAGTCAGTCAGTCAGTCAGTTTCTTCTTTTATATATTTAGATAGATAGATAGCTGTTTCCCGCGACTTCGTACGCGCCTAAACATTAAAATGTAAAAATCCCATTTTTCCCGTTCCCGTGGGAATATCGGGAAATCCTTTCATAGTGCTCCCCTGCGCTCCCCAAGGAACCTGCATGACAAATTTCATCTCACTACAATGATCCCCGCGACTACGTACGGGCCTTAAAATGTAATAAACCCATTTTTTCCCGTTCCCGTAGGAATTTCGGGAAGTCCTTTCTAAGTGCTCCCCTACGCTCCCCAAGGAACCTGCATGCCAAATTTCAGCTCTTTACGATGATCCCCGCGACTACGTACGCGCCTTAAAATGTAAAAGAAAACATTTTTTCCCGTTCCCGTGGGAATTTCGGGAAGTCCTTTCTTAGTGCTTCCCTACGCTCCCCAAGGAACCTGCGTGCCAAATTTCAGATTTCTACGATGTTTCCCGCGACTTCGTACGCGCCTAAACATTAAAATGTAAAAATCCCTTTTTTTCCCGTCCCCGTAGGAATTTTGCAAAATCCTTTCTTAGCGGATGCCTACGTCATAACATCTACCTGCATGCCAAATTTCAGCCCGATCCGTCCAGTGGTTTGGGCTGTGCGTTGATAGATCACTATATCAATCAGTCAGTCAGTCAGTCAGTCAGTCACCTTTGAGTTTTATATATATAGAAGAAGCTTGAAAAACTAATTTGACCCGTAGAAAATCTGTTCCCGTGGAAATATCGGAGATAGTTTTTAGTCCTATGTGAATGAGCAGTAGCGTTGCGTGAACCAATGCGTTGACGGTCTCTAGAGAGCGGCCGCATATTATAAGAAATTTCTGTCAGAAAAATTCTGACGCTCGCTCAAAGATACAGCTTGAAGCAACTATGCGGGGTCTAATACAATATGCACCAAGTGACTTCCGGTGAAGTGAAGTCAGTCAGTCACCTTTGAGTTTTATATATATAGATGTCTGCTTACTGAATAAACTTTTCTTTATCTTTATCATCATCATGTCAGCAGAAAGACGTCCAATACTAGACATAGCCCTCCCCCAACGCGCTACTCAGAACGGTCTTGTGCTACTTGTTTCCACCGGATTCCCGCAACCTTTACGAGGTCGTCGCTCCATCTTGTTGGAGGCCTACCGACAGCTCGTCTCCCGGTTTGAGGACGCCACTCGAGAACTTTCTGGCCCCATCGGCCATCAGTCCTGCCAAATAAAATACGATGAAATTTAAATAGGTAGGTAGGGAAGATCACATGTTTACTTAAATATATATTTATTTATATATTCAAATATTAGTTGTTGTTAATAAAATTATCCTATTATCCATGTATTTGTTTCCATTCTATGTGTGTAAGTTAATTGTGTTATATACAGTCGATGTCAAAAAGATGTTTACACTTTTGGACCTAAATATATTTTTGAAGTCGACCGAACAAAGCAATTGGTTAAATTATTAACAATTCGGTACTATTGCAATGGTATATTAAAAAGTACCATGAAGCTTTGAAACCCGATATTAGACTAAATATACCATACACTCACCCGAACACTCCACATCTGACTATTGTTGACGTAGTTTCCCGATAAACGTCGGAACATCCTAGCATAGCGATAAATCGGTTCCGCTCCCGCGCCCGCTCCGCTCCGCTCGAAACTAGAAGCTGTTAATTTCCGCTAGCTTAAATTGTATCGCCTGAGCATAGCAGCTAGTATTATTACGCCTTCCCAGCAGTTTGCGACCTGTTATATAACATTCATTAGGGACATACTTTGCAGCATAGACGAAGCGTAAAGCTACCGTTTTGATTAAAAATGTCAGATATTTTATTATAGGTTTGTTATGACGTAATGATGAAAATGAACTTTGATGGATTATTAAAGCTTATATTAAACACACTATCACCGGGACTTAATCGCGTAAAAACTATTTATATTTTACCTCGACGTTTCGGCCGCGATGCAGCGGCCGTGGTCACGAGAAGACTGAAGTGACGGTATCAGCATATTTTTCTTGTCGCGCGGGTGGTTCGAACTACCCGCACTTGATTTTTATTAATGTCACTCGGAATGTCAACAGGCCGGCACACAACACTAACAATGTCCGCAGATTTATCCGAAGGGGTATCTCGTCGCTTACACTTGCTGATCACGGATTCCACGACGTCGATAACTTGAAACCATCCTCCCTATTGAAGTTAGGATGTTTTTTGATTTCCACCGCTTCGCTTACCATTCTTGAGTAGAAATGACGTTCAGTGGAAAGAATTTTGGGTTTATGTAATTCTATTCAGTGATTTGGTCCCGATTTCAGCAAATGCTCAGCAACGGCAGATTTTTTCACCTGGCGATTCTTAACAGCTGCGATATGTTCTTTGACCCTTTCCGCTATGGTCCGTTTCGTCTGACCTATATAGGAACTACCGCAACTGCAGTCTATCTTATACACGCCTGGCGCCTGATAGGGAAATTATTAAAGCTTGCTTATAAGTACATGCAGAATATTTGAAGATTTTGAAGATCTTCAAATCGTAACGCAACGGAAACATCTAACGAGCCAGATCATTCCACAGCTTGCACGTTCTTGGGAAGAAATAACGCGAATATCTTAAACGTTCTTAGGATATTTTTTGTAATTGGTAGGCAAACGAGCACCTGCGGCCCTTGGACACCGAAATTATGATTCCTTATTAAGAAATCATAAGATCTCGAATGCGTTGTCTAACCAAAGGTCTAAGATGGAATGCCTCTGTGTCAGTAATTTCATTGGCTGCCTTAACCCCTTACCGTAACACAACAGTGCGAGCACTGCTATTTGGTGGCAAGTTAGCGGGTACGACGATGGTTCCAACCTGGACGGACCAGCACCAAGTCCTGTAACCCAAAATCAGTATCCAGCAACATGAACTTCACGATCTTATACCACCATCTACTTTTTAACATCGGACTACTAGACGACGGGAGGGTTTCCATCCTCGAACAAAGCGATGCGCTAAATCTTTTCTTGTTCGCACTGCTAAACTTTGGAATTTCCTCCCTGCGTTTGTATTTCCCAGTTTATATCTTGGTGTATTCAATTCCAGAGTGAATAGGCATCTTCTGGGTAAGCGTGTTCCACCTTAGAGCCTATCATTACTTTCCATACGGTGTGATTAGGGTCAAAGGCAAGCCCATTCGTAATTTAAAAAATACCGGCCAAGTGCGTGTCGAACCACGCGCAAAGTATAGGGTTCCGAAGTTGACGATGCCCACAGTACCTTTCTAAGACTTATTAGCATCTAGCTAGCCTGTGGTATGAATGACGTGCCCGCCCGACGCCCCTGACGCTCGAGAAAAATCATCATCATAAGTTGGTCGACTATTACTCGTAAGTTTGTACAGCCTACTTAGCTGTGATAGTTTTCCTTTCAACTACATTATATACCTATGCCACAACCGTGATTTTTTTCAGCCATCCAAATACCACTGTTTAGCTGGCAGGGGGGGGGGGACACGTGACCCTAACAAAAAATAGCACTTTAAAGCTTAATATTTCACAAACGCATCACTTAATCAAAAAATGGTTTTAAGAAACCTACAATAAAAATTTGGCATGAATATGCCGCACCATGGGGTACGCAAGAAAAAAAAATTACATCCCCACTTTACGAGTAGCGGAGGTACCCTATAAAAATTTTTATTTCAAAATTTTATTGTACCACTTTGTCAGTGTAACTAATATGCATATTCATGCCAAATTAAAGCTTTCTAGAACTAAGCATCTCCGAGGAATAGTGCGGACAGACGGACGGTCGGACGGACGGACATGGCAAAACTATAAGGGTTCCTTGTGGACTTCGGAACCCTAAAAAAAACGGTGGTTTACTCCTGGGACAGAAAGTGCGATAGCAGAATCGCGTCACACAGCAATCTTTCATACAGACTGCATAATCGCACGCTTCTCTAATCACCATGGCCGCAGTTTTATCAGAGCTCGTAGGCCGTTCTGGTTGGATATTGAGGAAATGACACAGATGTTTCGGATCACATGTAATTCTAGCTATTTTGCCATATATTTTTTAATTTCGAAATACACTCATTTTAGTTTCATTGTAGGTTGCTTAATGTTTTAATAATCATCATCATCATCATCATTTCAGCCGATAGACGTCCACTGCTGGACATAGGCCTCCCCCAAGGCGCGCCACTCAGACCGGTCCTGTGCCACTCGCATCCACCGCGTTCCCGCGACCTTTACAAGGTCGTCACTCCATCTTGTTGGAGGCCTACCGACAGCTCGTCTACCGGTTCGCGGACGCCACTCCAGGACTTTCTTGCCCCATCGGCCATCAGTCCTGCGAGCAATGTGCCCCGCCCACTGCCACTTAAGGTTCGCAATTCTTCGTGTTTTAATAATGTGGTATCAATAATTTAATGTTTTAGGGAACCGAGTTTAGTTGTTCCGTCCGTGAACCGACCCAAAGCTGATGACAATCTTATAGTGAAATTGACACTGACTTTGTAGGCTTTCAGAGGTTGAAGTCAGTTTTTTTTTAAATAAGTACCTATTCTATAGTTGGTTGACTTTTTATTTTACAATATGGCGTCTGGTGGCGGCCATTTTGAATTTTGATTAATTTCATGTCTTCAGTGACCCTCGCAGGATGAAAACCAATCGATTGACATATGATTCATTAAAATTGACCCACGCTTTTGATCTCTAGAGTGCCACAAAGGAACAAACATAGTTACATACATACATACATTGTACTTACATACATACATAGACAGGTAAACACATTACCCTCCTTTGCGGTGCGTAGTCGGGTAAAATCAAGTCTGAAATGACTAAAATAAATCGATGCACCCGCCATCGGTAGGACGAAATTACTTAAATATTATCTGAAATTAAGTAGATATCAATATAAACAAACAGAATTTTATCTTCGATACCTTCCCGTCGATCGGAGAGTCAGCTCTTTTCTAGAAATTATTTATTCCAAATTGGAAGAGCCCTTCGTGAGTATTCTGAAAAAGGTCGAAGGTTGCGATTCTAAAAATAAATATTATTATTTCGAACAGTGCCTTTTACGCAGAAAAGTGAACGAGTTTTGAAGTTGAAATCTCTATTTTATGAAAGAACGTAACAAACTGTAACGTAAAAAACTTCTGAACAAGATGAGTTAAGATTATTTAAATTATGGTTTTGGTATAAGATTTTTTAAGGTTTCTTTTGATTTCTTTAGAAAACATCGGAGCACAGGTAAGTCATGGACTGAATTTAATTAAACATATTCGTATGTAAGTAACCTTGCGCCTTGGGGGAGGCCTATGTCCAGCTACTGCTACTACAGCCTGTTTGCGTCCCACTGCTGGGCACAGGCCTCTTCTCATCACGAGAGGGTTTGGGCTATAGTCCCCACGCGGGCCCAGAGCGAATTGGGGACTTCACACACATCTTTGAATTACTTTGCAGATGCGCGCAGGTTTCCTCACGATGTTTTCCTTTACCGACTAGCTCATTGGTAAATTCAAATTTAATTTCGCATATAAGCAGCAATGTCCAGCAGTGAACTTCTATCGGTTGAAATGATGATGATATACGTAAGTAAATGGTAAAGTTTGTTTAGACATTGATCAAAGTGTGGGCACAAACCAATATCACAACTGCCACCACAACACACTCAAGTCTCACTGCTGGGTGCAGGCCTCCTCTCATCACTCTTTTATGGTTTTTTTTTATAGGCACGTATGTTTTTATTTATGTTATTTTCTTTTATTGTTTTTTTTTTCTGTCTAATAATGTCATTGTATATCTGTATGTGACAATAAATGTTTTTCTATTCTATTCTATTCTATTCTATTCATGAGAGGGTTAGGGTAGTCCCCACGCGGGCGGAGTGCGGATTGAGGAGATGAGTGCAGGTTTCCTCAGAATTCTTCCTTCACCGAAAAGCTTAGTGGTAAATTCAAATTGAATTTCACTCACAAGTACCTAAACTCAGATTTCCTACCTCCATGAATTCTCAGATGTAAATAAATTAAAATTTAAAAGTAGGTAGAAGGAAGCAATTGGCTGACAGAACCCCTTTTTGCTCATTGATCTAATATAAGTAAGGATTCACAATCAGCCGGAGAAAAATTGGCCCCGTCAAAACGGGTGCCTGTTCGGGCACCCGTTTGGCCTTCGTTATAAAGAGGCGTTATTAGCATATTGGAACGTATTTTCTAATGTCAGTTTGCTTCATATATTTTGACATATTCTGTTAGACAATGTTCGTCCATATCATCATCATCATCAACAACAACAGCCCATTGTAGTCCACTGCTGGACGTAGGCCTCACCCAATGCACGCCAATGAGCTCTGTCCAAGGCGTGCCGCATCCAATCTACACCGGCCACCATGCGAAAATCGTCACTCCACCTGGCAACAGGGCGCCCTACACTTCGTTTGCCTTGTCGTGGTCTCCACTCAACCACCTTCGTCCATATGTTATTACTTTATTATAGGTCAATGATTTTTCTCAATCCTTATTTCCATGGGTCACACTCACCACTCACTATCAGGAGGACTGTGTGCAACCAACACTATAAAAAATGCAAGATCATTTCAAGTTATAGAGGCTGGTACAATCAAGTACCTAGGTTGTTTCCGATACGTTCGTCGGACGGTGTCATATCTCGGGTTATTAATATGTCATCTGAAGGACCGAGTGTCAATATCACACCGTTTCGGGGCACTCGACGCACTACTGAAGGATTATTGTATTCTCTAACATTTTCATTTTAGTGAGAGACTATCTTGACAAGTCGGGCGTTTCATTTGGTAGATATTTCTAGTTTAATAAATATTTGAAGTGGATATGATAATAATTTTACTTATTTTGGTGGGTTTTTATTCATTTGACGTATATTAAACACGTTTTCAGATATATGTTTGCTGTTTAATTAAAGATCGTAAACCTACTTATAGTATTTTAAGGGCTGATTTTTCAATCGCCAGATAAGTTTATTCTTCAGATAGTCCATTTCATTTCAATTTATTCCGGGACAAATTCAGATTTTGTATGGACTATTCGACGATTTTTTATCTGATGATTGAAAAATCAGCCCTTAGATAAATAGATAACTGTTATGTAGATATTTTAACGCTTTATTTATTTTAAAAATGACTTAAAGTAATTCCAATTACTTATGTATACATGTTATAAGTTATGTATACATGGTGAGTCAGATCCTATAGCAAATAATTAACCCACAGTATCAGCTATCGATTCTAAGTATATTGTATAATAGGTCTTTAATTTTTTTAGAGTTGGTAAAAAATATATTTTGTATAGGATTCAGGCGTCGCTCACACAACCAATCCCATATACAATTATTTTCTTACCAACTTGAAAAAAATTAAAGACCTATACAATATACTTAGAATCGATAGCCGATACTGTGGGTTAATTATTTGCTATAGGATCTGACCCACCATGTATAAGTCATAAAAATAACTAATTTTTAGTGTTAACCTTGACTAACGCCGTGAAACATAACTTCTACAAAAACTACGGTTGATTCCAGTCGGCTGGGTAAATCACCTCCAAACAAAAGTCCAGGGTGTACTTTGTTCGAGATTTAGTCATAAACGTGGAGCGCCGTGATAGCGGGCAATAAGTCTAGCGATCGAAGGCCCGTAACCAAGCCTAAGTGGATAAATGGAAGTGCTAAGTCCGCATTCACTCAAGATAAAGTAGATTAACGTCACTCAGACTAATATCGACATGAAAGTATTTTAGTGGCCAGATAGGGGGTGCGAAATAAATGGCCACTAGTGTTCTTAGTATCGTGATCTCGGCGGAGTAATGGGGAATAGGTGAATGGACTGTTTGTAGTGTAGTATTTTTGATAATAGGAATTGGCCGCATACTTAGCGTTGAGTGTATTATTATACATTATGATGGATGTTAATAAACTCTCTGTAAGGTGATTAGCTATTCTCAGAGTTCGGTGAGTTTATTTATTAGTTACAACTTATACTTACAACAAGTTGGTTGTGAAACTCTGCATTTCGCGCAAGAGTCGTTAATCAGAAGACAGCCTTCTAATGTTACTATCAAGTGAAGTTTGTGTTTCTTGATAAAGGAAGTTCTGACTTAACGTGTCATTCATTTACAAAATCAGAACCTGGTATTACCGTATGCAATAAAACCTATATTACGACGAGAAAACCAGCTTGAATAATACTATATACATCTTAACCTAATTGATTGTTACATAAAATAGAACAGAATAGAACACCAAAACTTATTTATACTACATTAATGGCTCTGGTTTTCAGGGAGGCCTTAGTAATTAAAAATAAATAAATAATAAATATCTTGGGACATTTCACACATATTGGCCTAGCCCCAAACTAAGCAAAGCTTGTACTATGGATGCTGGACAACGATATAAATACTTATATAGAGAAATACATACATAATATATAAATACTAACATCCACGACTCGAGTACAAACATTCGTGTTCATCACACAAAGTTTGCCTCGAGCGGCACTCGAATCCCCGACCATCGGAACAGAAGGCAGGGTCATTACCAACTGGACCAGTCCGGCCGGCAATTGGAGATCTACAGCAAACTTCATCATATGAGCATCAGAATACAATAATTTTTAAACTGAAAGTAAAAGTATACACAACGAAAGTGTACAAAAGTGTATAAATACTTCGGCTAGTTCATCTCGACCCTCAATACGGTGCGGGACGGTCGTATACGGAATACAAAGCAAGATTGATGTATCCACAAAGGGAGTTTAAACTTCTTGGCTGGCATTACGTCACGGGTCTGAGACATAAGACTTAATAAGGGATTCAGGGTTAAGGAGATATGTGACGTTGTGTTTGGTTATTTGATTTGTTTTGCACATATTTGGTTAGTACTACTAGTTCTGCGTGTAATATAAAATTGCCGATAACTTTTCTTTCTGATATCCGATTTTAATCAAACATAGCTTATATGTAGCTCCGAATCATGCTCTATCTACCTTCCAAAACTGCAGTTAAATTGGTTCAGTCGTTCTGGAGATTAATGTAACAAACAGACAGACTGACAGAAAGAGACAGAAAAATTACGCTTTTATTATAGCACTAGCTTCTGCCCGCGACTTCGTACGCGTGGAATATAAAATTGCCGGTTACTTTTCTTTTCGACATCCGATTTTAATCAAACATAGCTTATATGTTGTTCCAAATGATGCTCTATCTTCCCTTGAAAACGGCATTCAAATCAGTTCAGTAGTTTTGGAGATTAACTGTAACAAACTTGTAAGTTTTATTATTATTATTATTATTATTATTAAACAGACAGACAGGCAGACAGACAGACAGAAAAGATTTCTAAAAATCGCTGTTTTGGTAGACCACAATCAAATACATCTTTAGACCCTCCGTTCCTTTTTTTTGAACTTTTCTTTCTATGTACAGACACGCCGGGTTCTACTCTTTTATTATAGTAAAGATAGATAGAAGATAGAAGAAGAAGTACTACTTGTGCCCCGCGACTTCGTCTACGTGGAATATTAAATTGCCGATAACTATTATATGTAGCTCTGAATGATGCTCTATCTACGCAACGGGACATATTCATTAATATGTTCTTATTACGTTATCATGTAAAAGTATCGTCCATAAACCGATTTTACAGACAACCGATTTTCAACATCGGTTCTTACTTGCATCAGATTAAGGAGTCATTAGATACAGTTTGCAAATCCACCTCTAATGAAGGATCTGCAGCGAGCGTTCAAACGGCTATCTGACAGGGCGGCAGAATTAATTCGGTGGACGGAATAATCGGAACGCTCTTCATTGATAACCCTTTATTAATTTAATTCACGTGCCCTTTCGATTCGGGTCGATCGGCAGCGGTTGATCCTATAATGTATTTTAGTACTTAGTAAGCCGTTGTGGCCTAGTGGTTCGACCTACCGCCTCTCATGCAGAGGGTCGGGGGTTCGATTCCGGCTCGCACCTTACTTATGTGCGAAATTTTACAGATATATGTATGCCTCTGGTATTACCTTACAAATGTCTATATAGGCGGCGGTGACCACTTAACATCAGATGGGCCGTCTGCCAGTTTGTTAATATTATTAGATAAAAACATTTTTTTCAAATCAATTTTTTTTTCAAAACTAATCTGTGTACAAAAGCAAATTTAATCAACATGAAATCTTCATGAGAAGCTGCGATTTAGTTGATATTAAAGTAGGTTCAGAAACTTTTAAAAATATGTAAACATTAAAATGGTCACGTTTTCACATTGTAAGCCACGTCTGCCGCATGCCAGACGATTCATGGGCCACTATGCTGGCCCGGTTCCTATATCCACGAAACGCCTCGTTTTGCCTACGGACGGTTGATTTTTGACATTTGTTCCATAGAGAATCTGTCAAATTTTAACCGTCCGTAGGCAAAACGAGGCGTTACGTGGATATAGGAACCGGGCCTATATCAACTAATTGGTCCCCCCAAAATAGAGTTCGGCGTCGCGGTAGACCCAGCCGGAGATGGCGGGACGAACTAGACGCCTTCCGCAATGATTGTATGGCTGGATGTCGCAAGAGACAGAAAAGCGTGGAAAAATGAGAGGGAGGCCTTTGCCCAACAGTGGGACACTACGAGCTCATAATAATCTTAGAATAATAAGCCATTTTATCAATTAAGAAAATAGGTAATCAACATGAATCTGACTAATATTGACGATTTTAGACCAAAACACTACCATTGTCGGTTGTCAATTAAACAACAAAAACCGGGACATGGGACTACGGGATAATTAGAAGGATAGGGAAGAGGAAAGGCGTCCGGTCCCCTTGGTACGAAATAAAAAGTATAGCTGTTTCATATTTATTACACAACTATGATACAGTCGAGTTCGCCATTATATACACACTTTTGCACCTTACCACGTTGTCATAAGGTCCAAAAGTGTACATATATTAATGAACTCGACTGTACTAATATATAGGTAGTTATAGTTACCTATAGAAATATTGAAAATACTGGATTGAAAATACCCGTTAAAAACCCGTTCCCCTTGAAATATCGGGATAAAAAGTTGCCTATGTTATTCTCAGGGTCTAAAACTATCTCCATAGCAAGTTTCATCCAAATCGGTCCCGTCGTTGCGACGTGAAGGAAGGACAAACAAACACACTTTCACATTTATAATATTAGTAAGGATAAGGACTACAGGGTCGATTATAATTTACTTACTTAATTATGTACGCGTATGTAGGGTTGTTTCGATGACGTCTCAAGAATAACTCTGTATATTATTATGAAGTTCTGTGATACTTTAATTTTGCGAGTATTATTTTTCATGAGTGGCGCGATAAAATGGCAAATTTTAAGGCTTCAACAATATGGTAATAATTGAAATTTCCTGATTACGATAGCTTGAATTCGCTTAGTAAATATTTGAATAACAACTAATTATTATTCATATGATTAACTAATTTGCTACCCTTTGGGATATGCATGAGATCAAAAAACCTGCCTATCAAAAAATTTATATTTCACGATAACATTTGCAAAAGAAATTTCGTGTCAACAAGGTCTCTTTTTCCTGGGACTTCCCACAAAAACGCCGTACTGGGCAAATAGGTCAATCGTCGTGAATACGACGCGACTCTGACCTTTCCGTTCAATGCTGAACTATCTTGTTACTGAACTAGATTAGCTTGGATAAGCTCTTACTCACATGGATTTTTACCCTCTAGAAAAGCCGCTGTAGTGTAGTGGCTTAAGCTCATACAGAGAATTCGACTCTCGGGTTGCACCTCTGATTTATAACTATGTGCAAAATTCAAAAGCCGTTTTAGCCAAGTTGTTTGAACTATCAGCTCTCGTGTAGAGGGCTCGAGAGTTCAAATCCGGCTCGCATCTTCACCAAAAAACCACATTTAGTAAAATATCACGGGATGCGTGAAATCTGCACGCATCTGCGAAATTTTGTAGAAATATGTGTGTAATTACCCCACTGGGCCTGTTCGCATGAGCATCATAAAACCCTCACGTGATGAGAGGAGGTCAGTGTTCAGGTAGTTGGACATAAATAGTCCAGTGTGATGTAACATCTCTCGATTACTACTAATACAGCTTATCTGCGTCCCACTGCTGGGCACAGGCCTCCTCTCATCACGAGAGGGTTTGTGCTATAGTTCCCACGCGGGCCCAGTGCGGATTGGGGACTTCACACACATCTTTGAATTACTTCGCACATTTCTCAATGTGTTTGTAACTAATTTAATTGTCTTATCTTAAACTTTAAACGCGCTAATCTTGTATATTTATTTATTTATACAAGCGATCTCAGAAACGGCTCTAACGATTTGGACGAAATTTGTGATATTGCGGTTTACGGGTTTGACAAATCGATCTAGCTAGTTCTGATATTTGAGAAAACTCGGTTTTAGCTATTTTCACCCGAGAAAAGCTCGATAGTCCAGGTACTAAGCATCTTATATGAAACGCGCGTCGTCTGCGTGTATAAATCGTCTTTGACATATGTCCTAAAGGCCAATACACAAATACCTACATACAATATACGATATATATATATATATATATATAACAAGAAACTGACTGACTGACTGACCGACCGACCGACCGACCGACCGGCCGACTAACTGACTGACTGATCGATCAACGCACAGCCGAAACTACTGGTCGTAGAGTAGAGAGCTGAAATTTGGCATGAAGGTTCCTTAGGGAACGTAGGGGAGCACTAAGAGAGGATTTTGCGAAATTCCCACGGGATCGGGAAAAAAACGGGATTTTACATTTTGATATTTCTGCGCACACGAAGTTGCGGGGAAAAGCTTAATACCGTATATTTAAGAAGTAGATTTCCACGACACGATGTCAGACCGTGCCACGATGCAACTTCGTATCGTGTATTTACGTAGGTACTTATTGGTCCATTTAGGCCTCAGGGTCGACGAAGGTCCAGTGGGAGCAAAACCCTAAAACTGAAGCGCGATGTTGTGGAAAAAGGTAGGCCCGCGGTAACTTGGAGTCGATGGGCTGTTATGACGTGCGAGAGGGAGAGATATAAGCACGTATGTATATACATAGTGCCGCTCGCTGTGGTAGCCTAGTGGTTTGACCTACCGCCTCTCATGCTGAGGGTCGGGGGTTTGAATCCAGCTCGCAACACTGAAATTATTTGTGTGCAAAATTCAATTTGAATTTATTACTGAGCTTTTCGGTGAAGGAAAACAACGTAAGGTAACCTGCACTTATCTGCCAAGTAATTCAAGGATGTGTTGATTCTTGTATCGAATTGAACTGACGTCTTGAGTACTACGGTCTATTTTGAATGAACAATTTTAAGCCCCTGCGCGACCGAGGTTTGCTCGTGTGGAATTGGCTAAAATGAGTGTCCCAGATGAGATATGAAATTTCGACATAAAAAGTTAAATACAACAGAGATGACACGAAAACGAATACCTAACATTCACAAAATTAAATGATCTAGAAAATTCAATGTACTACTTTGATGGAAATATATTTCTTAAAACTACCTATGTCTTTTTTCCGACTTTTAATCGATTGGATTGATCGTAAAAGTTCAAGTTCTTTATTCAATTACAAAATACATTTGAAATTTAGGTACACCTTAACTCTAAAAATCTACAAAAAATGTCAAAATAAAGTAAAATAAATAATTGTCACACTTTCATAGTAATCATAATTATAAAAAAAAAGAATAATAATAATCATACATTAATTAGGGGAATAATTGAGAAAAAAAAACCGGCCAAGTGCGAGTCGGACTCGCGCACCGAGGGTTCCGTACAAACCTGTAAGGTTTACAAAGTTCGTTCTTTACGACAATCGAGTCATAACTATGGTATTTTTATTGCAAAATGAAATTCATAACATTACAATGGGGAAAGATGGAGTAGCATAAATTTAAGACAAAGATCTTAAAAAATATATATTTTGTAATGTAACTAAAAATTTAAGGTTTTCGGAATTTTTCCTTTATGTGTGCTATAAAACGTTGCTTCATGCCAAATTTCAAGATTCTAGGTCGACTGGAAGTACCCTTTAGGTTTTGATTCCCTTGCGAGTACTTGCGAGTTTCAAAATATGCAGCTTAAATTGCTGTTTCTTTTGATTGCGTTGACATAGAAGTTTGATTTTGTTACAGCTTAAAGGTATTATAGACCTGAGTATTTGGTATGAATTTCAATTTAATACCTCTACGCGTTTATGAGGAAATGGGTAGTAAGGTTAAAATTATTAAAAAAATATATATTATGTGATGTAACTAAAAATTTATGGTTTTCGTAATTTTTCCTTTATCTATGCTATAAGACGTTGCTTCGTACCAAATTTCAAGATTCTGAGTTCACGGGAAGCACCCTGTAGGTTTTGATTCCCTTGCAAGTGTCGAAAATTTGCGGCATAAACGGCTGTATCTTTTGATTGCGTTGGCTTAGAAGTTTGATTTTTTCACAGCTTCAAGGGACAGTAGACCTGAGTAATTGATATAAATTTCAGCTTCATACCTCCACGCGTTCCTGAGAAAAAGGGTCTTGACAGACGGACGGACAGACGGACAACAAAGTGATCCTATAAGGGTTCCGTTTTTTCCTTTTGAGGTACGGAACCCTAAAAATGAAATATTACACTAAAAGGAATAAAGTTATACAGTTAATTATATGTCAAAAACACTGAGCCAAATAATACAAAATAATAATAATAGAAATAGTATAATATAAAATAATAATAATAAAAGTCAGATCCGATTTTCATCAGTTTCAAATTCACTTACTGAGTAATAACATTTTTTCAACAGAAAAGTTTTTAATTTCTTAAAACCCTATAATACAATATAAATCTTCTCATGAGAGCACACCAAAAGATGAGATTAAAATTGAAATATATATATTACAGAAATTATTTTATTATTGCTCATTTCTAAAACAACAGGAATGAAATAGTTTCGGAACAGGTAAGATACATTTTGATGCGACCATAAAATAGCTCACGTTCAATTACTTTTATGTTTTTAACTTTTTCCTCATTTATAGGTATGGAAGTTGCAAAAGGTAATTACAAAACTAAGGTCATAAAGCATTTTATAATACCAATTAACGAAATCGAATGTAAAAAAAATTAAAATGCATGTGCGTAAGTCTAGTTCAACAATATGTTGGTTCAAAATTGAATTGTAAAACCGTACCTACGTTCCGAAATATTAATATTATTATTCATATTTAGATAAAAATTATACTAATACTACTAAGTTTACATTAGACTATGTATTGTACTGTATTAAGTAACCAGTAGAGAGACTGTCAGCGGCAGATAAACTCTGTGTAGTTTTCGTCGTCTGTTTCATATTTATAAGATTTTTTGTTCCTATTACATTAATCATTTAATTTAAAAAATAGGTACATAAAATTAGATAATACACAACTGTGTATTATTTTGACAAACCTCTGCTTCATAATAAAAAAAGCGTAAATAATATTGTAACGTGATCGTTGAACACGAATAAAGTACCTATTGAAAAGTTCGATAACAGCTTTACGAAATAACACAAAAAAATACCTAAAAGGAAGTCAAATCCACTCCACATTTGAAATTCGATATCGCGACGTTCCGTAAACAACACAGATCACTTTTCAAATTCAATCCCAAACGTCGCGCGCCAAAAAATGCCGCAACGAAATCAAAAACCGTCTTGAAAACCTCACGTAACCCGCTGCAGGCTCCTAGATACGTTTTTTCTTTCACGTTCGTCCTTACAGCGCATACTTAATATCTATTTGCTCGCACCGCGAGGTGAGAGGGGGAGGGGGGCTAGGGACAGGCGCGTTGGAGTCGCCCCAGCCAGTTGAAGCTGCGGCGTCCGGGAGTGCGCTTGTCGCGGCCAGGGAAAATTAAAAAAAAAAAAACTGTGACCACCAACGTGCCAGTGACGTGATCAGTGTTGCACATGCGTGCGCTATGACCGAATCGGTAGCTGGTGACTTGTGTGTGTGTTTGCGTGCCGCTAAGTGAGTTCGGAGCGAGTCGTGCGACGTTGGTAGCACTGCAATCGCAGAAATTGCTTCCGGTAAGTCTTCGTGTGAATTCACATATTAACAAGAGCACGAGAAAGAAACTTAGTGTTTCTAGAATTTCGTTTACGAACGTTCCGTAATTAATTTTGATTACTTAGATAACAAGTCAATTAGTTTCGTAAGTTAGTAGTTTCGTAATCAGTTTAAATACGAATTTCTGGGCATTTGATTGCTGTGATAACTTAATATACTTACTATGATCAATCTATTGATTTTTGATTATTTATAACATACTATTGATTTGGGTTGGAAGTTTCGGCTCGGTGCGGTATCGCATATTTATTCAAACATACTGAAGTATGGACTGCGCATTCAAAGTTTGGACACAAATCGTAACATGCTGGAATAAATAACTGTAAATTACTTTCTATTTCAGCAAGAAACAACTGTAATTTATTTTCAACCTATCAAAAACCCATTTTTAAAGGTACAGCTTTAATCTGCGTAGCAGTGGCTACGCTAGCGCTACGAAAGATTGCTACGAAAATTTCGTAGCATACCGTTGATGCCGGTGATTTAAGAAGGTGAACGTAGTACCTAACAGACACCACCTCTGTTGGTCCCACTTGCACAAACGTCAACGTCGGGTTAACAGCTTAACTCAGATTTATTTGTATGAATTTGACCTGGGTTAAGAGGCTAATCCGAGGTTAGTGGCTTGGTGCAAGTGGGCCTTAGGGTTTTTGACTTAGTCCGTGACCAGTTTTCTATTTTTTCTGAGATTTCATAATATCCGGTTTAATCAAACATGGTGTGTGAAGGTAATTTTTCAAAACGTACTTTTCTAAAGTACGAGTAGTTTTATGTGTATTTATGATCTCCACCGACTGTCACACTTTTTTTAATTATAAATAAATAGTGATAATAGATTTTAATTGAAGTGATTATTTGAATATAAAAATTAACGAACTTAAATGACGGTAGTTGTATACCCTCGTAGCTAGAATAAAGTAATTACTACAAATCAATAGATGTTATGATTACCAGCCAAGCATGCCATCGGACATTGACTGCTAATACTGCTATTACCTATTCAAAATCCAATGAACTTGTCAAATTGGACATAGTTTATTCTGAAACAATTTGAAGGTTCCATTAATTTTTGATGTGAAATGTCTTTTTAATAATTATAACGACACATACAGATAGAAGTTGGAGAATGTCGTCATGAATTAGGCGATCCCGTCTTACCTTTAATAATTACAAAACTATTAGTTTTTAGGAACATGATTTTAGAATTTTAGTGTCATATTATATTTGGTATGTGGGTTTGCGGGGGTGAAAAATCGGTCTACCTAGGTCTCTTATCTTATCTAGCCTATTAGATCCAACTGCTGGGCAAAGGTCTCCCCTCCTCTGTTCTCTGCACTCCTCTCTGCTCTTGCCTGTTTTAACCTACGGCGCCCAATCATGGTCATTAACTGAGGCACAAAAGTCCAAGCTCAAGGTTTGCCAGAGAGCAATGGAGCGCAGTATCTTAGGAGTCCGAAGAACTGATAGGATATGGAACTCAGAACTGCGCTTCAAGACTCAGATTGCTGATGTTTGGGTACAGACCGCCAGACTCAAGTGGAACTGGGTTGGACACGTCTGCCGCATGCACGATGACAGATGGGCCTAATTAGCCACCGTGTGGCTACCTCGGGACGGACATCGGTGCAGAGGCAGACCTAGACGGAGATGGCGCGACGACCTAGACAAGTTTAGATCAGATTGGCCAGAACTGGCAAAGAACTGGTCTCATATCTGAGAATATTCATTTTCCAGTTAATTTCACCCGAGAAAAGCTTGGTCGCCCAGGTATAAATAGTCAGCTCAGAATTATGGCGTTAAATTAGTATCACGGGTACGGGGTCGCGGAAACCCAACGTTTCATGTTAAACCCAATGGCCGTTTGCACCGACATAGCCCCACCCATTTTTTCATGTTCATTGCAGTAGGGTTGGGGCTAGAAACATACAGTCAGGCACAAAATATTATTCAGTTTGTTAGGTGTTCCTGATCTGACGATCGTTAGTCCTCTGACCCTGTGAAATAAAATAAAGAAAAACAGCTGTTATGTAAAATTATAGTTTAAAAAAAAATTCGTCGTACCATCTTATTTTTGTTTAGTGTGAAATTTTGTGAATACATATGTTTTATGTTATGTAAAACGAAGGTTGCGCATGGTGGCTATCCGCAGGTTAAAGATTAAAAAACTGGGTTCCCCTCCTTAGACTGGCCGCTCATTATAAAAAAAAATCTGTCAGAAAAAATCCGACGTTCACCGGAAGTCACTTGGTGCATATTGTATTAGACCCCGCACAGTTGCTTCAAGCTGTATCTTTGAGCGAGCGTCAGAATTGTCTGACAGAAATTTCTTATAATATGCGGCCGCTCTCTAGAGACCGTCAACGCATTGGTTCACGCAACGCTACTGCTCATTCACATAGGACTAAAAACTATCTCCGATATTTCCACGGGAACAGATTTTCTACGGGTCAAATTAGTTTTTCAAGCTTCTTATAACTATAAAAATGTATATTGATCTGAGGATTACGCAAATTTTAGATCTTTGTGTGACGAAAACGCTGTCAACAGCTAGTTTAGAAGGTACTTAGTAAAAAATCCAGGAAAGCAGTTCTCGTTTCTGAATTGTCATTATCCTTTCAGCTGGACATAGGCGTCTTCCATTGTTTGCCACACAGACTGATACTTTGCCTTAAGCATACAACGTATTCCCTCGATCGTAATTCAGTTGTTCCAGTGCGTGGCCGCTATTCGAAGACTTTCTGGCCCCATCGGCCATCAGTCTTGCGAACAATGTGCCCCGCGCGCTCTTCTTGTGTTAGGCAATTTTTCGGGTTAAGTCAGTGACTTCTGCGAAAAAAATCTCCTCATTTCTAATGCGCAAAGAAACCCCGAGGCTCGCTCCAATGCCCTTTTGTTTGTTTTTTTTTTTGGGATCCATATCGTTAGTGGCCACGTCTCGTTACCGTAGATCTTCCCCTAAGCTGAAAAGGCTAAAATTGCTAGCATTAAAGGTCTTTAGATAATTACACTAGCTTCTGCCCGCGAATTCAACTGCGTGGAATTCGGTAAAAAGAGCCTTATCGCGGGAACTATGCATTTTCTGGGGAAAAAAGTAGCCTATATGTTGACCAGTGTTATAAACTACCCCATACCAAATTTTGCTGCAATCCTTAGAATAGTTTTTGAGTTAAAGCTGGACATACACAGGAGCAAACAATTTTTCCAAAAAAATCGTCATTTTGTCGTTTCCTCTTGGCTTGTTAGTTTTTATTTTTATTTTCAAGTTACAAACGCGGCTTCTTCTACAGACTTATTATTCGTAATAGATTTATATCACAAAAGCAACACATACCGCTGTACTTAAATAAGGATGTTCTAACAATAAATCACGTGGAATGAAGTGCTTCAGACCCTTTCAAAGCCGCAGAACACCTTGGGGTATGGAAAATTGAATAATAGTTTTGACGAAGTAATTATGGAAATTTATGCATTATGTGGAGCAAGCTGTGTTAAATAAATATTTTCGATAGAACTGTCTATAAATTACGGAATTTAAAGTCTGATAAATTTATTTTATTTGATGTGAAACTCTATCATGCCTTTGTTATATTGTGTACTTAGATGACATTTTGATTTTTGTCTGTCTTCAAATTTGGTAATTGAGTTAGATTAGAGTTAGTAGACACACACAGAGTTACTTTCGCATTTATAATATTAGTATAGATACTAAAGATTATAAAAGCGAATGTAGCTGTCTGTCTGTCTGCTGCCTCTGGACTGAACCGCTGCCGGTTGTTATGATAGTTGGGTCCCGAGAAAGAATATAGGCTATTTTTTATTCCAGAAGAACTCATAGTTCTCGCGGGTACGCGTTAACCAAATTCCACGCGGGCGTATTCGCGGGCATCTACCTACTTTATTAATGTAGTGATAGATACCATAATGCATACGGTCTATACATATACTTCTTTATCACATTTTTACTAAAACCACCATTACTAAATCGCCATAGAGTACGAGAGAGAGAGAGAATGAAGCAAATAAAAAACAAAAAGGTACTTATTATATTTAATTATCACTCCACTTTTTGCTTTTAATGACGACGGTGTACACAAACAATCGCCCACGCCCGCAAGGCAACCTTTATGAATCATTAACGCTTTAAGTATGAATTTAAAATGCAGTGTTTCAACAAAAGGGGATATTATCATTTTATACAGCTTATGAGTCTTTCGTTTTAAGTTAAAATTTATCTTTTTACCATTGTCGTTTAGATTTTTAGCACAAATATTAATTAGTACTACCAAACTACGTACAGAAGAAATCATCCGCCTGAATCTAGTCCACGCGCAACTCGCGCCCAAATCGCCTTACCGTCAACTGGAGATGGTGAGTGAATCGTTAGTGACATTTACAAGTTTACAGACATCCACGCACGCAAAAATTGACACTTCATTCGAATTGTGTTCGAGATGGTGTTTTTACAGGCCGTGTCGGCCAGGGCTTGAAACCGGTTTTTGCCCCCATACAAATAAACCGGTTTTCTTATCGTTCTTTCGTTTACTATTTCATGTTTAATAAGGCTATAAAATAATACGAAGTAATAACCTAAATACACTATGGAGTTCCACATAAAGAGTATAAAATAATTGTAAATATTTGGCTATTTCGGGGTTTTTTAAATTAACCGGTAACAAGCCCTGGTGTCGGCCGTGTGTTTTCTGTTGAGCTATTATTTTTATCTTTCTGTAAAATCATGGAAAGTTCAGTATTGTATGTAAAATTACATGAAACTAGGCCCACCATTTTGGCTAAGCATTTCGTATATCAGCAAAGTAGATAAGCAAAATGGCTGGTCGTAATTAGTTTTCATAAACGTGTAGCCTTCACAGAGTCGGGGCACACGATGTAACCTAGCCGGAATTTCATAAGCCGTTACGAGAATTAAAAAAGGAACCCTATTACTACCCTAAACACACATACACAAGCAAATGCGTACATACAATTTTAAAGGTTTTAATTTTTATCTAGAAACTGTCAATAGAGTAATCACTAGAAAATAGTATAATTTAATCTAAGTTATATAATAAGTAATTACGCTTAGCCTTATTTTCCTTAATTTGTGTTATTAAGTCTAATTAGTTCATTTTTGTCTGAAAGCGTCTATCTTATTAGATCTGCTGTACTACTGGGTCCTGTAACACAGGACTTCCTAGCATAGGACCCAGCGTCAAATTGGAACTGCATGTTTTATATTTGAAATAAACGTTTTTCATATTTCATTTTCATAATTCTAAAAAAATAACTCTCCCCGATAGCAGTTTTTTGTAAGAGATTTTAGACCAAATTAAAACAAAGTGTCATATGTGGACATATTTTTATTCTTCATCATCATCTAATAAAGATTTTAAACCGTAATTATGTGTTAAATGAAAAAAATAAGTTAAAATGTAGAAAAACGTGTTGTCGGAACGTACGCGCCTTGCTTCAACGGTTTATGGTTTGTGCAAAAAAATATTCTAGCGATTTTATGTTTTCTGTTTAGACTAGAGCTCGCCTAAAAGCATCGTATCACTTGTTTTGACGAAAATAATAATATCGTTCACATTCAACTAGTCTTTCGATTCTACATAAATTTAGTATACATATTTAGATAAGTACTTTAATTAATATTTTCATTAATTTGTACCTAATATAAGACCATATCTAAGATCTTAGATTAAAGTTTAAGTTAGGGACTATACATCCCTTAAATGTGATTTTAGTATGTACCTATATGTATTTTTATACATATTAACGTAAATTTAATGTAAATCTATATGTTTAAATTTTGTAAAAAGGCCTTCTGCTGAGTTTGCTGCGGCGCTTCTTCTCAAGCAATGGGTCTAGGAAGCGCTGGTAAATTCATTTCTGTTAAATACATTTAAAAGTGACGTGTAAAAGTGCCCAGATGTGGCCTATTTGCTGAATAAATATTTTCATTTTCATTCATTTCATTTTCATTTTCATTTTCATGTTCAATATCACGCCTTTTTCGCATAGGGTTAACCAGAGAACACCTTCCTTCCATTTACTACGACCCTTACATACTTCTCTCGCTTCTTCAACTTTCATCCCGTTCCGCATACATCCGCTCATCGGTTTAGAGTACTTTTGACCTAGCCTTTAATCAGATTGTCCTGAATTTGATCCAAGAAAATCCACCTCGGTCTTCCTCTTCCAAAAAACTCCGCTCACACTAGTCACATAATTACTTTTTGTCAGTCTTCTCTCATTCATCTTTTCCAAATGACCAAACCAATACCGCATACCTTTTTTTATTTTTACGTCACACCAGGCCGAAAAGCGGGATTTACCGCCCATGGGAGAAACGCAAAATCCCTCTTCACGGCCAGGTGGTGACGTAAAATAGTATACTCACCACGGGCGGTCGTAAAGAAAGCCTCAGACCGCTAGATTATAGCCCTCGCCTCCGGGTCGGGCCCCAATTACCCGCAATCTGAGCCTTTCTTTCCTTTACCGCCCTAAGTGTGTCATGTACTATTGTCACTACATCCTCTTTCACACCACACCGCTCCCTTACCACACTATTCGATTCTATATTTGAATAAATCTTTTCAATGTATCTGGCCATCTCAGCCTCGATTGATAAAATTCTAAATTCGAAATGAAACTGCTCACGCCATTCATCAAAGACCCAACTCTAAAACATAGCGGAGAATTTACTGCTAACTAGGTACATACGTGCCGCTGTGTCTGGGATATTCAAAGCTGACCTACTCGGGTGCTGACCCCGGTTTGTGCAGTGGCTGCCTGCCAATTTGCTCACATTACCAGCATATGGAATTAGCTTGACTTTTTATACAGTTCCCAGAAGTAAGATATAATTTTCCTATAATTTATTACGTTAGTGATCTAATTTGTAGATATCATTTACCCTCGGGGAAAGGTTTGTTGTTGTTTTCTGTAATGCGGTCGTAAATCTCGTTCCTTTTTAGGGTTCCGAAGTCCACAAGGAACCCTTATAGTTTCGCCATGTCCGTCCGTCCGTCCGTCCGTCTGTCCGCACTATTGCTCGGAGATGCTTAGTTCTAGAAAGCTGTAATTTGGCATGAATATACATATTAGTTACGCTGACAAAGTGGTACAATAAAATTTTGAAATATATTTTTTTATAGGGTACCTCCCCTACTCGTAAAGTGGGGATGTAATTTTTTTTTCTTGCGTAACCCATGGTGCGGCATATCGTTGAATAGGTATTAAAAAATATTGTGGGTTTTTAAAACCATTTTTTGATTAAGTGATGCGTTTGTGAAATATTAAGCTTTAAAGTGCTATTTTTTGTTAGAGTCACGTGTCCCCCCCCCTGCCAGTTAAATGGTGGTATTTGGATGGCTGAAAAAAATCACGGTTGTGGCATATATAACGTAGTTGAAAGGAAAACTATCACAGCTAAGTAGGCTGTACAAACTTACGAGTCATAGTCGAACAACTTATGAAATGATTAAAAGACCAATATTTTTCTCGAGCGACAGGGGCGTCGGGAGGACATGTCATATCACAGGCTAGCTAGATGCTAATAAGTCTTAGAAAGGTACTGTGGGCACCGTCAACTTCGGAACCCTATACTTTGCGCGTAGCCCGACACGCACTTGGCCGGTTTTTTTTATCATATCAGCTTCAATAAAATCTATTGGCCGAAGTGACCCGGTTATAAAAATATTGACCTACCTATCCAATGGCGCGTCATAATAAATGTCTTCGCACCATATATTTGATGTTATTGACAAAACATTTTGATAAATCATTCAATTCCATGAAGCACATGTAAATACGAGTAGATAAAGGCTTTTTCAAATCAAGTCTGCAACCACAATACAAAACCTGAAAACGCTAAAGCTAGGTCATCATGAACGTTGTAAAACAAATTGTAGTGCCTACCGAGAGATTTATCGAGAAAGCCCATTTTGTTGCCAGTAAAGAATTAAAATACAAAGGGCCCACACAAATGTGGAATCACAAACACTGGAATGGAATCGCGGACGGGTCGTTCGATGCGGGGCCGTTGAAAGAAGTAAATTGGGACCGGGAACGCGACGCAGTACACTATAGTGTACCTACAGACCTTTCAGAGGATACAATAAAAAGGTCGGATCTCTAGTATGGATAGAACTAATTGTGGTAACGCTTGTGTAGTTTTGTGCTGAAAAAATAGCTAACTCGATACACGAACATATTATAAAACAAAGTCGCTTTCCGCTGTTTGTCCCTATGTATGCTCTTATATCTTTAAAACTACGCAACGGATTTCGATGCGGTTTTTTTAACAGATAGCACTTGATTCATAAGGAAGGTTTATGTATATAATTTGCTACAGTCTATCGCTCAATTCCCGCGGGAATGCTACAACGGAATTCCACGCGGGCGAAGTCGCGGGCGGAAGCTAGTACTCCTATAATTGAAATGTACTCATATAATTAGGCGATGTTCATAATGTAACGTATGCATAATTTTGTTATTAAGGAATGTAATAAGTTATATCTAGGAAGATTGAGAGGATCCAGAAATTGGATCATTCAAAGATAGGTGTTGAACTTTATGATGACGCAGCCATCATTATTTTTACCGAAGAGAAAACTTGAACAGTTAATTATTAAAACAGTAAACCTAACCCAAAATCAATTTTAAAATTACACTTCTTAGATATATAGAAATATATGACGCATCAATTCGCGGTCAAAGAATTAAAACGGCTATCGTTTTCTAACCATATTTCAAGCCAAAAGTCCAGTTAGATCGTTCTCGAGAGCCACAAAATATTTTACATCACCCTTGGCCAAAAAGTGGGATTTTCTGCCCGCCACGCGGAGAGAAAATCTCACTTCTTGGCCAAGGCAAGACGTAAAATTTTTGACAAACCACGGGCAGTAATTCGTAAAGCCCCAGATCGCATATTTCTGGCCCTCACCTTCGGTTCGGGCCACAGAAACCTGCGATCTGGGACATTTACGAATTCACCACCCTAGGTCTGTAATAGTACATTACAGACCTAGGGTGGTGAATTCGCCCACATCGAAAATCCCACTTTACGGCCAAGGGTGATGTAATAGTACATTACAGACCTAGGGTGGTGAATTCGTAAATGTTCCAGATCGCAGGTTTCTGTGGCCCGAACCGAAGGTGAGGGACATAAATATGCGATCTAGGGCTTTACGAATTACCGCCCGTGGTTTGTCAAAAGTTTTACGTCTTGCCTTGGCCAGGAAGTGAGATTTTCTCTCCGCGTAGCGGGCAGAAAATCCCACTTTACGGCCATGGGTGATGTAAAGTACTATTACATCACCCTTGGATTTTCTGCCCGCTACGCGGAGAGAAAATCTCACTTCTTGGCCAAGGCAAGACGTAAAACCTTCGGTTCGGGCCACAGAAACCTGTGATCTGGGACATTAACGAATTCACCGCCCTAGGTCTGTCAATGTACTCTAATAGTACTAGATGCAGAATGGCCACGGAATCACCTGCCTGAATCTAGCCGGCGCGCAACTCGCCCTTACCGTCATTTGTTTCACCCGGAGATGGAGAGTGGATCACTGGCCCGCGCGTACTGGTACACACACATTTACAAGTGTACAGACGTCCTCGCACGCAAATATTGATACTTCATTCGAATTGTGTTCGAAATCGTGCTTTTGTAGGCCGTGTCCGCCCTGTGTCAGAGCTTAGAGGCAGTGATTAAGCAGTCTGGCGTAACTGAGCACGGCTCACGGCGGAAGCAAATCGAGCGATTTTAAAATAAGAATATTTAGTTATAAGTACTTAGTAACATTCATTCCACATTAAAGAGGTGGACTAATAAAAAATTCAATATTGTAATGGGGACTTGGAAGTATTGGACAGCTAGAGAATAGATGTAGAAATGATATTGTAAGATAGAAGACGGTTTGATAATAACAGCGCAGAATTGAAAAATAAGTATGGTGCGTTTTGAACATGATTCAGCTTTAGTTAGGAAGATACCTAAGAGCAAAAATAGAGACGGAATCAGTACTTAAATTCATAGTACGACTCATATTCATCAACCATATTGTGTTGGAGTCGTCACTTGACTCTAGGATCCAACCCTTCTCTTACACTAAACAATGTGAATAAGTAATAAATTGAACATTTCCGTTAGTATAAAACGATACGATACCTACTACGATAGGACCTAAGACTGAAAAAGTACTAAAGCGCCGATTATATTTTAATGAAAATGGAGATACAACGACAAGGTAGCGAGAATCCAATGGATAGGTATGTAAAGCACAGCACTGGTCAGTGTGTGGCGAACCAAAATGCTTAAATGATGGTGATGGATGTTTAAATATTAATAGTATATTTTGATGCAAGTGCGAAAAGTTTATCATTTTATGACGAGTCCCTACTTCCCTAGTCATGTTGGCGCGAGCGAAAGTGATAATTTCGCACGTGTATCAAACGACATTTCTTAATACATTTGCGAAAAAAAAGAATAAAGGAATAAACGAACTGGATGAAGATCAAAAAATTTTACGCACTAGTTCGTAAACTTTACGCACGCTCACTAGCTGTCAAAAAAACAAAAAAACGCTCGTTCGGAAATGACAAACTTTTGTCACGTTAAAAAGGTATCGAAATGTTTATTTTTTGAGCACCTGTATGAAAAATTATATTGTACTCGTGAAAATTATCGTTATACAGTTTGCAAAATGCGTGTGAAAAGAAATTAAATGGCTCATCCAAAAATATTTAAGTCGATTCAGTGCGTTTATAAATAATAGAGAAAACTGTCCAGTTGTGAATTGTGGCCGAAATATCGCGCTCTCCACCCGAGGGCATCATTATTTTTACACTACGTTTGTGTTCCAGCAACGAGCATTACAAATGACAGCTTATTTATGACTTCCTTCTTAATATTAACTTTGTGCATTCTAAATGTTAAAGGCTTCAAGTTTTTTAAGTATCACGTTCGTAATCGCAATGTTTGGTTTATACTGAATCGGACGATCCTTTGGGTTACGTCAACTGACTTAAAGGGCTTTTTCAAAAATGTGAGCTGTCGGAAAATAAATTACTTAATACAAAAAAAAACTAATATAACGCTTTGAATTTTCCGTGCCAACCTCCTCAGTCATCAGATCAGCTCGGTGCGGTTGTATTATTGCAGTAACATCCAAGTTACATACACGGTGTGGCCTGTAATAGGAGCAAAAAATTTTTATGTATTTAGACCCTTTAACATATAATAGTAGAAGATGAGAAAGGTCCAACTATTTTAAAAGATGAATTTGTCAAAGCCTTGATGAGTATCCATAACGGCAAAGCAGCAGGAAATGACGAAATGATAAAATATGCAGTGTGTGACCCAATGATACAAGAAATTTTTGAACACACCCAAGACATTTACACTACAGGAAAAGTACCAACAGATTTCCAAATAAGTAAAACTGTTACAAAAAACCAAACACAACAAACCTAAAAAGCTGAATACTTTAAAATGTGAAGAACACCGAACATTAAGTCTTATATATCACAGGCATCTAAAATCCTACTGAAAATTATCCAAAACAGATTAAGACCAATAATTGAAACACAACTAGGACCGGATCAGTATGGGTTTCGGCAACATAAGGGCACAAGAGAAGCTTTATTGGCCCTAAGATAAATTGTTAGTTGATAGGTGTTTGGAAGTCAATCTGAAAACACACATTGCATTTATAGACTTAGAAAAGGCTTTTGACAAAGTGGACTGAAGCAAGATGATGTGTATCCTTACGGACGCAGGGATAGACTACAGAGATCGAAGAATAAATTACGAACTTTATAAAAACCAGGAAACCATCATCGAAGTTGGCGAGGAAGTTGAAAAAGCAAAGATAAGACAAGGAGTAAGACAGGGCTGCCCGCTCTCACCGCTCATATTCAATATTTTCATAGGTGCTATAAAAATCATTAAGGAGTCAGATATAGGGGGCGTTAAAATCAATGGTAATAAAATACATTTCATTATATTTGCAGATGATATTGCGGCATTTGCCGAAAACAGTAGCCAGCTACAATAGTTACTTATAAAAATAAACGAAACGTTACAACAATTTGGACTTAAAATTAATTACAGTAAAACGAAATCACTAAATAGCCTCTAAACATTCCCCAGAACATGCCCCAATAGAAATCAATAACACTGCAATAGAACAATTAAATAAATTCAGATATTTAGGAAGCTTAATAACCAGTGACTCCAGATGCTCTGTAGATATCATCCAGAGAATTGCTATGGCAAAGAAAGCCTTCAACAATAAGAAACACCTACTTAAAGCTAAAATTTTCAAAAAAGCTAAAAAACGTCCAATTAAAACATATATCTGGAGCATAGCATTATATGGCAGTGAGAGCTGGACTTTAACGCAGAGAGATAGAGACAGATTAGAAGCGTTTGAAATGTGGTGCTGGAGGAGGATGGAAAGAATTAGTTGGACAGAGAGAAAGACCAACGAAGAGGTATTGAATTTAGATGGAGAGAAAAGATGCTTATTAAGGATAATACAAACGAGAAGAGGGAAAATGGTTGGACATCTGATTAGACACGATAGGTTTTTGAACGTTATAATGGAAGGTAAAATGGAAGGAAGAAGGGGAAGAGGTAGACCACGCTTAACCTACTTTGACCAGCTGAAGGAAAGAGCAAATGTCCCGTCTTATTACGACCTAAAAAGACGGTCACAGTATCAAGAGACATGGCGGTTACTCCACCGATAAGAGCACGGCGACGACGAGACCCTTAAACACATGGGTAATTAAGTCCAAATGGTTTAAATTAATTTTAATTAAAAAATATTTTTCCGTTATTTTCAAACTCGAACCCGCAATGTATTGCAAACATATTGTGCCCAGTCGCCGTTATTTGACATTATAATTCATGATTGTTTACAATAATTTGAGATACATTGACTGTGGATTGTAGCATTAAATTACTTTAGCTCTGATTTTAAGCGCTTTGGAGCATTACGATTTTAGGAACAGGTCGACGTAACTGCGGATATTATGTGGAATCAACGTTAAAAAAATTTGCTCCTATTACAGCTTACACTCGGTATACGTGCCAAGTTTCATCATGATACGATAATTAAAGTGGGTTAAATTCAGCTTGCAAGATTCCTTACATAGTGTTGTTAGTTACACGACGACCTAATAAAGTCGTTGTAAAAACGAGGAAGTCTGTGGTAATTGCGACTAGGCGAGCGAAGCGAGCTAAGCGTTTGCTTTTCAACTTGGCCAAAAATTATATGGTATGTCTGGAAGTCCAGCCAACACCTGGCTGTTCTCCTCTAAATGTATGTCGCATTTGATTTCTCTACCGATTCGCGACCAGGTTACAAATGTAAAAGATTTCTTTTTACCGATTCAGTTTTTTTTTTTTTCTAAATGGCGGAGCTCTGGGGTTCTAAACATACAAAACTGTTTTAAGATTTTCAAAATAGACTAGCGAGATATACAGCTCTCAGAGCCACTAGTAATATTAGGTACTTAATAAATGTTTAATGGGTGTTCGTTTGTCCTTCTTTGACGCCTTTTTTTAGGAAACTACTTTAGTTTATTCACAAAGCATTAAAACTCATTAAGTCATTAGATAACATCCTAATGAACGACGTCTAAAACAAATCTAAATGTAGCATTTTGGTTTGGTTGAATGCCGGTTTTATAAATAAAGTTTTACAGAATGCTCGGCGTAAAGCGTTGCGGGCAATGTCCGGAGCTTGCCAAGCCGCGGGGTTCCTAACTTGGTTCATAATTTACAGTACCCAATTCATGAATACGGAGGGCTCCGTCAGCTAATTAAATTTTATCGATTTTTACCCCTCAAGTACAAATATAAACAGGCTTGTGTATTTCCCTCGTCAGTACGTTAATCTTACTTAACGCGAGGTCCTACGTCTCGAACGCGTACGCGTTTTCATTTCGGCGGCCTCGTAGGGCAGGCACGATTTTTCCAGTCATAATTATGATCATTTTTTGTCTAGACTAGGTACGCCAAAATGTTATTAAATGATAACTTTATGAGCGTTCAATATTATTCATCAACAACAATGTCGGTGCTTCAAAGTTTATTTTACGATCATAAACCTAAGTTATGTATGACGTGAAGTTTTTCAATTAAGCAACGCAATATTTACATCAACTTATACGAGGGTCGATATAATCTACGTGAATAAATTTAGATGAAAACTGCATCGTAATAAGGGCGGCATATGCCAAGTCATTATGTTTTCAACGGTGTTGAAGAAGGTGGGTATTTTTAGTTGGAAAAGTGAAACTATATAGTTTCATTTGAATAATTGAAATTTTATACTTCAATGAAGAATCATTAAATTATAAAATTTCAGGAAGTCATTTCATTTAACAGAAGTTCACCGAGGATAATGATGCTTTATGTCTTGGTTGGAGAGGTTATATATTTTTTTTTACCTGATTGCGTCAGATGGAGGGTTATGTTTTTCGTGTATGTATTGGATGTGTATGTTTTTCGCACGCTCTGTAGCCTACACAGCTTGACTGATTTTAGCTAGTGAGGTGTCGTTTGAGTCTTCTTGATTTTGAAAGTGACACTAGATTGGTACCTAAGTATATAATGAAGTCGTTTTTTTTTTCAAAAATCGAGTGTTTTTATTTCTTTAACTTTATTGCAAAAAGTGTCCAAAAGGTGGACTTTCGTCTCGAGGCATTATCTACTAGTCCTTAGCTTACCAGGCAAAAAATGGATAAGAAACCTACAAAAACCCTTAGTAAATCGTCCATATAATATATCGGCCGGCGGCAGTCACTATTTTATTTTCAAGTCAATAAACACGAACGGCTTCGCCCCAGGCGCAGGGAATTATAATATGTCGTTTCTCGAACTGCTTTTGTGTATAAAATAACTATTAGGCCCGGCCAATGGGCGATTGGACCGTTACACGCAACGCAATCCGGCTTACGCCAAACTCTAGCATGTCGATTTTTTAAATTTTCCAATGTCTGGTAAAATTTTGGAAAAATAATCATTATTTTTGGAAATATACGTACTTACTACTTTAATTGAAGTACCAATCCATTTTTGAAACGTCATTCTTCTGTAAAATCAATTGTGATGTGAGGTACCACATCTATCCAAAAAGTTGAAATTTGTATGGAATATTGGAATACCTCGAGATGTACTTATTTTTACCGCACAGGCATGAAATTTGTTTTTGCCACTCTTGAGTAAAACATGAAGTAAGTGAGATACTTGATTTCCGCGTAGGGCAGGCGAGTCGTATCCGGGCACTTTTCTACCCTCATAACGTTAGTGAGTTTTAAATCCTGGCTCAGAGGGCGAATTGAAAACCCACCCCACCAATCCATTTAGAGCCTTATCTTTACTTATATACTCGTAGCTTCTACATATATGAGCGATAAGAAATTCCTATAGTAATTTACTTGTGGTAATAAATAAGGCGCGCGCGTTATAACTCGGACGTGAAATTGTATAACTTTTAATTAATTGTACGTGTGATTTATAATTACACGCCGTTCGAGTTTAAATGAGAAATATCACGGCTCAGTCGCTAGTTGCAGTGTTATCCGAATTGTACCTAATAAACATTAAGACCGTACCCGATGTTAAGTAGACTTGAAAGTTTGGATGCTCGTTGCTTACATCTTGTGGGATTTAGACGAGATTTGCAGTGAAATGGATCTTAGTTCAAACTTCAAATTAGTTTTAGCAAACTTAGTAATAATAAGCTACATTTATTTTTATTGACAGCAGTACATTTTCGAGTTTTTGGAAATTTTGACTGGACATATTAGTTGTACTAGCTTTTGCCCGCGACAGGCAATGAAATCTAAATTCCCGTTTTTTCCGTTTCCGTATGAATTTCGGGATATCCTCTATTCGTACTCCCCTACACTCCCTAAGGAACAGCTACATGCCAAATTGAAGATTCTTGCAACCCATGGTTCGACTAAAGTGTACTATAGGGCCGCCGTGGCCGAGGGAAGCCGTGGTGGCCTAGTGGTTCGGCCTACCGCCTCTCATGCGAGGGTCGGGGGTTCGATTCCGGCTCGCACCTCTAAGTTTACTTATGTGCGAAATTCAATTTGAATTGACCACTGCGCTTTTCGGTGAAGGAAAACATCGTGAGGAAACCTGCACGCATCTGCGAAGTAATTCAAAGATGTGTGTGAAGTCCCCAATCCGCACTGGGCCCGCGTGGGGACTATAGCCTAAACCCTCTCATGATGAGGGGAGGCCTGTGCCCAGCAGTGGGACGCAAATAGGCTGTAGTAGTAGTAGTAGTAGTACTATAGGAACTATGATTTCGCCTGTACGTTACCATCAGTCATACATTCTAAGTCATCTTGCCTTATACATTTCTAATTCTCGAATAAATTTGAAAGAGTATCAAATTTCTTCGTCCTCTTCAAACTACAAAAAGGAAGGCACCTTTATAACTATTTTATGTGGCGTGCAGGTCCTGGCAAAAAAAAAGAAATATTGCGGGGTTCTATATTCCACTAAAGGACATTTACTGTCAGTCATTAAATTTAGTAACTGATTGTATAAACATTCATAAACGGTGACTTACAATTAATATGTGCTATATTTTTCTATTACTTCTCGCTCTATAAGTCAATCCGGCTCGATTCTATTTAATATTTTCCTCATAGCAGGTACAATATTTATAGCGTTGATATATGTGATTCGTGCGAGCGTGTAATTCGGAAGTATTGATACCCTGTCGCAATAATTTGTCTCGCTCCGTCGACCCCGTCGGGGGTGCGTCTCATTCATGCCATTATCGATAGTTAATGCGATCGTACGCTCATTTGTATCGTATAAATGGCTCAGTGATTCTGTGTTTCTATTGATTGTGTTTGTGTCTATTATAAGTAAGGATTCACAATCAGCCGGAGAAAAATGGCCTGTCAAAACGGGTGCCCGAACAACTCGGGCACCCAATGCAATATTTTGTATAGGATTCAGGCGTCGCTCACACAACCATACCCATATACATTTTTTTTTTACCAACTCAAAAAAAATTAAAGACCTATACATATACTAAGAATCGATAGCTGATACGGTGGGTTAATTATTTGCCATATTTTCTGACCCACCGTGTATAGTCACCACGGGGTGTTTTGCTTCCACGCACTTATGGAAAGTGCGGTCTTATCTTTATATTGCACTTTATGTGCAAGAGAGAGAGAAAAAAACCGTATTTGATGACAATTTCACACAATACTGAGTTAGTTAACACGCTTTTATTAGGTCGGCCTGTATGTAACTATGTAATGGAATCTTGCAAGTTAAATTTGACCGACTTTCCGATTTCCGATTGAGCTGAAATTTTGCACGAATATGTAAATCGCGTGACAATGCAATATTATGATGACGTGGAGCTGATCTGATGATGGAGCTGGAAGGTGGCCATAGGAACTCCGTAATAAAACTTCATAAACCCATCGAATTTGGGCTCGTTTGATTCGTCTTGAAGGATATATGAAGTATTTACAAAGAAAAGTACAATCAGCAATAAAAGCGTGTATCAATTACACGTAGTAGTTGTAGCTTCTGCTCGCGACTTCGTCACATAAAGTTGCATTGTCACGCGATTTACATAATTCGTGCAAAATTTCATCGGAAAGTGCGTCAAATTTAACTTGCAAGATTCCATTACATAGTTAGTTACATACAGGTCGACCTAATAAAAGCGTGAATCCGGCTCGCACTTCTAAGTTTATTTATGTTCTAAATTCAATTTGCATTTACCACTGAGCTTTTCGATGCAGGAAAACATCGTGAGGAAACCTGCACGCATCTGCTAAGTAATTCAAAGATGTGTGTGAAGTTCCCAATCCGTACTGGGCCCGCGTGGGGACTATAGCTCAAGCCCTCTCGTTATGAGAGGAGGCCTGTGCCCAACAGTCGGACACAAATAGGCAGTAGTAGTAGAGTAATTTATCCAATTTTAACCGTTGATCTATGGAGGCCTATGCCCAACAGTAGACGTCTTTCGGCCGAATTGATGATGATGATGAACCGTTAACATGTCCCCGCTTACTACTACTACAGCCTATTTGCGTCCCACTGCTGCTCTTCACGAGAGGGTCCCCGCTTAATATTATGGGACATTTAAGAGTTTTACAAGAGGGTATTCTGTTACATTTTGAGAGGTTTAATCGAGGATGTTTACCTGTCACTAATCCAAGGAGACACTTTTCGGTCCATTAGATAATTGCGTTAGGTTTGATGTGGGTGTCCGGAATTATTAAGTTTCCCCGTCGGGCTTCACTGGGTACAATCTGATAACAGCATAGTAATACGACATTAACCGAAGCTATAAAGGAACTCGAGTGCTGATTAGAAATTCAAATTCAATCTTAGGTGTTTGTAGGCTCGAATAATATTGGTTGCTGCCTCAGAAAAGTTTAATTTTAGCCTGATGATGACTTTGACCTTTCAAGGAGTTACTGGGAGGTAAAAAGGTTTCTTTTATGTCAAAATAACAATGTTATTCAATTGCGACATGAAAAATGTACACGTACCTGGTATTTGTATTTGGAAAAGGAATTACTTAACTGGGTAAAGAGGCACATACGGGAAAGAAAAAAATATGCTGGAGGAAACATAAAAATACCAGTTACTCGTACATACCAGCTACGTACTTGTATAGTTATGTGGCGGACGTACGAACTCATTTGAAATTGATAGCCGTCCTGGCTGCTTTTCGAGTGCGTTCGTACGTCGCGCGTTGACCCGTCAATTTATAACATGTTATAATTGATATATAATATTTTAATTTCCGTTGTAAATATTCCTCTGTTGCTCCTTTCTCCTTCTAAAGTTTTTGTATATAGTGTGTGTCTGGTGCGATTGTGTAAATATACATGTGAACTGGTTTACGCTTTTAGCTTATCTACCTCCGACACCACCACATCTACACTGGTGACCCCGACGTGATACGCACGTCAAAGTTCCAAAATTGACGGGGGAACGCACTCGAAAAGCAGCCAGGACGGCTATCAATTTCAAATGAGTTCGTACGTCCGCCACAGTTACATAAGATTTCAAAGAAATCTCAAATTGTACCTATTCTCGCCGTGCAGAACGGCCTTATACTAGTTTTTAAATTAAAAAAGAAACTGATAATATTTTATTTACAAATCACATTTTCATAGTTCCCAAGTTTATATCCCTTGGGGGGGATTTGCCAATAGTCGCCACGCTTGGCAGGCGGGTTGGCGACCGCAGTTTTGAGGTGGTAGTGCTCGGAGGATGCTGCTGCCCATCCTCCGGTTTATCCCTTAGTCGCCTCTTACGACACCCACGGGAAGAGAGGGGGTGGTGCAATTCTCACGCGAGTGGCACAGGTTGGTCTGAGTGGCACGCTTTGGGAGAGGCCTATGTCCAGCAGTGGACGTCTATCGGCTGAAATGATGACGATGATGATGATGAAAGCACTTTTAAAACACTTGAGATTTCATGACAACATGAATAATTGCAAATCGTAAGTGGTAAATGTGCGAGACATATTGCTCGTAGGACTGATTGGTCGATGGGCCCTTGAAATCGTCGAATGTGGTCTGCATAACTAGGACTGCGTGGTGCTATCGGTAGCCTTTAACTAGATGGAGTGATTAGGGCATCCAATCTCGGTATACCAAGATCCTGTGTCATTTTCCAGTCCCGCAAGGAGCGAGATTACCAGTGCGGGATCCGCGGGATTTGCGGGACTGGAAAGGAGCATAGAAACTTCCTCTTCAGGTTCTTCTTCAACTTCGACGTTGACTGTCAAGTTGGTTGTTTCATTACGACAACTTATTTTACAAAAGCGTACGAACATGACATGGTAGTAGCTACAAAATCCTGGTAGTTACTCCTCTCGCCGCCTCTTGGATCACCAGTTTTGTCGATAAAATGGGCCAACAACACCCTCATGAAGGCTTTGTTGTTGTAGATAAATAAGTTTATGTTCATCAAACTAACATTTGTCAGTAGCTTGCTTTCCATGATGTTAAATAAGCCTCGACATTACCTTCTATTTCACAAAGTCAAAACAACTCCATTAGGTATTACACTTGACATTGCTTATTTTGGTAACCGTGGCCTCTACTCGGTGTACGTAATTGTCTATTAAGTACTAAACATCTTAAGTAAACTGAAGACATTGCCTCCGCCTCATTAGAATGCAAAGCTTGTGTCACTTTGTGTTAAGTCAGTGTATGGGTGAATTAAAGATAATGCAAATTAACTTCGCAGCATCTGTCACGAGAAACTTTATTCAGATCGTTTTCTTCAATTTTGATAGAAATTAAGTTTTTCAATAAATTTATAGGTAAGTCATATAAACATTAATTGTCAAATTGTAGTTCAACTTGTGTCAAGGACAGCTTTTTTACACCCTAGTTTTTCTTTTTAACTTTCAGTCAGATGCGACAGCTACAAGTTTCAAATTTCAATAAATATCGAATTTATCAACTTTTCGAGCTATGATAAAGCAACGCATTTAAACTTTAAACTAGAACCATAAAATAAAATCACTACCTACAATTCATATGAATCGTTCAATGCTTGCTTCAAAGTTAAAGTAAGTGATTTTAATTATTATTTTCAAGATTAATTTTTATAATGTAATAATTTTTATTTGTAATATATAATTTGACATAGTAATAGGATTAATGGTACAATTGGTATACCAATTGTACCATTAATCCTATTACTTGTTAACATTATTTCTTATTTTGGTATGAAAAGACGATCCTAACGGTGAAACATTTTATTCCTGATTTTCATTTTATTTTGTATTCTTTCTGACGATCTCAATGTGAAATTCTCTTATTTTGACATGTAAAATATGCTGTAATTTGATATTGAGAAATAAATGTCTATGTCTATGTCTATATCAAACAAATTCAACAAAGAATTATTCATTATTCACCAACACGATAAAAACATCGCTACTATTAACCTTAATTTCCTCAAACATTCAAAACAACCGTCTAATGCACGAAATAAGCAATAATAATAATAATATATGCGCAAATGACGCATTTATTTAAGTGGGCCGTTATGTGAATCCACGTTTAGCGTAACGGCCATTATACGACGCGGGAACGAAATGGCTCAACGAAATCTCTTGCTTGTGTCTGGTATTTTGCATTGGAAAAATTGTGTGGAGCGTAATGAAACCACGCTTGTATACCTTACCTACTTACGTATAAAATCATAAAGAGATAACCTACTATAGGAAGTCCTGCCTCTCCAAAATTCGAAACGCTTCAATGTGTTTCGAAAATATTTATAAAGCCACCACCAACAATTTCAGCGCATGTTTGACAGCAATCTCAGCACGCAAATATGCGTTGAGAGTGTTGCCTTTTAAAATACTAGGTTAGCTCTACGTAGACACTGTTGATATTTTAATTTTTGTTTCATATGAAGAAGTATTTCACTATGGTGCCCTCACTTTGATGATCTTAGCGAAAGGCGTCTAGTAAATAAAATAAAAGAACCCATAGGTTCTGTCATCTAAACACGGTTAATAAATTGGACGAAGTAAATGAGCTGCTGCAAAGATTAAGTTCACTCCCTCCGCTAAAGTAAAGGTTCGGTTCAAAAATGTTTGCGATCTAGAGAAACGTGCCAATACAGACAAAAAGAAAGTTTTATGTTTTGAACAGTAAAACTAGGTATTTAAGACATTAAAAAGGCTCCTTGTACGTATTTTATAATAAATTACATAAAATAAATTACACATGCGGTTTAACTGATTTCAGTTTAAAGCACGGCTTTGTCGAGGATCTGAAAGGATCCATTTGTAACAAAGGCAAGGAACACGGGCGCACGCGGAAGCAAGCGAGCTTAAAGAGGTCCCGCCACAATGCAATCGTCCGATTGTGTCCTGACCCTTGTATGAAAACTCCTTTACATTACGTACACCATTGTTATTGTATGTCTAGATATTCGCGCCAGTAATGACACTTCGGTAATTTTGTAGTAGTGTGGGTAATGAAGTTACATCATCACTGTTATGTGTTCAAGTAGTTATATTAAATAAAATAAATAAATAAATATCTTGGGACATTTCACACATAGGTATTGATCTAGCCCCAAACTAAGCAAAGCTTGTACTATGGGTGCTAGACGACGATATAAATACTTATATAGAGAAATACATACATATATAAATACTAAACATCCATGACTCGAGTACAAACATACGTGTTCATCACACAAAGTTTTCCCCGATCGGGACTCGAACCCGCGACCATCGGAACAGAAGGCAGGGTCACTACCAACTGCACCAATCCGGCCGTCAAATTAATGTTAATTATATTCCCAGAATTCCATGTATTCTATAATTTATTAAATTATTACATTCATTCGCATTTAACGTGACCTATTTCGTGACGAAAACAATAGTGCGACTTCTATAATTGGTGGCAGATTAGCAAGTATAAGACGGTGTTAGACGGGTTTAAAAGTAAAACTCTGTCGACCATTCCCAAATTGTTGGATCGGTAAATCTTGCAAACGTTTAAATTTGTGCTCTCAAAGACGGATAAACGTCCTTTCAAAGCATAATCCAATAAAGCGCTGACTAGTAGGCGGTCGGAAGAGTCCCGACCGTTACGGGAACCCGCTAAATAGACCTATACTACCGAAAATGTAACCTGAATCTGATCCAAAAGGGCAGTTAAAAGGAAAATGAGTTGAATAAACGTACCAAAGCAATGTGATACGTGAAGTATAAATGGCTCATGAAATTTAGCTTAAGGATATTGCCTCGGAGAACACTTGGAGGCGTTCGAAGGGGAAAATTTGATAGCTTATAGCCCTGATAATACAAACATGAGAGCGATGACGTCACACGCTTTAACGTGGTGAGAAAAACAACGCGCGTGACGCGCAATTTTGAGTATGTAATGTATTACCACCCTCAATGTTTGTTTGCTTTGATTTGTTTTGACGTGTTACGCTTTTGGACGTAATAACATGTTGATATTTCAGTTGAATATCTGAAGTAATTAACTCATTAACTGTGTTTCGGATTGCGCAATATGTTGACGAAATGTCGTCGACGTTCGTTTTATTAATATAATTTGAGTAAATAAAACGCCAAGAAAATTACACTACTCAAAGATGGTAGTGGATTACTGCTAGACTAAAATACTCGTACGTCAGACCAAAGTAAAACATGACGTGTGCGAAATTTCCCGACTATGGCTTGACGTAAAACGTTATTACGAGACATCCATTAACACTGATTAGTAATTATCCTTAATGGTGTGCTTTTAGTTAATTGAAAGATTTCAGTAGTTCAATCGATACCCTAGTGTCAGTATACCGACTCTCAAAATGACTGAAAAATACCATAAAGAATAATCAAGGTTTCTTTAATTAATCAATTACTTGTAGGTTTCTTTTCAATGTAAAGAAAAGAAAACTGGTCTAGAATATTCCATTTAGGTATTCCATTTTATAAAAAAAATCGTACGTAATCATTCCTTCAACCAAGAGAAAAGAGTCAGTGACATAACCTAAATGAAATAAGTACGGATTACCACACATTTGGCTTTGTAAAGCGCCTTCAAATCTGGGTCAAACCTATAAGACTCCAATAGGATTAGTTAGAAAATAGAAAACGTACCGTGACTTATCTCAGCTATGGAATGGACCAACTTCGTCCATACAACTGATTTTATGAAATCTCTCCGCTAGATCAAGTGACGGTTCGTTAACTCGAGTCCGAGTAACTAAGTTACGTAAGTAAGGGGGATGGAATCCGATCACTAAGGAGTTTGTCATTAAAAAGACCGGCATAAATATCTTCCTTATTGCTCGCGTTTGCTGCTGCGATATTTTTGAGAACTTTATTTTTCTTGCAGCTGCTTTTCTTGTTTACTGTCGTTTCGCACTTAAGCACAGAATATTTAATAGTACTACATACACAGTCGTTTTTGTTTATTATTATTTAAAAAGCACCACCAACACTCTCAACGCATAGTGGATGGCTGTCTCAGCACGCACGCAATCATGTGCAGTCATGTGTTGGGAGTGTTGGTGGTGCTTTTTAAATACATTACAGCGTTTTGAAATGTGAAGGCGCGGGACTTTAGATAGTAGAAGATCTCTGCCGTCATTTGAATTTCGAATCACTGGCCCGCGTAGTAGTTTAGTTACACACACATTTACAAGTGTGCAGACGTCCTCGCATGCACCCAGACGTCATTGACACTTCATTCGAATGGACAAGAAGAAGAAGAAATCGACTCAGATGGCGCTGCAAACGCTTGACCCAAACCAAAACCCAAACACTGTAGCTGTCAAATTTTTACGGGGTTTTTTGTTGTCAATTTTAAGTAGATTTGTTTAAAATTGTTAAATATTGACCGCAATTTTAATTTTGGTTCAGTTATTTTTGATGAAAATGAAGATGCAATCCCAATGCAATTATACCTGCCCCAGATACATACCAAGTCTTTCGGAAATACGTGTCGTCCGTTCTCATTGCATCCTGGAACTGCACAGCGCGGCATTTTTCAATAATTTAAGTAAAACCAATAACAACAAATATTTCTCTATGTAATTGACAGATGGTTTGGGTCAAGCGATCGCAGCGCCCCTAGTGGCCAAATTATGCAGATTTCTTGTCCATAGCCAAAACCGGATAACCGAATTTTCTCAGATATGACAGTTATATCGATGTGTCGCACCCGTAAACCGCTATATTCCAGATTACGTCCAAATCGTTAGAGAGTAACCTGAGATCGCTCGGATAAATAAATAAACAGAGAAATATACAAGATTAGCGCATTTAAAGTGCTGACATGCTGAGTCGGGTCCGATTCGCTTCCTCTCTTTTGTTTCTGTGTTTTTATTATATTTTATTTTTTTAATTTTGCGAGCGAATAAATGATTTATTATTATTATTATTAAAGTAAAATATTTACCGAAAAGATTACCAAAAGATTCCAATTACTCATAAAATCTCATAATAAAATGAGTTCAAGGTTAGCTGCACACTTTACTAAAAAGTCCCACCGAAAAGTATTTTTTCCGGACAAAAGCGCCGGTTAAGCGGTTCTGTCCTATTATTTCTCCCTCGATAAACTGCACAGTTTGTTGTTTACTTTTTCACAGCTCATTGGTCCTTACCTTCGCGCTCGGGAAACTAGTTATTACATTGTGCGCATTACACCCTGAACATTATTATACTAACCCCCGACGCAAAGACAGAGGGTTGTTATAAGTTTAACGTGTCTGTGTATAACAGCTGTATTCGCAGATTCGACACAACTGACTAGGTACACATTGAAACATTGAAAAATTGAAACATTTTTATTTCGACATCCACACATAAGTAATAGAAATATACAATATACATAAAATGAAACACCTGTCTTTCTCACTCAGCGGTCCCCCGACGCGACAACGCTTGGAAAAAAACCGGCCGAGTGCGTGTCGGGCCACGCGCAAATTATAGGGTTCCGAAGTTGAGGATGCCCACAGTACCTTTCGAAGACTTATTAGCATCTAGCTAGCCTGTGGTATGACGTGCCCGCCCGACGCCCGTGCCGCTCGAGAAAAATCATCAATATATGTTGGTCGACTATTACTCGTAAGTTTGTACAGCCTACTTAGCTCTGATAGTTTTCCTTTCAACTACGTTATATATGCCACAACCGTGATTTGTTTCAGCCATCCAAATACCACCATTTAGCTGGCCGGGGGGGGGGACACATGACTCTAACAAAAAATAGCACAATGGTTTTAACAAACCCACAATATATTTTTAAGACCTATTCAACGATATGCCGCACCATGGGGTACGCAAGAAAAAAAAATTACATCCCCACTTTACGAGTAGGGGAGGTACCCTATAAAAAAATATATTTCAAAATTTTATTGTACCACTTTGTCAGCGTAACTAATATGCATATTCATGTCAAATTACAGCTCTCTAGACCTAAGCATCTCCGAGCAATAGTGCGGACAGACGGACGGACAGCCGGACGGACGGACGGACGGACATGGCGAAACTATAAGGGTTCCTTGTGGACTTCGGAACCCTAAAAAAACCGGCCAAGTGCGTGTCGGGCCACACGCAAAGTATAGGGTTCCGAAGTTGACGATGCCCACAGTACCATTCTAACACTTATTAGCATCTAGCTAGCCTGTGGTATCACGTGCCCGCCCGACGCCCCTGCCGCTCGAGAAAAATCATTGGTTTTTTAATCATTTCATAAGTTGGTCGACTATGACTCGTAAGTTTGTACAGCCTACTTAGCTGTGATAGTTTTCCTTTCAACTACGTTATATATGCCACACACAACCGTGATTTTTTTCAGCCATCCAAATACCACCATTTAGCTGGCAGGGGTGAGGGGGGGACACGTGACTCTAACAAAAAATAGCACTTTAAACCTTAATATTTCACAAACGCATCACTTAAGCAAAAAATGATTTTAACAAACCCACAATATTTTTTCAAGACCTATTCAACGATATGCCGCACCATAGGGTACGCAAGAAAAAAAAATCCCCACTTTGTCAGTATTCATCATGGATCCCATAATCAGAAGGGTACATTTTTGAACATGACGCTTTTTGGTAATTTTAGTGGCGCGTTTTTTATTTTATTTTGTATTATTGATCATATTATCATTATTATTAATTAAAAGCTTTACCTCATCTATATATATATGTATAACAAGAAACTAACTGACTGACTGATCGATCAACGCAGAGCCGAAACTACTGATCGTAGAGAGCTGAAATTTGGCATGCAGGTTCCTTAGAGAACGTAGGGGAGCACTAAGAGAGGATTTCCTGAAATTCCTACGGGAAGGGAAAAAAACGTGATTTTACATTTTAATATTTCTGCGCATACGAAGTTGCGGGGAAAAGCTAGTATAATATAAGTTTTATACTTTTATATACTTTGGGTGGTTGATGACGCTCGTTGAGGTTACAAGTATTAAATACATTATTTTTATATAGAAAATTGTTTAGGTATTCAATAAAAACGAGGAACATTGTCGAACATAATTTTTACACAGAAACATCTCGTCGAACACATCCAATAAGAAATACGGAGCGAATTATCATTCGCCTTATTCAAAGTATTTTAACGTGACCTGAACTAATACATTTCTGTCAGTCCTTTAGCTACTTATCTTCGACTATTCGAAAACGAATCAATTCAGTCAAATGCAAAGGACGTGTAACGTATGCAAATGAATACCCAAAACAGGCTTTAAGAAAACATTGTATGAAAAGAGTTCTAAAAGAGACCCCTAAAGTGGATTTGGGTAAAGGGTACAGGCACAGAAGCGTTCGAGGAGGCCGGCCCTTACATGAGCTAGTACATATTTGCCATGAGATGAGTTTACACAACGCCAGTAGCGACAGCCCAAACGATTCCTCAATAGGGAACAGGCTATTATACTTGACGTTTTTTCAAAGTAGAATGTTATAATAGGTACATTATAGCTGCTCTCTGGAAGAATGTGAAAATAAAAATAGTGAGTATAAAGTTCACGCATTAACTTTCGTGTACGTAAGTTTTAACTTTGGCAAGTAGCACAGGACCGGTCTGAGTGGCGAGCCTTGGGGGAGGCCTATGTCCAGCAGTGGACGTCTTTCGGCTGAAATGATGATGATGATGACGTAAGTTTTTAAGGAAAGGACCTTTTTGTATATCCAATCGGTATACTTTTGAAATTTTTAGCAGATGAAAACCTGAATGCGATTGTGTCTTTCAGTGAGCTTCAAGCTAGTTTCAAGATAAAACTTCCTTCGGCTTCTACTCGTGAAGTCCTTTAAATTTTTGTCTGGGCAATACTCGAGCTGGTAGGTTTGTGTGTAAATAAAGTAATTACATTTCTTACAACATGTATGCCTTATCTGAGATGGCTATAAAGAATATCTTTGTGACGTAGAAATGATTTTCTCTTCTTTGTTTCATCATAGCATTGGAAACCTTTCAAGATAAATGTTATCTTTTTGTACAAAAGAAACCAAGTTTTATCTAGCAGAATATTTCACTCGCCGAGAACACTAGTTTTTATTGAAACTTCTCGAATGCTACCCCAAGTTACAGCCTTTAAAAGCGCGATGGCGTAAATTTTTCACAGACCAAACTGAACCGCGGAAAAACAGGTTTTATCCCCTCAGCAGCGTAATTTGTAACTGCCTCGCCGTAAGACTGACTGAGAGCGCGACACTTTTGCGGACCGTACATTGACAGAAATGGGTCACTTCTCATCCTGTCGCACCGTTACCTGGAGCGCGAGATAAAATGGGAAGCGCTTTCGTGAGCTTGCATTGAATGAATTGATAGAGCTGGACGATAAAATAGTTGATTGTAATCTTTTAAAGCCGTTGCAAAAACAATGTTGTGTTTCTTTATAAAAAAAAAACGCTTGTAACACGATTCAATACGTTAACATTCTTAATTAAAATGTATTACCGGAGCACACGGCAGACATGCCTATAAAAGCACAATTTCGAACAAAATTCGAATGAAGTGTCAATGTTTGCGGCCGAGGACGTCAGTGTGCGTGCGGGGACGTCTGTACACTTGTAAATGTGTGTGTACCAATAAGTGTGCGGGTGATTCCATGGCCATTCCTGTAGTACTATTAAATATTCTGTGACCGGAGTTTCTTTATCCAGTGACTAGTTAGGGCGCGCGACTTCGCCCGCGTGGAATTCGGTTATCGCGTTCCCGCGGGAACTATGCGTTTTTTTTCAGTAAAAAGTAGTCTGTGCTTTCCCGGGACTGCAACTATCCATACATACCTACAAAATTTCATCTAAATCTAGTAGTTAGAAGACAGACAGACAAAGTTACTTTCGCATTTATAATATTAGGATGGATACCTCCGCACCAATATTGATTTTATGCCTTACCTATTTAGCTTTTACGTAGGGAAATTTAGATTCGAAATGAATGTAAGACGCCTACAAAGTGCTATTTAAATTATAAATAAAACGTGTCTGGTTTTAGGTCGAATCTTTCACCCCAACGTTAAATTTCCTTGTACTGTTAGGTACTCGCATAACAATTACAAGTAATGAATCCAGCACACATTTGAATCCTTTGGCCTGACTCAATTAGTGACGCCCTAATTAGAATTGATGTAGAAACAGACTTGAGACCGAATCGTTGTAATTATAACCAGCCTTTATGAGTTACAAAAGGAAATAACAGCGATTTAACTCCCCAAAGGGATTGTAAATCTAAGTAATTTATATTAATTGCTCGAAATTTAGGTTAGTTCTGCTACAAGTAGCTGTTTGGGGACCAATTTCTAGCTAACCGGAGAACGGTAAATCATGCGTCTAGTATTGCTTTTAACTGCAATAATGTCTGGTTTCGAGGATGCCGAATTGATCTGTGTTTGATACTTTCGTACGATATTTGCTAGGCCCTGTTATCTATTATTAGTAAGGATTCACAATCAGCCGGAGAAAAATGGCCCCGTCAAAACGGGTGCCTGAACAGCTCGGGCACCCGTTAGGCCTTCGTTATAAAGAACGCTTCTTTATGACGAAGGCCTTCTTAGCATTTATTAGCTAGCATATTGGAACATATTTTCTAATGTCAGTTTGCTCCATATATTTTGACATATTCTGTTAGGCACTGTTCGTCCATATGTTATTACTTATTAAAGGTCAATAGCTAGGCCGCGCAGTTCAGAAATGGTAAATGGAGATATAATAAAGATTCATGATTATCATAGTTCTTTATATGTAGTAAAAGCCCAGTTGTAGTAGTCTACTGGTTTGACTGAGCTTTTCGGTGAAGGAAAGCATCATGAGAAAATCTGTATGCATAAGTGAAGGAAATTAAAAGTGTTAACTCCCCAATCTTCACAGGGCCCACATTGGGACTTATTAGCCCTCTCTTGATGAAAGGATGCCTGTGCCCCGATTGGGACGTAAACAGGCTATTATTTTTGCAGTAGCACCTACCTAATGCTGAACTCTCAAATTACTGAAGATCAATTCCAAACGTAGAAAAGTATTTTAAAATAGTACCTACCTACCTTGGAAAGAGCGAAGAGGTGAAATCCGAAACATCGGGTTAAAAGCATTTTATCCCCAGAGACGGAATAAAAATGACAAATTCTATTACAGCACAAAATCCTTACTAATCTATGCATCTCATTTTCTTTTTATTCGCAAATAAGCTCAGTGGCAGAATAGACTGAACTCTCGAAAAAAAAGGAGAAACACTTCTTCATTTCATAGTACATTTCGCTCGTCGCTTCGTCCGAAATTAATATGAAATTTAATTCAGTATACCGTCGTGTCGTTCGTTTAATCTCCTTCCTTCGGCATCTCTAATTAACAAGGTTATTTTGGCGGCTTATTCTGCATTAATGTGTCTCGAAAAGAAATTCAAGAGACAAAAAATTCAGTCGCTTGAATAATCGTGAATAATTGCACCCATTCCGCCGAGGGCATAGCAGCCGGGGGTAAATCGTTTGTTTACTTTGCGAACCCATTTTGAAACGGGAAAAATAGACCCGTCCGCTGAAGCGGTTTAATAGGCCTTATTATTTTAATGTACCTATGCTTAACGAATTAAGTAATCACTAATCATTGTCTCATTCAATTTGAATTAACCACTGTGCTTTTCGGTGAAGGAAAACATCGTGAGGAAGCCTGCACGCGTCTGAGAATTAATTCAAAGATGTGTGTGAAGTCCCCAATCCACACCGGGTCCGCGTCGGGACTATAGCCCAAACCTTCTCGATCACGAGAAGGTTTGGGCTATAGTCCCCTCGAGAGAGGACCCCATCAGAGAGGAGGCCTGTGCCCAGCAGTGGGACGCAAATAGGCTGTAGTAGTAGTACCTAGTAGTAAGCATTGTCATGCTCATGTCTCACCTTATGTTAGAAAATAAAACAAGCAACAAAGTTTCTAATAAAACTAAATAAACTAAATCTGTCGCTGAAGTTACGATACACACCCGCTTAAAATTTAATAAGGAGATAGTTGGAGTGCCTGGGAAGGAAATAGGCTGTTTTTATCCCAGAAGCTAGTATTACATACATAGCGTATTTAAGACCTTACTAGTTTCAAGTCCTAAAACTACATTTAACAGCAATGAAAACGGGTCACTTTGTATTGAAAAACCCTATACAAGGTGACCCGTTTTCATTGCTGTTGGGTGTAGTTTTTCCTTTTTCAAATGTGTTCTCAGACCTTCTCGCTACTCGTATGGGTATCGATTATACAGTAAACTTTGCTTTTTCCGCTTTTACTAAACAAAAAAAACGAGGTCTTGAATAATAGCTTGCCATTCCGAAAGCGCTGGTTCCCGAAGTAATCTCCAAGTTACTTTAGTACGAGCATGAAATAAACATTGAGATGTTTTATTATAATGAGTTCGTAGCATTCTATCTGCGCCCTTATGACGCCATTAATAAATACCTACTTGGTTGCTTTGATATAGCAAATTTTTCGGTTTTCTGTGAATTCTTTAGAATAAAATAACTCAAAGTAACGAACTGACATTCTAAAAGAATTTGATTAGGACTAAGATAACTCCAATAATCAATAACCCTCAGTGTTAGTTAAAGCAACATTTACTTTATTATTTTTAGTTCCATTACTTCTCAGAACCTTAAAGAGATTGCGAAATGAAATTTTAGAATGTACTTTCTAGAAGTTACAGACTAATTAAATCTAAAATGGCGACCTTGTTATCTGCATCGTTTGATTGTTTTTGTCAACGTAGACAATTTAACGCGGTCACGGTATAAAATTTTGTACGGATTCACTCTCTTTGCAAACCAAATATCGAATATGTGTTTTTCTTCCTGTACATTGTTGAGTTTTTCATTTGTTAGGAATTTATTTACAGTGACAATTGTTTTTTTTTATATCGACAATTTCAACTTAGAATTGTCGATATGATTTATTATGACGGCTTTTACGTCACAACTATTTCTTTGGAATAGAAGCATTTCTAAGAAGCCCCTTGAAATAAATAGTCGTGCGTAATGGAACACCAGTCCTAATTGGACTCGTAAACATGATTTCATGTTAGATAAAACTACATTACAGTACATTTACAGATCAGATCATTATGATCGTTTGGAAAACCTATGTGAGTTATTGAAACGGCAATTTTCCTACGATAAAAGGGCAGTGGTAATTAATAAAATACATAGATAACCTGATATCAGATATGAGATATCTTAATTTAATTTGATCTCTCAACTACATAACATACAACCGTTAGCCAAATTCGTGTTATTTCAAACGTCAACTAATTAATACCGACTCGCTTACTTTGTAAGGTGGAACAATTATATTCCGTATACAAATGAAGTCATTGTGGGAATGTGCTAAATTCCGAGTTCAGAGGGGGAAAGGGTATTTGAAATATAATATAGCAATTAATCTAATGAACCTTAGCAACCCCCTTGTTATTGCGTGCTTCGCTTAAATACCTAGGTACTCTTAGTTATATGATAAACATTGTGTCCACTCGCGACTTCATCCGCATGGGATTCGATTATAACGTTCCCGGAGGAACCACATGCATTTTTCGGGGATAAAAAGTAGCCCATGTTTCCCCGGGACTCGAACTATCTCCAAAGCAAATTATCGACATCAAAATCAGTCCAATTTTTAAAGAGTAAAAATTTTACAGACAGACAGAGACATTATCATTTATAATATTACTAGCTTCTGCTCGCGACTTCGCCCGCGTGGAATTTGGTAATCGCGTTGTCGCGAGAACTGCGTTTTTCCGGGATGATAAACAGCTGTCCTTTCCCGCGACCCCAACTATCTCCATACAAAATTTCATCCAAATCGGTTCAGCGATTGAAGCGTGAAGAAGTAACAGACAGACAGAGTTACTTTCGCATTTATAAAGAAATAGAACTAAACCGAATTTTACTCGCCGTAATTGGTCAAAGTTGCTTTCGTGGATGGCATTTTGATATACACAACCGATGGTTCACGTATAGAAAATCCAATTAACTTGTAATCTAATCAGTGCCAAGAAATGACAGAAGCGATGAAAGACTTTTGCGTAACGAGGTAATAACGAACGCTGCCTTGTTTCCTACATTATGACACGGATGTAATAAAGTCAGCCTGTAAGTTTACACATGGGTAATATTATTAGAGACGTCTTACTTAATAGGCTTGCTTGTATGGGTTTCTCAATTTAAGATAATTGCTTAACCTAAGCCTAGTAAAAATTGTTCGATATTTCTAGTTAAGCATTAGGTTTCCAGTTCCCTTAGGATCGAATTCGTCACTCGCCCTTTTTACCTCTCTTATACAACTATTACATAAACTACCTTTTTTCCAGACATTGCGAATCGTGTAAATACTTTGTATTTTCGTTTTTGTCTGTCATTGCGAAGAAAATGTACATCTTTCTTTCTTGATATGAACTGCAGAGAACAACAGTTACGCAATAAATTCATTTAAGCCAAAGATATTGCCGACCGTAAATTCACTTGGTTCCCAGAGATCGTGAAGTTTTTACATCAGTTCAAGTTGCCGTGTTATAATGCAAATGAGTTTTGTAACTTGGCCGTCTTAAATCTTCAGCAGTTTCGTGGTAAGTCGTGACAGGTTTAATCTTACGGGGTTTTGGTGTAAATAGACCGGTGCCCAGCTATAGAAGAATACAACTTAGAAAGGGCGCGGCGAAGCACTTAAGGCCGTTCCCTGACCCAACATCGTCAAATTGCTCATGTAAGATCATACTTTTCTAAGAAATGTAAAAAGTAAAAAAAAAAATGAAAAAAACATATGTTATATTTGATTATAATTGTCATCCTTACATTGACAGCTTTCGTGACACGTTTCACGAAACTTCGCTCGATACCAATTAATTCCAAAGTAACCTCTAACTCGGACCTTTAATCCAACTTTACTCCAGTTTACTATATCAAACAGTATAAAACTAAATATAACAGAACAATTATCCATATTATATGCATATATTGAAAGCTTATAATTGCCATGTTTTTATACGGTATTTTTATAGAAATTAAAACGTGTTAAATACTAACTAAATCGAGCGTTCTGTGCGTAGCGCTTTCTCTTTCACTCGTTGCACGAGTGACAGTAGCGGCTGAGCTGGGTATAGGAACGGCCTTAAGCTGTTGATGCAGAGTCTGTTATTGCTTAATTCGCCTTCTAAGTTGTGTCGTTCTATAGCTGAGGTTTAAAGTGACTATAGACACTGACTCGCGTAAAGTGAACTTTACTCGTATGGTGTTACGGAATTTGTAGTGTGCTAGGGTTGTGAGGTTATTAAATAGAAGAAGTAGTTTCATTACTTAAGAATTATTTATGTTTCCTTGTAAACAATAAATTAAAACTAATCACGGTCGAAGCGAAAAATGTCAAACGACTTTTAATCAAAATGGAATGTCTAAAATTCCTGGAAAAAAACAAAGAAAAGGATTAGGTAGTTATTTTTCTAAGCTTAAGTACACATTGTTTTCGTAGCAGAAAAAAAAAAACATCTTCATGAAGATCTGTAAATAGAAAACCATGATTATTCTTTTTTTTCCATGATTGAACTTTTTTCGTTACCGGACCTATATTTCCAACAAAATAATAGTGTGACAACCATTTCATTTGTCGAAAGCTATTATAAATGAAAGCGATCAACTAAGTAGTATGAATAGTTCAAATTACTGTGATGACTTCGATAACTGTAATAACACTTCATATTTGTCGCGAGCACAGTGAACACGGTGTCGAAGATTATTCCAGACACATGTAGTAGGAAAACGATTCCAGGAGGCGCATAAAATATTTTATGTCCAGAAACAAAACTTGATTTTGGTGGGCTGTTTAGGTATATCTATCTATAATAGGGTCAATCAAAACGTTGTCACGATATTTTTACCCACAGAATCAGCTATCGATTCTAAGCGTGTTTATTGATTTTTTTCGAGTTATTAAAAATAATATTTAGTATGGCCCAGTATAAGATTGATGGTGTGAGTGACCTGAATCCCATACCATTTTTTTACCATCTCAAAAAAAAAATTTGGGAAAGATGCTTAGAATCGATAGCTGACGGGTGCCCGAACAGCTCGGGCACCCGTTTGGCCTTCGTTATAAAGAGGCGTTATTAGCATATTGGAACTTATTTTCTAATGTCAGTTTGCTCCATATATTTTGCCATATTCTGTTAGGCACTGTTCGTCCATATGTTATTACTTATTATAAATCAATGGATAATAACCATTAAAATATCAAAAAATTACACTCGAACATATTATGATGATTTGAAATCTGATTTGCTCCCGCTATTCCGCAATTGACAGCTCACGTCACGCATGACTGTAATTAGGCGGTACGAAGTTTGCCGGGTCAGCTGACGCATAATAAAGCATAATAATACTTCGTGACGAATGGGTGATCTTCGTTTTACTCTCGTGTCAAGTTCATTTTTCTGGAACCCGATGAAAACGCCACTGTTCGATGAGAAATTGAATTTCAAATTCCTATTTCCTTTCGCAGATGGCTTTTCGAGTTTTATTGACGTTGATTTACACGCTGAGAAAATGCTTGGAACAGATAAGTAAATTTGAAATTGTGAATTTTCAGGTAAACGGACCGTTTTGTATTTTAAACGCATCTCTGGAGTTAAACCGTTCGAAGTAAACAATTCAGATATTCATCCTTTATGTCGTTATTTAATTTATTTAATTATCAAAGCCGCGACATCACTTCGAAATATTATTAATTTCTCCCCTTGCCATTAAGCTAAGATTAAGTAAGTCGAGGCATCCGACTCAAAAACAAAATCTTGTTTTCCCTGCATTAACATTCAGAGTAAATTGAAAAAAAGATCGCAACGCAAAGGAATGATAGGATTTCGTGCTCCCTTTGAGTAATCACAAGCTTATTTTTTTTTATTTCTTTTGTGTTTCATTATTTTTTATTACTTCATTTGGATTAGTTAAATTGGTTACTGGAAAGGTAGGGAAGTTCCTTCTCCACCAGTTGCAGCTATTTTAATGTGCATTTTATTTAATCATCTTGGCACTCATTTGTTTTATTATTGGCACCTTCCTATATATTATGTTACTGAAGCCGTGGTGGCGTAGTGGTTCGACCTACCGCCTCTCATGCAGAGGGTCGGGGGTTCGATTCCGGCTCGCACCTCTAAGTTGACTTAAATTTGAATTTACAACTGATCTTTTCGGTGAAGGAAAACATCATGAGGAAACCTGCAGGCATCTGCGAAGCAATTCAAAGATGTGTGTGAAGTCCCCAATCCGCACTGGGCCCGCGTGGAGACTATAGCCCAAACCCTCTCGTGATGAGAGGAGGAAGTATATATTATGTTATATTTGTATACGAAGTTGTGCGACTTCGTCTGCGTGGAATATAAAAGTGCCGATAACTTTTCTCTTTTAATTAAACGTATATGCCATAACATTTTCATTAACCTAATAGGTACCTACATTACTTTGTAGAAAATGATCCTGCGAAGCGTCGCAAATCTGACATACCTTCAAAAATATAAGCAGATGAGGAACGTGTAGGTAACGTGTATGTGTCTCTTGCTCATAAAATGTGGATTGTAGAGAGTATACCAACCCCCTAATCTATACTAATAATGAGTCAATATACTCGTAAGAAGTCGCGTCTGAAACTTGAAAATTAAAAGAAACTATCAAGTCGAGGGGATCATAAACGATACTGAACACAAAATAACGATGTTTAAAAAAAAATACTGTATGTATGTATTTATATATGTCTAGATTTAACTCGAAAACTACTGGTCGGATTGTAACCAAATTTGCTATGGGGGTAGTTTATAACACTGTTCAACATATAGGCTACTTTTTATCCCGAAAAAACGCATAGTCCTCGCGGGAATGCTATTTCCGAATCCCACGTGGTTGAAGTCGCGGGCAGAAGCTAGTGTTTAAAATAAAACGTCCGTACGGTCTCAAAATTAAACATAAACTTGAATGCCTTATGCGTCACAAAGCCTGGCAGTAATTCGCAAAATTTTGTTTATCTTGAAACCTAGACCCCAAGTACATACAGAGCGAGCAAAAGGTACGCAGTACTTAAGTACCTACCTAGGTGACACGACAAAGAATAGCGAGCAAACAGAGGCGACACCCGCAAGCATGGAACGGCCGTGCACAATACAATTTTCTCCGTCGAAAGCCTTTACACAATACAGTTACTGTGTTGGACGGTGCTCACAATACGTGTCGTCCTTTTCAGGTCATTTCCAGCTGTATACAGCAAACAAATAATTATGCCGACGCTTTCTAGTCACACGTGCAATAAAGCCTTTTATTTACATCTTTGTGCTCACACATGATATAACTATGTTATGGTAATGTGGTTCGGTTACATTCCGAAAAACTTTTTGTTTAAAAACACAGTCTTGTTACTAAGTTACGTTATACTAAGATTCTGTCCGCGACTTCGTCCGCGTTGAATTCGTCAATAGCGTTCCCGCGAGAACTATGCATTTTTCCGGGATAATAAGTACCATAATAAGTATCGGATTGAACCAAATACCAAATTTGGTTCAATCCGACTAGTCGTTTCGAGTTAAATCCGGACATACACACATACATTACATACACATATATCTACGTACAGATTTTTTTTTGTGTTCAGTTTCTGTACATATATACGTTAAGCTAATTATTGTATTGTTATTATTTAAAATATGTTTAGTACCTAGTTTTATTATTGTATTAGTATTTATAATTATAGTAACAGTCTTATTACTCAAATTACAATCGCCTCCTATTACAAAGTCAAACACACCGTGAAAACGTAGAATGTAACATGTCTCGCCAAATCGTTTAAAATATAAAATGAGCCAGTTTGTTTTGAGCCTATTAAAACCTACCTACCATGAGAAACGATCTACATAATTGGTAGCCCAAAATAATATTCGCGTAGCAGTCTGATACAAGATACACATTCACAAACATGTATTTGCTCTCAAATACAATATAAATAAATTATGAGCATGCAAATAGTCTATCATTAGTCGTAGGTTCTGACTGGATTCGGGTTGCTCCATATACTGATTATATATACCTACTTATTTATTGCGTTTTAAGCTAATTCGAGTCTATTGCTTTGGTCCTATTCTCAGACCTACTGAACATACACTCTAAATTTCATAAGAGTCGGTCAAGCCGTTTCGGAGGAGTTTGGTTACAAACACTTTTACAGGAGAATTTTATATAGATAGATGTTCCTTAAGTTGTCACTAATATAAATATATATACGGCGTGGTATTACTTTAAACTGGTTTTTTCTGCATAACTTAAATTTTCACCTATCCTCGCACATTTCACGTCCTTGGGATATTTTAAAATTTTAAATTGTAATTTGTAGTTTCTAATATTTTTCTCAGACTGAATATAAAACTACTCAAGTAGGTGTTACATTTCGATTCAGCTGGCGAGTTAACGCTTCAATGAACTCCTTGAAATTACAAGCCTCATGAATCAGGTTCAGAAATTCTCGACAAAATATGCTCGAATAAATATACCCTTTCAGAATGTCAAGACGAATTAAGATAGGTACGTAACTTAAATGTTCTAAATATTTTGACAGAGGATATTATTATTCATATTTATATTTTATTAATCCATACCTATCCATATCCATATTAATATTATAAATGCGAAAGTAACTCTGTCTGTCTGTCTGTTACCTCTTCACGCTTCAACCGCTATACCGATTTGGATGAAATTCGGTATGAAGATAATTGGAGTCCCGAGAAAGGACATATTTCATCTCGGAAAAACGCATAGTTCCCGCGGGAACGCGATAACCGAATTCCACGCGGTCGGATGCTAGTAGTACTTATAAGCTAATATACCTATGTACACCATAGGCCAAAAGTATGAGAAATAAGCTTATATAAGACAAGTAGAAAACTGTGATTTTTACAGAATAATAGTGTTATTTCAAAACGCATCAATTTATTATTATTATTATTTAAAAAGCACCACCAAACAATCTCAACGCATAGTTGATGGCTGTCTCAGCACGCACACATGTGTAGAGTGTTGGTGGTGCTTTTTAAATACATTGAAGCGTTTTGAAATGTGAAGGCGCGGGACTTTAGATAGTAGAAGATCTCTACGACAGAGTAATAATTATTGACCGGTTTCAACCAATTAAGAGGGTTTATCCTGAAAGTTGGCAACGTCGCATATAACTGTCAAATGTTTCGCTGTTTTTATTAATTTCTCAATATTACTGAATTAAAATAGAAGTTATCATTCTATGATTGAATGACGCGTCTCGTTTTATATTTGTTGGTTAGGCATTCAAATGATAAGATAACATTAAAATGCATGGAAAATGCGATAGAAAGTTTTCAAAAGATAGTACTTCCATAATCCTAAAAAAATTGTGTTCCTATGATAATTGTTGCAATCCATACTTAATGTTTTATTCAACCACAGAGCGATAATTCATGTTTTCATTCAGTAATATTCAGAAATTAATGAAAACAGCGATATATTTGAGAACTATTTGCAACGTTGCCAACTTTCGGAGTAAAACTTCTTAAACAACGAAAGACAAATAATAGTTTAAAGATATGCCAGATAATGAAATATCTTCAATTCTTACAATAACATTTGAATGTTTTTAGATTAAAATGAACCTATAATAACCAGAAATCTAAGTGCTATTAAATTCTGCTATTTACATCAAAATCATAGCCCTAATTGCTAAGAAAAAACTTTAAATCTCAGCTACCTACTTTTTTTTCTTTTCTAGCCTATGAATGTCCCACTGCTGGGCAAAGGCCTCTTCCGTGACCTTCCAACTCCCTCTATCCTCGGCCATTGTAGGCCAGTTGTTGTTGAACGTGTCCAGGTCGTCCCGCCACCTCCGCCTGGGCCTGCCGCGCCGTCGCTGAGCGTTCTGTGGCGGCCACTGAGTAGCAATATGAGCCCACCTTTCTGGTTGCATACGACAAACGTGTCCGGCCCAGTCCCACTTGACCTTGGCGGTTTTGTGGCTTACGTCGGCTATTTGTGTTTGGGAGCGCAGCGGCAGCGTGGTGTTCCGAACACGATCTGTTCTTCTAACACCTAGAATGCTACGCTCTATAGCCCTTTGGCAAACCTTCAACTTGGACTTTTGAGACTCGGTAAGGGACCATGTCTGAGCACCGTAGGTTAGGACAGGTAGTATACACACATGTCGACGAGTTTTCGCTTGAGTGTCAGCGGGAGGTTGCCCTTCATTAGTTCTTTCATGGACCAGAAGCTACCTACTATCTTTACTTATTTTCTACGAGCTTTTACCCACGACTTCGTCTGCAGGGAATTTAACACTATATTTCCAAAGCCCTTTTTCCAGGATACTTTTAAAATATTTTCCGGGATTACGGGATTCCCGGGATTACAGGATTTGTGGGATTCCCGAGATTTCTATCCAAAGTCCTCTTCCGGGGTCCCTCTTATGAGATTTCCCGGGCTTTCCGGGATAGTAAGGTAGCCTACAGCTTATTCCAGGTTACAAACTATCTGTTTGTCAAATTTCATGCAAATTGGTTGAGCCGTTTTAGCTTGATTGAGCAACAAACATCCAAACACACGCAAACTTTCAGCTTTATTATAAAGTAAGATAAAATAAGATTCAATACAGATTCATACAACAAGCTCGTATAAACGACGTTTTCCAGTAAGTAAGACTTATATCTCCGTGCGAAGGGTGTTATTCAATTTAGCCGTAGGATTTCTTAAGAAATAAGCCCCGGTAACATTTATGTTAGAATTTTCCTTCAGACTTCTGCAATGGTATGAAGTTAACTCGAAATTGTAATTTTTACTTTGGAAGCGATTCATTGGATTTACCGCAAATGACAACGTGACACTTAAATTAAATTAAAATGAAAAATAATTTGTTTTTATCCATACTAACATTATACCTAAACGGGAAAGTAACCCTGTCTGCTACACTAACCCTGCCTGTGTGTCTTATTTTTTCAAGCTGGAACCGCTAGACCGATTTAGATGAAATGTGGTATGGAAGTTTCTACGAGAACGCAACTACCGAATTCAGGCAGAAGTTAGTTTCTTATATTTTGGAGATAATGCAGAGTAGCAACACAGTGTGGATTAGGCGTTTTCTTTTACCTTGTTTTGCTGATAACTGATAACACACTGAATCATAAATGAGAAAAGGCGTCTCTTAGAACTTTTCTTTTGCTGTTGCTATATTGTCGAATGAGTTTACGCATACCAACGGCCCCGGGGGGCAAGGTGGTTATGTGGGACTCACCGACCAGAGTGGCCGGAATACTCTGGAACTCCAGCGATTCTCCTCCGCGCTGTGTGCGCTCGGGCTACAGGTTCGCTTTGGAGCATTCTACTGCAGCCCTCTCAGCGGGGGAGGCCGTTCCCTGACCCAGCATCGTCAAATTGCTCATATATAAGATCATACTGTTCTAAGAAATGTTAAACGTTAAAAATGTGAAAAAAAACATGTGTTAAATTTGATTATATCATCCTTAAATTGACAGCTTTCGTTACACGGTTCTAGAAACTTCGCTCGATACAATTGAATTCAAAAGTAACCTCTAACTCGGACCTTTAATCCAACTTTACTCCAGTTTGTTACATCAAACAGTGTAAAACTAAACAAATCAGAAAAATTATCTAAATTATTTGCACAGCCACACAGCTTTATAAATGTCATGTTTTTAGACGGTATTTTTATAGAAATTAAAACGTTAAATACTAACTAAATCGGGCGTTCTGTGCGTAGCGCTTTCTCTTTCGTTGCACGAGTGACAGTGACGGCTGAGCTGGGTATAGGAACGGCCTTAAGCGCACCGGGAGAATTTGGGGGCACTCAATCTCCAGGGGACTCAGCTGTTAGACGACAAGCCCCCCCGACCCAGCCGCCCGGTCCGCTAGGTCGGAATGGCTATCCCGGCCAGAGGGCATGCCACTAAACCATTGAGTCCTTACATGAGTTTGCCGTATTAGTCCATTGCTTTAACACCACAATATTAGTACACCAATTTTTTTTGGTATTATTTCTTTAAGCAGACGCTAAATATTTGGTCCCTTGGCCTTATACCTACCATCATTTGGTATAATATTAGTATAATATTATAAATGCGAAAGTAACTCTGTCTGTCTATCCGTTACCTCTTCACGCGTCAACCGCTGGACCGATTGCGATGAAAGGCATGGAGATAGTACTTTTTATCCCGGAAAATTGCATAGTTCCCGCGGGAAGCGTTTACCGAATTCCATGCGGGTGAAGTCGCGGGCGGAAGCTAGTAAAAATATATAATCCGTCGATTAAAAGTCTAGTGTGCAATTTGTAATTTAGTATGTCCTTTGTTTCAGATGTAACTGAGCGTCATCAAAAAAAATGTCCTTACGAATATCGATAACACAGAGAAGGATAGATGGATGAAGTGTCCACTGAGGTAGAGAGAGAAAAAGTGAAAATGTCGGTTCGAGCCAGCGTGGGTTAAATCGAGAAAAATATGGCGACCAAAGGTTTCGCCGGCGAAGTGATTGGCTTTTTCCTGGCAGTGGCTTTCTGCATCATATGCCCGGAATATGGTAAGTTGAGAAATAATTTTCTAGTATTACTTATAATTAGAGTACCTGGTTTGGGTTATTAAGCCGTGGTGGCCTAGTTGTTCGACCTACCGCTTCTAATGCAGAGGATCAGGGGTTCGATTCCAGCTCGCACCTCTAAGTTAACTTATAAGCGAAATTCCATTTGAATTTACCACTGAGCTTTTCGGTGAAGGAAAACATCGTGAGGAAACCTACACGCTTCTGCGAAGTAATTCAAAGATGTGTGTGAAGTCTCCAATCCGCACTGGGCCTGCGTGGGGACTAATAGCCCAAACCCTCTCGTCATGAGAGGATGCCTGAGCCCAGCAGTGGGACGCAAATAGGCTGTAGTAATAGTAATAGTAAAGTACCTGGGTGACCGAGCTTTACTACTACAGCCTATTTGCGTCCCACTGCTGGGCACAGGCCTCCTCTCATCACGAGAGGGCACCAGCTTTGCTCGGATGAAAATAGCTAAAATCGAGTTTTGTCATATATGGGACCTAGATTGATTTGTCGCCCCCGTAAAATAAGGCTGGTAGAAAAACTTTAAATTTTCGTGGATACTTTTACCTATAAACTATAAAAAATAATGACAATACGTAGGTAAGCGTATGACCACACGGTAGACCCGGCCTATTTAAGAGGGTTTACTCCCAAAGCTGGCAACGTCGCAAATAGCTGTCAAATATTTCATTGTTTTCATTAATTTATGAATATTACTGAATGAAAATATGAATTGTCGCTCTATGGTTGAATAAAACCTTAAGTATGGATTGCAACAATTATCCTGGGAACATGAAATGTTTAGGATTACGGAAGTACAGTCAGCAGCAGAAGTAGATAAGCTGTCCAGGTGTTCAAAATGACTTACACACGCCCTTAACGTCTTAAGGATAAGGTCGTGTGTAGGTCATTTTGAACACCTGGACAGCTTATCTACTTCTGCTGCTGACTGTACTATCGTTTGAAAACTTTCCATCTCATTTTCCATGCGTTTAATGTAATCTTATCATTTGAATGCTTAACCAACAAATATAAAACGAGACGCGTCATTCAATCATAGAATGCTAACTTCTTCTTAAATTCAGTAATATTGAGAAATTAATGAAAACAGCGGAACATTTGACAGCTATATGCGACGTTGCCAACTTTCAGGATAAACCCTCTTAAAAGCACGATTTCGACCACACTTCGAATGAAGTGTCAATGTTTGCGTGCGAGAACGTCTATTTGTGTGCGTGCGAGGATGTCTGTACCATTACGCGGGCCAACGATTCACTCGCCATCTCCGGATGGAAATAAATGACGGTACAGGTTTACACAACTTCGAAGGCGTGTGGATTGAGCAAAAATAGACTCTGCATCAACGGCTTAAGTGCTTCGTCACGCGCCTTCTAAGTTGTGTCGTGCTGTAAGTCGAGTTGGGCGCGAGTTGCGCGCGGGCTAGATTCAGGACCAGGCGGGTGATTCCGTGGCCATTCTGTACGTAGTACAATTAAATATTCTGTGTTATGACTGTCACGCCATTGTAAAATCATTTATAATTCACACGTATAATAATGTCTGTATTATAAAGGATGTTTATAATGCGGCTTTTAAAATTACAATTAAATAAGGACTGATTTTTCAATCGTCAGATAAAATTTGGTTACAATATTCAGCTCTCCATATGATAAATTTACTACATTTGTTCAAATTAAAAAGGGCTTAACTTGTTACCACAGACTTTGTGATAAACTTTACAAATAAATGCGTGGGTCAAACGTGTAATTTCTCCACAAAGACCGAGAAAGGCTGCAAATTGTTCACAAACCTAATTACCTTCGACTGAGCCTGAAATTTCGACCCACAAAGTTCCTTTCCATCGTTTACTAACAAATTTACCGGTTGCAAAACTAGTTTTCCACGAATTTTGACGTCAGACTGGTTGAACTTTTATTCGTATCGTTATTGGTCGAATAAACAATAGCACAATTGAATTTTGTGACTCGTTGTGTAAATTGCGAGCGTCTGTCTAGTTTAGTGATGAACAAATTGATTGTGACATTTGAATATGACAAATTAAATTGCAATCTGTGCGGACGTCGCACGCAACTAAAATATTTCACGCATAAATCCACAACACGTTGTTGGTATTAACAAAAATCCACAATTTACTCACTGCGCCGTAAAGTTTGGGAGTGTTGTTTTGCTTTATGCTGTTTGCGGCTCTGGATGCTCTCGTGATGCGTACGAACACTCTCATTACCCGCTACGAAGTCAAAAAATCTTGCTTTTTCACAGTTTTATTTTCTCTGTGCTGCTCGTGAGAATACATATAATATGTAGTATGGATGAAAATAGCTAAAAACGAATTTTCCCATATATGAGACCTGGCTAGATCGATTTCTCACCCCCGTAAGCCCCTATATTCCAAATATCATCGAAATCGTTAGAGCCATTTTCGAGAACGCGATTACAAATATATACACCTACTAGCTGACCACGCGGACTTCGTACCGCCTTCGTTTTTTTTTTTAAGTTTGTAATAGTACATTACTACAGAAGCCGGGTAGTTACGAGGCCGACAACTTCCGTTCCCCGCCGGTGTATGTATACTATGTATAGTGCTTTTCTCAAACATGCAATGAAATAAATAAATAAAACAATATTTTTATATATAATATTTTTTATCTTTTTTACATAAATAAAACTGCGCTACCTATGTAGCAAATATTGTTCATGTTTTTTTTAACCATAGAGTAAATATTGCTTGTAGCTTTTTTTAAATGACGGAATGCCAAGATTCTGTGTCACAAATATATCAAAAGGAAATTTTTAAAAAGTGAGTTGCCGGCCTAGGCCTGCAACGTTTGTATGAAATTTCATTATAGACTAATTGTCTAGCGGTGCCTGAAACGTGATACTTCCCAGGCTAATAAGAAGAACATAATATCAATATTTCATTGCATGTTTGAGAAAAATAGGTTACATCCTATTCTCAGACCTACTAAACATACACTCAAATCATAAGAATCGGTCGAGCCGTTTCGGAGGAGCTTGGTTACAAACACCATGACACGATAATTTTGTATATTAGATATAATATACAAAATATTGCTCGTTTAATAGTATTTGCGGTAAATATATTCTAAATATAGCTAGTATCTCGGGTAAGCCAATCACCCCTCTCATTTTATAGTGCTATTTATACTTGCCTATCCTGTCCTACGTGACGCATGACGTCACTCCGCGCTGACCCATCGATTCTATGGGTTAGCGCGGTATTGGTTGACTTATATCCCACGTCCCACTGTTATAGCTGCAAGCATATTTGAATTTTCGCATTGTCAACAAAACTCCAAAAATCCTATTCGGTACACAGCAAAATAAATCATATTTCGCTGGCAGAGGCATTCATGCGGTGAAGAAAAACAGATAGAATTTTACTTTACAATCAAGTCACGTTCACGGCTAGGACTTCATAGCTGCAGTCGCGAAATAGTTGTTTAGATGTGGGAATAAGGAAATACACCGTTCGCGCTATATGGAGTCTTATTTGCTATCAGCTAAGGAGCATGTTGCACTTGAAGATGTTTATTGACAGTTGGTTATGCAACACGGAGGTCGCCTGAAGTAAAAGACATTCCAGGGTAATAATTTTTTGTTTGCTTCTCTTATCATTTAAGGGGGCACTGCTATAAATATCGTATACGTAAGTCATTACGGAGGAATTTCCTTTTCTCATTAGTCACTCTGTCTAAAAGTCAATATAAACAACAGAGTTTATTGACTCCGTTAATTTGTTGGACAGTATTCGCCACTCAGTATTCATTGAATAAATAAATACTCACCGCTTCAATGGAAAGCTGCTTCTTAAAAATGCATCACAGCTGTCTAGATCGATGGAAACCTTTTCTTTTAAACCACTAATGGCTGAGAAAATTGAATATTGATTTGAAAACGTAACTTTGGTAATAGTCCCCACGCGAGCCCAGTGCGGATTGGGGACCTCACGCACTCCTTAAATGACGTCGCAGATACGTGCAGGTTTCCTCAGCTTTCCTTTACCAAAAGCTCAGTGGTACTCGCACTTAAATAAACTCGGAGCTGCAAGCCGGATTTGATCCTGGACCCTCTGCATGGGAGGCGGTGGTCAGTAATCACTAGGCTACCACGGCTACGGCACATGTGTTAACATGACAGATCAAACTGCGGTAATTATAAACTAAACGAGCCTAATCGCGGTCCAGCGGCGCCATCTATTATTCAGCCGAGGTATTCCAGAGCCTGTACTGGGTTGGTACTGGGCTTGTACATTTACCTGCCTTGAATTTCATACTAAACATTGACCTCCTTTTAACCCCCTTTAAGGATGATTTTCGGGATAAATAGCCTATTAAAACCCACTATCATAGTATGTACCACCACCTACTACTATCATACCTACCATCATAGGTACATTATCATAGGTCATTACTACCTATTATCATAGCTCTATGTCCTCCCTCGAATTCTCTCCATACCACACATTCAGATCTATTTTCACATAGTTTGTGAGTATCATAATTGCATCTATCGAGCCTACTATAATAATTATGTTGCTTATAAAAATTAGAAGCCGTGGTGGCCTAGTGGTTCGACCTACCGCCTCTCATGCAGAGGGTCGGGGGTTCGATTCCGGCTCGCACCTCTAAGTTTACTTATGTGCGAAATTCAATTTGAATTAACCACTGTGCTTTTCGGTGAAGGAAAACATCGTGAGGAAACCTGCACGCAACTGCGAATGAATTCAAAGATGTGTGTGAAGTCCCCAATCCGCACTGGGCCCGCGTGGGGACTATAGCCCAAACCCTCTCGTGTTGAGAGGGGGCCTGTGCCCAGCAGTGGGACGCAAATAGGCTGTAGCAGTTAGCAGTAGCAGTATAAAAATTACCTAAAGTATTCTAGAGCTAAAGTATTCTAGAGAAAATAAACATCATTTTTTATACTGTCGTGTAGACATGGACGTTTATTTCTCAATATCAAATTACAGCATATTTTACATATATATAAATATAAGAGAATTTCACATTGAGATTGTCAGAAAGAATAAAAAATAAAAATAAAATAAAAATCAGGAATAAAATGTAATGACGGCGATCGTTTCAAGTTGTCATTTCGCACTGTACGATGTGTCAGCAACACTGCAAAGGCTCATTTGAGATTCTGGCAGCTGTTTGATAGTTTTTTCGCGCATTTTTTTGACGGAAAATGCTAGTGTAATGCTTCGCAGACATGTTTCGCGGTTCGCTGACGTTTTGACGATTCCATGTTTTTATTTTTCATAGCTACCAGCTATTTATAGGGGAGTCAGAGATTTTTTGTTTGAAATAATATTTATAACTAGCTTTTCCCCGCAACTCCGTATGCGCAGAAATATTAAAAAGTAAAATCCCGATTTTTCCCGATCTCTTGGGAATTTTGCAAAATCCTTTCTTAGCTGATGCCTACGTCATAAAATCTACCTGCATGCCAAATTTCAGCCCGATACGTCCAATGGTTTGGGCTGTCCGTTGATAGATCACTATGTCAGTCAGTCAGTCACCTTTCAGTTTTATATATTTAGATTTAGCTATCTTGACTATATTAACTTGTTTCTGTCCGCGTCTTCTCCCGGGAATTTAGTTATTGCATTGTGGTGGTGGTGATGACTAGAATAAAAATCTCACAAAGGAATGTTATATGATAGAATTTTATTGATGATTTCGATAATTCTCGTTACAACGTTAAAACATCGTTGAATAAGTTTCGCTTTATTCAGTCCGATATTTCCCAGCGGGTTGAACCGTACCCTAATCACACCGCAACAATTTACAACTGAAACTATTTCATTTAAGCCAAATTCCCTTTGGTGCATTTACCTATTGAAAATGATTGAATCGTTGGAAGCGGCAAAGAATTTACTACGTGCTCGCTGAGCACGCAATTGCCTAAGTACCGAATCCGTTACAGCAAAATAGTTTACTAATAAGTTTTTTCAAATATAAATTTTTGGGACACGCTTTTATTGCTGACTTTACTTTTCTTTGTAAATCCTTCATCTACCCTTCAAGACGAATCAAACGAGCCCAAATTCGATGGGTTTACGTAGTTTTATTACGGAGTTCCAGCTCCATCATCATATCAGCTCCACATCATCATAATATTGCATTTACATATTCGTGCAAAATTTCAGCTCAATTGGAAATCGGAAAGTGGGTCCAATTTAACTTGCAAGATTCCATTACATAGTTACATACAGGCCGACCTAATAAAAGCGTGTAATTATAAAAATACAAAGTTCTGTTTTGAACTTTGAATTTTGAAATAAGTGAAAAAAGCCGGACAGACCGGACAATTATAAATATCCCACCAAAACATTGCATTGTAAAGTGAAGCCAAGACAAGTGCCTACGTATTTCTTCTATACTGTACTGTAAACAAAATTATAAGATCTTAGGAGAAGAGTCAAGCTGTGTCATTCAAAAAGTTGAAATAGGGGCCTGGCGGTTCTGTATAAGTGATGTACGCACTCATTATATGGGCTTACATCACACGGTTTAATTTTGTGCCTGTAATTGAATAACGAAACGGACAAGCCAAATATTTCAACTTTTTGAAGAGTATTTTAGGTATTAATAATATCTATAGTATAAAATTTATACTATTTAATAGCTATAAATTCATATGAAACTAGGCATGTTTGATAAACCCTACTCTCTTATCGAACGCTTTAGTTTTCAAATCAAATTAAGAATAACGTAAAAAAAAATGTTACAAGTTAAAAAAATAGTGAAAAAATTTAATCCTTTTTTCCTTTGTTTGGCTACGTTGATTAATAGTAGGCCCAACACACGTTTTTTATCACGCGTTAATGAATCCGACGAAATAGGTCACCGGCGGGTCACTGAGAATACACCCCGCTAGGTATGTGCTTGAAAAATATGGGCGCACTTTTACTATACTTTGTGATGTTTTTGACGTGATGACGTCTTATAAATCGACTAGCTGGTGCCCGCGACTTCGTCTGGGCAGGATTAGTATTTCGAGTAGCTTTTATACACAATATCTATATAAATTATAGCCTATGATGTGTTATCTGATGTATAAGCTATACTTCGTCTGCGCAGGATTAGTATTTCGAGTAGCTTATATACACAATATATTTATAAATTGTAGCCTATGTGTTATTCTGATGTATAAGCTATATTTTTGCAAAGTTTCATTAAAATCCATTCAGTAGTTTTTACGTGAAAGAGTAGCAAACCATCCATACTTACAAACTTTCGCGTTTATAATATTAGTAGGATGAACGCCGGCGGCGCGCACGAAAAAACATGACGCAGTAGTAACGTCCCGCCTGAACCGAGCGCTCAAGCGAGAGCGCGGAATAAGCGATAGAGAGGCACGATCGGCCTAAGCATGACGTTGTTATTTATTTATTTAAACTAATACAAAATGCGAACTTTATGCCATAAGACATTCGATCTCTACCTTTGGGCAAAACAGAAATTGTAGTGTCGATCGCGGTGTAAAAAAAGCCATTAAGCAGTAGGTACACAAAAGATACTTATACTTACATAAAAAAGATACAATAAATATAAAGATAAACGTACTTACTTATTTAAAAAGTTTTCACGTTAAATCATCGTCAGCAAACCGACTTTACAGATGGCCAACTTTTTTTTTTTGTAGCTAAAATCACACGTTACACAAGGAATGATCCCTTCACAATATAGGAACATATTTTATTTTCAGTCTGCACCAATGTCGTGTGCTCACCTTCATTAGCCAAAAAATATATATCCGTGGCCATCGTTTAAGTCAATTGAGAGAGTGCCTAAGACATTATGTATATTTTATACATGTAATGCAAATATATTTTTTTTAAGTATGTGGTTTTTTTTTAAAGAAGGCACCTTGTGTTTGTTGCGGCGCTTGTTCTCAAACAATGGGTCAGGTCAAGGAAGCGCTGGTAAATTCTTTTTCTGACGTGTAAAAGTGCCCCTATGCGGCCAATTTGCTGCATAAATGATTGTTTTTTTTTTAATTTTGAATCGATTAGACGCTACTTTATCGAGGTACTTACTACTACATCAAACGGACATCTTCAAATAACTGTTAATTGAAATTTTATAAAGCCCCTAACATATCTGCGTATACATATAATCCGCTGGCCACTTTTTTAACTGTTTCACCATATAAGATACCTAGCGCTTCTTTATCTTAACCCTCCATACAGCATACTGGTAGGTACATTTTCATAACATTCCCGGAAACTCTGTTCGGCGTCGTCAAGTTCTTTGTTAATAAAAATAAACGATTAATTTGAATCAACCAAACCTTCCTACATTCTTACAATCGACGGTATCTGGAGAGCTAACTAAATCTGGTAGCTAATCAAACAGACTGTTCTCTAGAACACATAAAGTCCGATACAAAAAATCGTAAATAAAAAAATAGAACCGACTTCAAACTCCGACAGCCTGTGAAGTTGGTCTCAAGTTCACTATAAGATAGTCATAGTTTTGGAGCGGTTCACTTGACACCGACTTTACAGGCTGTCGGAGTTTGAAGTCGGTTCTATTTTTTCTTTTTTTTTCGGCTATAGTTTCCAAACATGTGTACGATGGGACGTAAGTCTCACTGTAGTCTTTGAAATTGATGCCAAAATCATAAACATGCTAACAAATTTCGAGGAGTTCCATGGTTTCCATCATCAGAACTAAACCAAATTAAAATGGAATCACTTCGGAGGTACCACCATTCGAATAAAAAAAGAGTCATTGAAATCGGTTAATAATTGACTAAATATGCGTGGTTATACATAAAATATATGTATATACATACGCGTCGACTTGAGAACCTCCTCCTTTTTCTTTTCGTCGGTTGAAAAGTCAGGCTAATCAATACACCCTTTAAAAACTACAGGTCAAACAGTTCAAGTTTTTACTGCAAAGTTAGGTACCCCATTAACCCGTTCTTAGACCCCTCTATCCCGGATTACTTCCGCCAGCGGCACGTGCGCCAGAGTAAATCCAGATCATCACCAGGATTTGAGACAAATTGAAGGAACCGCTCTCGGTGCAGTCTCTGTTAACCGCGGTACTCTATGTGAAATAATCGTGTTCATTCCGAATTTAAAATTCTTTTTTAAAGCTAGCCATTTTGTTTGTAGCAAATATGGCCACTGGCAACGTTCACTAACAGTGAGGGGATTTATTTATTTGTACTTACTTTAATTTTATTCTTTAAAAAAGAAGGAGTGTCGTTTTACTCGCTGACCTGCTGCCTGAAAATAACAGTCCTTATGCACTTGTGTTCCGGTAAAGGGAGGCAGTCGGTGAAATTACCGGCATAGAGGTATTGCATCTTAGGCCTCAGGTTTAGCAACGCATTCGAAATCTTATGGTTTCTTATGTCCATGGGTCACAGTAACCGCTTACCATCAGCTTACCACAAGTGGCCGGCAGCTCGTTTGCCTAACAACAACATAAAAACACATATACCTATTTCAAAATCTTTTTTTAGATGTTGTAAATAAGTCTTCGTACTACCATGTACTACGTAATATTGATTTTCCACGAGAAGGGTTGTTGGTAATTCGATTCCATAGAGGGGAACGGGCTCGTAATATTTTTGCTAACAAAATTTGAGTCACGTTTATAAGCGTGTACCTATTTTAAAATGTAAATCTGAAAGCATGGCTAGAAGCATTTGGGTTATCAGCTTCAAGTTGAATAATAGGTTATTATGATGAAATATAATACTTGGTTTACCAATTCAGGAGTAAGTATCCGGGAATTAAGATGATTAATATAATTATTTTTCTTTTTACTAGGTTAAGCCCAAAAATATTTAAGCCCATAATTATGAACCATATATACACATACCTGTGTTCGAAGATTAAAACTAAAATTTCGCCAGTAACCCGTGCACAAGGTACCAAAGTTAGTTTTGACTTATTATAACACTTTATTGATTCAGGAAATTGTGAAACTAATACGACTGCTCCATATTTCACGGTTTCTTGTTTGATTGCTTTACTACTAGTAATAATTCATGGCCAATTATTTTCGAGGACCCAAGAACATGTACAAATACGTGTACCTTTAATTAGGAAACAAAAATGCTTCTGGTCCATGAAGGAGCTTATGAAGGGCACCTGGGGCTATATTCGAAGCCTTAAATAGGGATCTCCCTGTTCTCTATAGCATCGCTCACGCGTCGCGTGAACTTTAAGCAGCTAGATTTAAAGTTCAACTTGACGCGTGAGCGATCTTATAGGGAACAGGGAGATCCCTATTTAAGACTTCGAATATAGGCCCCATTCCTATTTCACTTAAAAGCAAACTCGTGGACGTGCGCATATCTTGTCTGTCTTAGGGTGGGTTGATTGAAATCGTCCGTTAACTACGCAGCGCTCGTTAAATATTTTACTATGGGCTAGAATGACGTTTCTGTATGGAATGGCAGGGGCCATATTTAACGAGCATGAGTGCGTCAACTGTGCTTGAATCAACGGGCCCTTAGTCTACCTACGGCGACCAATCTTGGTCATTGACTGATGCACAAAAGTCCAACCAGGTTTGCTAAAGAGCGATAGAGTGCAGTAGGTATCTTAGGCATTCGAAGAACTGACAGCTTACGGAACTCTGAACTGTGTTCCAAGATTCAGATTGCCGATTTTGGGGTAGGTACACGAGACTCAAATGGAACTGGGCTGGACAAGTGAAGACGTCTGTCGCCTGCACGAGGACAGATGGGGCAATGTGAAGCTCAGAGGCAAATCTAGACGGAGACGGCGCGACGGCTTTGACCGGTTTAAACCGGATTGTCCAGATCTGGCAAACCACTGGGAGGAGGGGGAAAGAGAAGGGGATGCTTTTGCCCTGCAGTAGGTACTTAGTAAATAAATATTCAAAAAGAATTACTTACCTAAGTTAATTACTACTTCAAAAGAACCTACTTATAAAAGAAACCTACAAAACAACAGTATAGCACGACACAATTAACTTAGAAGGCGCGCGGCGAAGCACTTAAGCCGTTGACACAGAGTCTATAATTGCTTAAACTACGCGCCTTCAAAGTTGTGTAAACCTGTATCTACCTACAAAACTTACCAATACAGAATCATTTCTACGATCACATAAAACTTAGAATGCCATTACGATGCTCGTGAGGTAAGTAGGTTGACCAATAATCATGATATAACGCCCTGGATGAACGTAAGCCGGCACACGCAATATGGTCATTACATACTAGGCGCGTAGCTGTTACTTTTCAATTTTAGCCACTACTTCCATGGCTTTGTCAAAATCAATACATATACATTTCTTCCTTTTTAGGGTTCCGTACCGAAATGGTAAAACGGGACCCTATTACTAAAACTCCACTGTCCGTCTGTCTGTCCGTCTATCACCAAGCTGTATCTCATGAACCGTGGTAGTTAGACAATTGAAATTTTCACAGATGATGTATTTCTGTTAACATAAAAATAACAAGAAAGAATAAAAAACAGAATAAAATAAATATTTAAGGGGCTCCCATACAACAGACAGGATGTTTTTGCCATTTTTATACTCGCGCTTGTTACTGAGTGACTGAGTGATTGATGAACACGCACAGCCTACAGGTCGTAGGGCTAAAATTTGGAGTATAAGTCCCTTCGGGGAACACTAAGGAGGATTTCCCAAAACTCCTACGGGAGCAGGAAAAAACGGGATGTAGTACATATTAATGTTCATGCGTATACGAAGTCGCGGGCAAAGACTAGCTAGTCATGTTTATAAAGTTTTATAAAATATAGCACTTTTAATGAAGATAATAACAGATAGGCTTAAAAAAATATACTTAACAACGTGTCTGCAGCCACCAATAAAAAAAAACGAAAGATTATGATAAAAGCTAACCTAAATAATAATAATCATAGTTGTAAAAATAATAAATATTATGAATGGCTAAGATTTAAAATGCATAAATGGTTAATAATATTCCTGATCCCGCAGTCAAACTGTATTCCAGTTTTGTGGGGTTAGAGTTCGTAACTACATTTTATAATCAAAACTACGAAACACGAGAATGTCCCGCTGTGTTATTTGTCATACAGCTGTTGGGCAACGACCTGAAATTATGGAAGTAACATGAACAGGTCCTCGGTTATTACCATCACGGAGGCTAAGTAGGTCAGAATTGGACTCGGTGCCACGCCACCAACTTTTGTTCTATTTAATTGAACTGCTTTTTAAAATCTAAATAGCTTTTGTTGGAATGCAAATTGTGAATATTTTGTAGCTATTAATCAGGTTAATGGAGCAGGCTAGGCTGGTCAGGGGCAATGGAGAGGGCTATGCTCGGGGTTTCTCTGCGTGATAGAATCAGAAATGAGGATATCCGTAGTAGAACTGGGGTCACCGACATAGCCCGAAGAATTGCGAACCTTAAGTGGCAGTGGGCGGGGCACATTGCTCGCAGGACTGATGGCCGATGGGGCCGGAAAGTTCTCGAGTGGCGTCCGCGAACCGGGAGACGAGCTGTCGGTAGGCCTCCAACAAGATGGAGCGACGACCTCGTGAAGGTCGCGGGAAACCGGTGGAAGCAAGTAGCACAGGACCGGTCTGAGTGGCGAGCCTTGGGGGAGGCCTATGTCCAGCAGTGGACGTCTTTTGGCTGAAATGATGATGATGATGATGATGATGATGATAATCAGGTTGAATGAAAACTCTGGATATTTTTGTAGCTATTCCGCTATACCAGTAAAAGTCATGCCATAAGGCATTAGGTACTTGATTTTCTTAGCTGCTGACGTGAAAGGAGGGTTGCATAAAGTGTGACACAAGACGTCTATGTCTATAACTATTACTCTATACATATATGTGTCTGTTTAAGATGAACTGGTGAAATTATAGACAGTTTTACTTACTATGGCGGAAAAGCATTCAACGTCGTGTTTTACAACCGCTTTTGTTGGTAAATATGAAAGGACTAGATAATACTTAAAGAGCCGTTATAACACTGGCCGAAGTATAGCACGTATGTTTAGATTTTTTCCGCAGTACCTATGCTTTTGGCATGCCGTTATCGTTTTACAACCTTATTTAAGGATCACAATTAAACAGCAGATGATGGAGATGGTCAGTCGGATAAATTAAGTAGGTACATTTTCGCCATATTAAATCCTTTTAAATCAATAATGACGACATACGAATAAGCAGGTACTATAAAGACAGGCACCACACAACCAAACTATGTACCTACACTCAACTGCAATGAAATCGGGTCACTTTGTATGGAAAATCCTATAAAGAGTGATCCGATTCCAACTTGTAGGTCCAAAATCCAATAAGATACTTTGGACAAGCTATCGAGTTACCGAACCCAACTTTATCTATCGATAGGTGATCACATCAGTTTGCAAGTAGGTACCTATCAATTAAGTGAATTTAATGGTCGGTGACGATGTAGGTCGCAATTTATTTGGAAATGATTTTCTCCAAACAAAATCTTCTTCCTCTATTGATTATATCTAGCCTTCGTTGAATGAGCCGAACTCGCTGTTAACCCTAACAACTAAGATAGAATACCTCTATGCTGGTTAATGATGTTTATTAGGTAACTTTTACACATTTTATTTCATGTTTTGACATTGGACATGTCTTTTCGTTCGCTGTAGTATAGGCTCCGATTTCACGGAAAAGTGCGGTCCCCTTATATCTCAGAGAAATGTAAAATAGACTCAGTATCAAGACACAGTATCAAGACGCGTATTTACGAGAGCTATAAGGTGCAAAAAGAATTATCTGAGAAAGTCAAAAACGAAAAAAGTTATGGCCGAAATAGTGAAATAAAACAACCTTTTCGCTCTATACTTTAGAAACGAAGAATGATACCAAAAATTAGAGAAAACGTCTTCTGGAAATTTTTGTCAGCTACAATTTGAGCCTAACCAAAGTCGAAGGGTCAGGCAGGACGACATTTTTCAGAATGTTCAATTCCGTAGATTCATTTCCAATGTGCTCGATAGTCGTGTGAGGCACGAAATCTGTGAATTTTCATTTTAGTGTATAGGAATTTGAATTAAGATGATGTATGAAGCACCTAGTTAATTTATCGTTTTACTTTATTGCTTTAGAGGCGTAATTACATAGATCCCAATGGGTCGAGGTATATCCGCAAGGACCCCACGACCTTAAGATAAGATTGATTTTGATAATGAACCAATTATAATACGAACAAGCTTTTCAGCAAACAGAAAACATTATTCTCCCATGACAATGTTAATCCGTGCCACTTAAATAATCAATCAAAATTTGAATACCTACCTATAAATATTAACGGAGTCTATGAAAATTATAGTAAAGTTCTCGTGACTCACGTCTCAATCTATAATAGGGGTAGGCACCCGATTTTAACACAATATTACCTTAGTGTTAGTGGCTGCTGTTGTTCAGTCGTAAGTTTGTTGGAAGTCACGCAGACCCCCCCTACCCCGTAACCGCTTCTCCATGCAACCTAAGTCGTGGAGCGATTAACCAAATTGCTGGTGAAAGGCTTATAACACGACCCAACTTAGAAGGCGCGCGGATTAAGCAATAACAGACTCTACGTCAACGGCTTTAAGTGCTTCGCCGCGCGCCTTCTGAGTTGTGTTCTGCTATACAGAGTTGCGGCATACTCACAATGTATTGTTTCTAGTAGAAAAGTTACAGTTTCAGTAATATTCCTAACCTGTGGTAAAGTTGATTGTGGAATTAAATGGAAAAGTAGAGGTACGCTAAAGTTTGATGACTCCATTACTTTTTAAATCAGAAATGTGACTTTTAGTGGAATTGATGAAGTTAAATTGACAGGCAATATGTTTCGTGATAAGTTACGAAAACGTACGAGTATAAGGCTTCGGTTACACGTTGGGCGCCAAATAATTAATTAATATCTTGGGATAAATAATATCCCAAGATATTATCAAGATACATTAGAGATATTCTCAAATGAGATATTTCACACAATTTGGCTAGCCCCAAACTAAGCAAAGCTTGTACTTTGGGTGCTAGATAACCATATAAATACTTATATACAGAAATACTTACAATACATATACATACTAGTAACATACTCGTACATGACTCTGGTACAAACATTCGTTCAAATCACACAAAGTTTGCCCCTAGCGGAATTCAAATCCGCGACCGTCGAAACAGTAGGCAGGGTCACCAACTGAGCCAAACCTGTTGTCAAAATAAAATGATACTCGTCGTAGTAGCACAATAGTCCTAATAAGACCCACGGAGAAGCAAATACCTTTCGCACCTAACCAATCTTGACTTACTGTCGTGTGCCCCACAGGTTTGCCCTCTAAGTGGTATACAGGGCAATCACAGACGGTAACTTCGCGTTGTCTAGTGGTCTAATTTCTAAAAGCCATTGGTCTGACGATCTCAACAACAAGCTGTGAACTTTTTTTCGCTACGACATTGAATCTTTCATTTTCTTTGATTATCCACATAATTATATTTGTTCGCGTCTGCTAGTTACTGCTAGTATTAATTTTAATTTAATGTTGACAAATGTAAAATGTTACATTTTCCAGTTTTCCTGCAAAGTTCCACCTTGATTATTGGTACCTACTACTATCTACTTACTTAGTGCAGCACGCGATTAGAAACTATAGTGACTATGATAAACGAACACTAAAACCTTAATGTACGTAAATACCGTTTTAATCTTTTTACTACAAGATAATACTAATTGTTGAAACCGGTGCATAATTTACAATTGCCATCATTGTAATTATAAATGTGAACAAACAAGCGCGATTAAAAATAACTGAACATGCCCTCTAACGTCTTGACAATAACATCGTTTTCAGATATTTATGATCATCTTGTTCGCGCCCATTATATATCTCATGGCGTCGACTGCACTTTTGATCTACGTATAAAGCCGGATTAAGAATAAGTCGTTACCAAAAATCAAAACTACATAAACGAAGTTTTATTAAGTAATTGATATGACAAACAACAATGGTCAAAATTAAATGTATTATATGCAATATTGATCATGTATGATAGCTGTTAAGCCACGCGACAACAAAGAGATTAAATGTTCGTAGGTAGGTACTGCGAATAATACAAATTGCTTGTTCCCACAAATAATAATTCAAGTCCGACGAGGATTAATGATATCATTTTCATTATAATCGGATTGTTTTAAATAAAGTGTAATTATGTTGTTTGTGTTATCTGCTTTGGAATAAATTAGGGTGTACCGACATTGTCAAATTAATACCAGTAGAAATTCATTGTGACATATTTTCCTATCGCTCTATCTTTGGAATGGTAGGTAGTACGTTTCGTAGGTATGTAATAAGCAAACAGTTTTCATAATTAAATAGACAGTAAATAGTAAGTTTCAGCAGGTACCTATTATAAGTTAATGGCACTCTTCATCTAATGTTTCTTTCTAAGCAAAGTTTAGGTGATTCTGTGGGTAAAATATCGTCAGAACGTTTTGCTTGACCCCGTATAAACTTTAATCCGAACCGGTCGAGCGGCGATACTTTCACATTAATAATATTTGTATTTATTAGTAATAAATATAATAATAATAAGCCTCTTTATTTCCTTAATAAATGTTTGTACAGTGAAATACATTTAAAAAAATCATAGGTTAAACTATGATTTTTTTAAATGTATCACAGTGTTCTTTTAAACATGCTCGTAGTAACGAGTAAAAGCTTCCTCCATTTTTCTCCATATATCTCTGTCTTTAGCCTTGGAAATCCAGTCCTTGCCAGCCACTCTACGTATTTCGTCTACCCATCTTTCCTTATGCCTTCCTTTCTTTCTTTTATTCGGCGGCCCCGTCCAAGTTGTTGCCATTTTTGTCCATTTGCGTATGTCCATGCGCGCCACGTGACCAGCCCATCTCCATTTCTGTTTTATGCAGTGTTCCACGACGTCTATAGATTACATTCGTGATTTTTCTTATGTCGGAGTTTCGTTTTATGTCTATTCTTTTTACTTTCGAAATACTCCGCTCCATTGCTCTTTGATGAGCCTGTATTTTATTTTTACTTTTATTACTAAATATCCATGTTTGACTGCCTAATGTTAAGCATGGAAGAATACACGAGTCTAGAATTTTCTTTTCAATAAAAAATATCGTCTTCATTTAATGAGGAGTCCTTTATGTTAGCCCAAGAGCTTCATAAATATTGCGATCGGTGGGAAACAATGTGTAGCTAATATAGCAGAAAATTACGACGTACGACGACATGTTGACGAAATATGGCCGCTTAATCCGCACACTATGAATTATTAGCAGATGAATTTGGGTCCTAGTGATAATATTGTGACAAGAAAAACCAAATCACTAAATAAATCGAACCTCCTACGGATGAGTCTACATCTAAAGCCCAATATTACATGCATAATCATAAAAAGGCGGAGGAAAAGTTCGAGCGAATTAGACCGCGTCTCAAAAGGCTTATCGAATTCAACAAACACTTTGCCAATGGCCCTTGGCGAAGTGTGCTGAGGTCACATATTTTTCCAATTTTGTTTTGAAGTGTAATGCCGAAACCATCGGCTATTACCATAAAATTATTATTCATGACTTTCCTAAAATATGTCCATGCGAATACGAAACGAGGAAAGTTATATTAACTTGACGAAGTTAGATTAGCGGTATCCAAACATCTAAAGCATGTTTTGTTTTTTCGCAACTTTCGAGAGTAAATATATTATTATCTACTTGCGGTATATTATATGCGCATTGTATATTATGTCGCTCGTTATGGAGATTTTAGAGATTCAGGAACGTATATACATAACTAAAATCATATACAGGGGAAGATTTACTTTATTACTTAAGGAAGAGTCATGTATAAAATCGGTATTTTTCTTCTTTGATATTGCAGGAAGGGGTTGATGCTAGCTCGTGTAGATGATGTAGGCACGGAGATCAGCAGTAGAAGGTGAAGGGTAGCGCGTCAGGATAATATCTATCTGATAAAGAAATCTAAAACACACTGACTGGCCCTAACACTGCCCTATCATTTCCCTAATTAATAAATAATAAAACTTTGATTGAAGTCATTGAATTGTATTCAGAGATCGTCGCTTCACAAGAGTTATCAAAAGACTCAATTTAATATTTGAAAAGTTAAACATTCTACTGTAAAAAACCTAAATTTGAAAGAAGATGTGTCAGCTCACCATTATGCAAGGCCAGCTCTCACATTATCATCCATTTGTGTAATATTGAATCGGTAATGTAATCAAAGTTTATCGTTATTATCATCATCAGCATCAGCATGAGGTCATCTACAAACCGTCACTCCATCCTAGCTACACTACCTCCGTGATCTCCACAGAATAAACACTGAAACTTCTCGAAACATGACGGCTAAATGCCACTTCACCGAGCTAATCCTTTTTGTAAATATGTCGACGACATTATTTTTCAATCTGGTCCAAATAACCTTCCCAAGGTATACGAAAAACCTTGAATAAAAATATACACAAACAAGCAATAATTGCTTTTCTAAGCTCGACCATTAATTTCTAACTCAAGCCGTTAAAATCACAATCATTAATTTACGGAATATTAATTACACGAATTATTTCATGATTTGAATGTTAAGGCAAAGCAAAATTAACTTGTAAATTTCATTTTGACGTTACGATCAAAACAAACCGGTTGTAACGACAAAGAGTCACGCTGCCTCTATTGGTTCGGATTTGTAAACAACAGTATTGGGCAGCTTTTATGATTGTTCGACATTTCATTTCCCTGTTTCTCACTTGAATAAACTGAATTTTTCCCGTGACTTCGTCTAAAATCCGTTTTGAGCTTCCCCCCCCCCCCCATTTCACATATTTATGGGACGAATTCTAAAAAAAATACATGATAATGCTCCTCTTATAAAAAAATCTTTTTATAAAATGTTTCAAGCCTCTAGTCGCCCAGTTATAGTTGTTAGTTTTAGCTTTTGTCTGTAGTACACCACTTTTCAAGTTTTATTAGATGAATGTCAAGCAGAAATCAACGTTATTACAATACAATACAATATCTTTATTAATAAAATGGTATTTTACACGTCAGAAATGTCACAATTTGAATTATACATTATACATTATTTTAATTATCATAGGTACTGACTATTCTTGAATTTGACGGAACGAAAGAATATCGAAGCGACGAAAGAGTCGTGTCATCGGTTGGGGTTCGTAAACAAGCCCTTTTAGCAGCTGTTGTGACTGTCGGACCTAAAAACTTTGCCCGTTTTCCTTTTATATATAAATTAATACTTTCCCTAACGATGTTTTCCTTCAACTGCCTTAGCTTCGGAGTACCGCCATATTTTAGTAAGTTAATGTCACGCATTCGTGGATGCAGGGTTCTATCAGGAACAACCTTATTTCTGTCACTTTTGATTTATTATCCTGCGCTTAGTTTTTTTCATTTATTAGTAACAAATTTGCATGAACAATATGTAGGGAAGTAGAATAAATAATTAATTTCAAAGTAGCATTTTCGATTGAAAACGAAGTACTTCAATGTTTTTTTTTTTGTATTTAAATGTTTTTCTCTTACAATATGCAGGTAAATAAATATATTTTCATATAGGTAGTTTTAAATAGTTCAATTCGCATCTAGTCTAATAGTATTTTAGTAATACCTAATGTTTAAGTATTTAGTAAAATATTTATAAACCGCGAAACTTATTTCAAACGATTACTAATTTCACCCGATCTCTTTCATTCCTCGAAATACACCTTTAATTTAGGTCGCACACTTCCAGGCATGGAATTTATTGCTTTCAACATTTCTAATCGTGGTTTAATTAACCGAAAATTTCGACTCATTTATCATAGGTGTGCGTGAGTTTGTTTCGATAATTACGGAACATTAATTAAGGTTATAATTTCCTACACGGAAAAATATTTTCCGTTTTAAACCATCATGTTTATACCCAAAAGGGCGCAATGTTTTAAGGCTCTCAGTTCTAATTATAGTACAGTTTGTGATTATGGATTATTTCCAGTATAATTACTACTACAGCCTATTTGCGTCCCACTGCTGGGCACAGGCCTCCTCCCATCACGAGAGGGTTTGGGCTATAGTCCCCACGCGAGCCCAGTACGGATTGGGGACTTCACACATATATCTGAATTAAGTACTTCGCAGAATGCGTGCAGGTTTCGTCACGATGTTTTCCTTCACCGAAAATCTCTGTGGTAAATTCAAATTGAATTTCCCACATAAGTAAACTTAGAGGTGCGAGCCGGAATCGAACCCCCGACCCTCTGCATGAGAGGCGGTAGGTCGAACCACTAGGCCACCACGACAATTTTGTACTATCAGCCAAGAATAAGAAGAGCCAAGACCATAGAAAAGTACGTACTTGTTTTTTTATTGTTGTAACACTTGGTTACGCATAAGGACTATAGCCACCCTCATTAGTAGTACCTGATATTATTTAAAAAATTAAAAAATCTTGTCAATTTATCATTCACCACGTACCTATTTTTTGAAAGCTCAGAAAATAGGTACTGGAACTTGTTTGAGCATCAGGTTGTAGGTCTAAGTCCTTTTGTTAGCCCTGTGTGTATTGGGAACTTTAGATACCACATCGCTGTATCAAAATGTTCCTTTACAGACGCATAATTATGGGTTTCATGATGATTTCTGTTCCTTGAAAATCTCCTATGAAACTCAGCGACCATTTCAATTGAAACAAATTTTAAATTGTGTCTTTTGGGGTCGAAACTTTCGGACCTTGGGGGCCCAGCGCACGTCGCCTTTTTAAGGATTTGTCCGCCCGCCTCATCGAGGCCTCTGGTGACCAAAGGGCTGGCCACTACTTCGCTCAGCGAATAAGCATTGCCATCCAGCGCGGCAATGTTGCCAGCCTTTTGGGAACCTTGCCGAGCGACACTGATCTGTGCCAATTTTTTTATTTATAAGTTATTTTTAGTTATAGTTTTTAGTTTAATTTTTATGTAAGTATTTTAGTTTGTGTTTAAAATATCTAAATCTATTAAAAATAGTGTCAACTCCAATATCACGTGACCTAGTAGGTACTGTCACTCACATGAATTTATATAAGGTCCGTCCCGGCGGGGCCCTAAAAACCACGGACAACCTAATTTAACCCCGTCCTAATACGCAACCTTTGCCCGATGTTGCCAACACTCCGCGCAATTTGGTCCGCTATCGCCCCAATGTATTTCAGTTAAGATTTATAGCTGCGACTCTTTCTGGGTCGTGTTTTCACTTGCATGATAAGCTAGTGGCTATTTCTGTACGTACTCGAATTCTTATTTAGGAAAAATACATCCATACAAATATTGTAAGCTGGGTTATCGCGTTCCCGTGGGAACTATGCGTTTTTCCGGCGTAAAAAGTAGCCAGGATTTCAACTATCTCCATACAAAATGTCATATATCGCTCTGGTGGTTTAAGTGTGAAAAGACTGAAGAGGTAACAGACAGGCAGACGGAGTTACCGACTTTCGCATTTATAATATTGGTATGGATGGAAAAATGCGCTCTTTTGTCCTCCCTTCACGTCAAAATGATGAACCGGTTTTGACTTTGGTTAACCCGATAAAGTACGTTATCTAATTTCAATTTTATTTATAACGCTCGTTTAAAACACAATATTGTTTAAGTCGATTTATGGGTAAGTATAGTCATTCAAAAATTGAAGCCTGCATTTCAATAACGTTGGAAAACATTTCTCGAGAGAATGAATATTAATTTATTATCCACTGAACATGAACTTATTCTTAAAGACCTTAAAGTATCTTACTGAATCACTTCAGCATTTGATATTTTCTGGTGACATTTTATTTTTCTTGATTAATTAATAGATGTTAACCTTTATACTTACTGTTTTACTCCCTCGGGGGATATAGTATTTCCATTCCATTTTCTTGCTTCCAGGTTTAATTTAATATCTAGGTCTAGATTTAGTCTCATTAAGTGAATTGACATTTGATTTAAGTATATTTTAGTTTTTGTCCTCCTGTTGTCCATATTTGATTTCCTATTTGAAATAAACTTGAAATAAACTTGATATTTGAAATAAACTTGATTTGACTCGTGTGGCCCAGTGGGAATGCCGCTTGACTTTGTTTACTTCTGTAATGGTCAGTTTTATTGCGCCTATCCGTCGACCGTTTTATTTGATTCGTTTACCCCCCACCACCCTCACCCCACGTTACCCGCTATGAATTATCGTCCAGTTAATGTTCTGAGAGAATATTGAAGCGCTTTACTAAGTGTTTACTGTTTATTTTTGGTGCTTTAGGTCACTCAGAACAGCAGAGTTTACCTACCTAAAGGCGCGAAATACAATTTTAATTTTGCACAAAGGAAAACATCGGGACGGTGTATGTGAAGTTCCTAATCTGCACCGGCCCGTGGTGAGACTAGACCTGTGCCAGCCGAGGGACATAAATTTGGCTAATCTGGTTTGTTGGTTGGCTTTTATGCGCTGAAATATCATCATCATTTCAGCGGAAGGACGTCTACTGCTGGACATGGGCCTTCCCCAAGGCTCGCCACTCAGACCGGTCCTGTGATACTTGCTTCCACCGGTTTCCCGCAACCTTCACAAGGTCGTCGCTCCATCTTGTTGGAGGCCTACTGACAGCTCGTCTCCCGGTTCGCAGACGCCACTCGAAAACTTTCCGACCCCATCGACCATCAGTCCTGCGAGCAATGAAAAATGGGCGCTGAAATAAGTTCAAGTTATATTATAAAAAATATTTGTGTATTTACTTCTAAGGCACCATGAGAGTAAAAAAATCCGATTCAAACTCGTATCTATTCCAGGAATTTCTGTACGTGTCGAAGTCAGCGATAAACGAACTAACAAATATATTTTATCTATAAAACAGGTGCCTGCGTGACAAAGTTCCGGTATTTTGCCTTCGGGTTGTAAAATATGTTAGGGTTTTAGCTATAAAATTTCCGTGTTTGCTTTAGCGTTGCGTTACGTAGCCCCTTTGTACGTCCGCCATTTTGTGATATTCGATACCGCTGACAATACCGTTTGGCGAATTTGCTGCGTCTATTCGACGAATAAATCTGAATTCTGAGCATAACCTCGTTGTTCCACCAAAATAAGACTTCAAGAAAACGAAGAAAATAGCGTTGCGTGCGTACCTACTAGGAATTTAAATTGAAGTTTTACGTAGGTACATACCTATCATAGACAACTCTTCATAGTCCGATCCGTCGTCTCATCATCTGTTATGTAGATTTGCAAACATTTTTACGAGGAAATCTGCGCTTAGGTAAATATAATAATTTATTATAATTCTACAAGCAACTACCGACATCAAACTATCAAAAGTCATTCAACGACATCAATATACAACATACCTACCTACGTAATACTTAAATAGTCATTTTAATGTGTCATTTGCATTTCATTCGCATTTTTGTTCTCAACTAAAATGTGAAAATACCTACCTAACTAAAGTCGCGCTAATAATTGTTAAGAACTAATTTACCCATGGAAGAATGAACAAGTGTAGGAATTTACCTATCAACCACTCATTTAAAGACGAAAAGAAAGGGTGAAACTTCATCGCGAATCAAAAGAGCTACTTGGGTAATTCATTAAAAATCGGTATTTTAGTCATTAAGACGGCAGTTGAAACCTACAATCTCAAGTAAGACAATCAAAGCTTATCCTTGTACCGAAGCGACTAAAGATTCGTTATCTACTCGTTACCCACTACAGTATAATTGTCTTCGAGTCTCTATCGAGTTTTGTCTCCTAATGACGGGATAATGGCTGGCATTCGCCCGTAAGCCGATGAGATCGCGTCATCTTCAACCGGAGGATGTCGTCGTCGAGTTTTATTCCGAATTCCTTTTTTTATAACAAAATTGTTTTATAAACACTAGCTGTAATTTTATTCTGACCTTGGCCTGACCGTGGTGCGACCGGCCAATAGACACTGTTGCTACGTTACGTTATAAATGCTTTTACCCGCTCTCTCCTGTGTTATTATCACTGTTTAATTATTCAAGCTTAAACTCTGGTCACTGGAATAACGTGGTCGGGAGGGACACTAAGATTAGCATATAAAATGGGGTTATAATCGGCTTAATGAAGATGTATGGAGTTCCTTTACGGTCAGAAAGGAGTTGGCAAACAGCAAACATTTAAGCAGCTTATGATAAGAATAATTAAATATTAAGAAGTATTAATAAATGTTACTAAAAGCATATCTTAGATGCAAACATTCATATTTATATTATCATTCATTCGAATTAATTGGCTTCTCTCTGTTATTGCTTTCGATGTACAAAATTACCTAAGTATGGGAGAAATTTTAACAGAATGAGTTGTTTTGTTCATGTTTTTCCTATTTAAGTAAAATGATTGGCTTATGTCATTTATATTCTTTTAATCTCAATGTGATAGGTACTTACCAATTTTATTTAGGTTCCACCTGTTACAGGGAGGGAATAGAATGCCGACACAGCGTATAAGTATATATTTAGCAAACACAACATTAATAGAAAATACAATTTACAGCCTCTGCTGAGACAGACAGCTTTGTTTTTCGTCTCTTTGAAAACGAACAGTCGTTCCAACTCAAACATACATCATGAATCATTAACCAACCAGTCTGTCAACAATTGCAAACTCTTTTCTCTAACACCACTCCCATCCGTTACAAACCCATCCCTCACAGTGTTCTAGTGAAGTTGTCAATAAATTCAAATTTAATAAAATAATGTTCAAAGTTATTTTTATGAGGCATCCAGGCTCGTGTGACGTCATCCGCTTCGAAGTGATGTGCTTACGCATGATTGCCTTTACGAAGATTCCGTACGGGTGGACCCGGACAATAAACCCGTGTTACACATATAACTTAATATTTTAGGGACTTTATTTAGTTAGGTACCTGTCGATTTATGGGTTTCATTATGAATAGTCGTTCGTCTCATTTATTTTGTGTTCAGCTAAGTGTGTAATCGGCGTGTATTGGCGTCCTTTCTGTAATAGATAATTTAGTTGACTTCAAAAGAGAACGTTTCGTCATGTCCTTATATTGTGCGTGTCAAATGAATACCCATAACTTGTAATACCTACATAAAGCATAATTATGTATAAATGAATCTACGAAAAGGTTTTGAGCTATAAATATGAAATGAATCTTAATTTCGTTAAGACACATTTTTCAGGATTGGTTAAATGCCCTGAAGTTTCCGCAAGTCGCCTAAATTGAGAATCAGCGACGTAGAATAAGAATAAGAATGGTTCTAGGTGGAATGGAGGTCTACCCGCGCGCGCTAAATGATGCGCAACGTTTTTATACTACGCTCCGTTATTATATTGAATTAATTGGTTAAAAACAAATCTCACTCTGAACTGATTAGACAGTGACTATGTGCAAGTGTCTACGTGTACAGTGAAAAAAACCGGAACTCTCAACATGATCTACCGGAGGAGTAATAAGTGAAAAAATAGACGGCGAAACCTATATCACCTACCGTGCCGTGACTCATCACCGCCCGCACAGTACCGGCCGGTCGGCCGCCGGCACTCTCGTACCAAGATCGTTATAGTGACGTCAGCGACGTTAAGCGACAGTTTTTATCAATAACAATCGAAACGTTCATCCTTAGACGATTCTAAATAGTTTTGGAATGACGGACGAAAGTACAGTATGCGCCGCATGCGGCCAGAAATTAATACATAATCGATACCTGACATGCTACTTATGCTCAGATAAATATGAAATCGAATGCATAAATGTCCCAGAATCTAGTTTTAAAAACTCGATGTCATCAACATACAAAGAATCATGGGTATGTCCCCAATGTAAATCAAAACAACCGAAGCAGGATAATTCTAACACTCCGGTACGCCAACAACCTACCCTCACAGAAATAAACAGCACATTCAACGACTCAATTAAGGAAAACCGTTCGAAAATGGGAGAGGATAATATAACAACGAGACGAAAAGACATTATTACCTACAATTTAGATGAGTCGTCTCTCCTAGACAATACCCTTCCCGCAGGAAATACTCAAATCTTCAATGAAAGTGGATGTATGGACTCGATTTTACTTAAAGAGATAAGAGAAATAAAGTGCCAACTTACCATACAATCCCAAAAACAAAACGTTCGAGAAAATGAGCTATCTAGCCTCATCAAAGACTTGCAATCATGCGTCAATAGTATAAATAATAGGTATACTATTTTAGAAACAGAGCTGAAGGCCACACAACTGTCCATAATGGAAAACACAAAACGCATTCAAGAATTGGATAAAGAAAATAAGACATTAAGACTAGAAATTGCAGAAACTAAGAAAGTAGCATCGTCCAGAATCCATCAGAATGAGGCACACATCCTCCCACCATCACCTTCAATACCGGCCACCACAGGAACAACACAAAATGAAACCCAGCATACATATATACGTCCCATGCATAAAGATAATATAAACCATACAGAACGGAGTAATAAATCACAGGAAAGTGAAGAAAGCAGAAATAAGACGTTAGTGCTATACGGCCTAAATGAGTCAAGATACGAGTCTGAAGACGAAACCTTCAACCGGATCACACACGCATTTTTCGACATCACTCAAGTCGACATATCTGGATATATCGAAGATATACAACGTATCGGACGAAGGGGCACACGGAGACCACTTAAAATCGAGTTGCTGAGTAAAAGAATGACCAAATACCTACTATCCTGTAGGACAATGTTTCGAAACACTGGTCTATGGATATCAGAATATTTAGATGAAAAAGCACTCCTGACAAGGAAACAACGAAGGGAAAACTACAGAACTTCTACACAACAAACATCTAAGAATGACAGATATACACGCCATGAACACACAGAAGAAATACAAAACTACAGGAACAGTATAAATAGAACAAGTGAATATGATCAGTCCTTTCGTTGATAGTAATATGACGATTTTATATCAAAATGTAAGAAGCATCAAAAATAAATTTCACCTAATACAAGCGTTCACGGAAGAAATGAATATAACAATATTATGTCTCACTGAAACCTGGATTAAAGATACTCAACTAGACCTATTAACTCTTGAAGACTACACCTTGGCTAGCAATTTTAGTAGGAAAATTAGTGGAGGTGGAGGAGTCAGCATATTAGTAAAGAGCGAAGTGGAGTATAAAGAACATGCGGATATCAGTAAGCTATCTATAGAATCTGTCATAGAAATCTGTGCTGTGGAAATCATCAAAGCAAATATTTTACTAATAACATTATACTGGCCAAATAGTAATAAAGATGTTCACCTATTTTATGAGCAACTGGAAAAAACTTTAAAACTTATCAGCAAAAAACATTGTAAAAAAAACGTAATAATAGGAGGAGACCTAAACGTTAACTTTTTGAGTACTGCAAACCAAACCAGCACAATGAAAAACCTATTCAAATTGTACAATTTTTTCCAAAATGTAAAGGAACCTACAAGAGTTACTGTTACTAGCTCAACATGTATAGATCTTGTTTTTACAAATTTTGACGTATCGAACATAAAATTAGAAGTACAAGAATTAGGATTATCCGACCATAAAGGAATTATTTTAAACCTACCAACTCCTAATTACCATAAAAACATGAATCTATGTACAGAAAAAAGAATGTTCAATAAAAAAAATACGGAACTATTTAAATTACAATTAAAAACCATTAACTGGTATGACGTTTTTAAACCAACTTATAATGTGAATGAAAATTATAATGAATTTCATAAAATAATTATTAACATTCTAAACCGTGTAATACCGAAAAGAAAATTCATAATAAACAAAAAGAAAACCAAGACATGGCTAAGCGCAGGACTGAAAGTATCATGTAAAAACAAGCGGCTACTAAAAATATTACTGTCTCAACAAAAAAATCCTGTTCTGGACAAATATTATAGAGGGTACGAAAAAACACTAAAAAAAGCCGTAAGTACGTCGAAAAAAATACAATATATAAAAAAAAATTGAAAACTCTACTAATATTACAAAATCTATGTGGCAAATTATAAAAGAAAGAACGAATAAAGCCAAAAAAATACTGCCAAAAAATATAAAATTAAAAGTGAATAACTTAAATATAGATCAACCTAACGTAATCGCAGAAATTTTTAACGAATACTTCGCGTCAATTGGAGAAAATGATCCAAATAACCTACCTACAAGTCGTCGGCCTGTCCAAGGGCCCGCTGGTTGTAACTCCATGTTTCTCAGTCAGGTAGATGAAACCGAAGTAAACAAAATAATTCAAAAATTAAAAAATAAAACAAGTTTCGGCCATGATGAGATTCCTCCTTGCCTTGTTAAAAAATGTAAGGAGGAACTTACTGCGCCTCTAACTTACCTGCTAAATCAATCTTTTAACGAGGCCACTTTCCCCGACCTTTTAAAAATCTCAATAATTAAACCTAAACCTAAAACAACAACAGCCAGCAGTACTGACCAGTTTCGACCTATATCACTACTATCAACATTTTCTAAAATCTTTGAAACGGCGATGGCGAATAGATTAAACACTTTCTGTGAAAAATATAATATATACGACAGTAGTCAAAATGGTTTCAGGAAACAAAAATCATGTATAGATGCAGTGTACAATTTTACAAATGAAATACTAAACATAATAAATAAACGGAAATACGCAATAACAGCTATGTTGGACATGAGTAAGGCATACGATAGGGTTTCACACAAAATCCTACTAGAAAAACTTTACGGGATAGGTGTACGAGGACTACCTTACAAGTGGTTCAAATCCTACCTAGAAAACAGAGAACAATATGTAAACATAGAGCACTATAACCCGGAAAAAAATTATATAAGTAATATTCGGTCACAAAAATTATACATAAATAACTCAATACCCCAAGGCAGTGTCCTGGGATGTATCTTATTTTTGCTGTATATAAACGATCTGCCAAAGGCGATAGAAAATAAATGTGTTCTATATGCTGATGACATTACGGTAATGTTTCAATGTAATGATAGCAAAGATATGAAACTGCAACTAAATAGAAGTTTCAAACAAATCCTAGATTGGCTAAACGAACATAACTTAATGCTAAATGTATTAAAAACAAAACTAATGCAAATTAAACCGCGTCAAAGAATGCCAATAGATACTAATTTCTCTTATGACAATAATATCATAGAAACAGTGGACTCATGTTCATTACTGGGAATAGAAATTGACTCCGCAATCAACTGGAAAGCCCATGTACAAAAAGTTTCAGGTAAATTATCCAGATTTGCTTATGCTTTATACGAACTCAAGAAATGTACAAATCTAAAAGCAGCCACGAGTGCATACTATGCCTATGCCCATTCTTGGCTCACATACGGTATAATATTATGGGGAAACAGTACACATGCTAACAAACTTTTTGTGCTGCAAAAGAAATGCATTAGAATACTATTAAATTTAAATCAAAAAGAAAGCTGTAGGGAGCATTTCACACGTTTAAAAATCCTAACATTAACTTCTATGTATATCCTGGAACTGTGTAAATTTGTAAGGAAAAATAATTATCTGTTCGATTCCAGTGATAATAAATGTATTCAAAATCTTAACTTACGACCTAGGAACAAATTAGTTCACAACTTCACAAAATTAAAAATTGTTAGCTCAGGAACACATCATATGGCAGTAAAAGTATATAATAACATCCCTGTAGAAATAAAAAATGTAAATAGTAATAATTTATTCTACTTAAAATTAAAAAAGTTTTTATTAACCCAAAGTTTTTATAATCTTAATGAATTTTTTGAATGATAATACATACATATAATTTAATAATTGTTTAATACCTAGTTTTATAGATTGCAGTGCCCTACCAGGGTTTATGTTTTGGGACAATATGTAATAGTTTTAAGAACTATGTAAACCACATAAAGCAATAAATGATATGATATGATATGATATGATATGATATGATATGGTTTATTCGGCGTAAAAATAAAAGAAATTCACTTTAAAAAAAAAGACAGCAAAAATAACGATCAACCGAAAGGGCTGGACAGCTCAGCATGATGTTGTAGCTAGGAGCTACAACGTTGTTTTTTTCAACTGTAGCCTAAAATTAAAAATTACCAGAATTAGTAAATTTGTGTCAAGAAACGACGTCGACTTAAGTTCATACTCATTAGAACCTCACCTCACTTATAAAGATTCTACTTCTTCTTCTATTTAAGAGCTGTGCTCTTGTCGGTAGAGTAAAAAGATTCTACTAACTGCTCTAAAATAGTCTCATACAAAGCGGTCTCATGATGAATGTCATGTCTGAAAACGTGTCTCCTAGCACTCCAAACTTGACATGGCCCTTTTGCTTCCAGTGTCATCAGCCCAACGCGAGGTGGGCAAGGCGAACGCGTCAGCCACGGCGACGCCGGCTGGCGCCGACAACTCAATCCGCGCGGCCAGCGACCCACGGCCCACACCTCGTACCGGCCCTTACTTCGACCCCGTAGCTTCGAAGAATGTCACCGCATTGCTGGGAAAGACAGCGTACCTCAACTGCCGAGTGAAGAACTTAGGAAATAAGACGGTGAGTTCTATTAAGTTGCCGCAGAGCACCCTCACTGAAAAAAAAAATCATTTAATACAACAAAAAAATAGTAATACTAACTAATTCTTTTTAAATGCCGCGACAGCAAACTTTTTGTAGGAATAACAACTCGACTTTAGTTATTGTAAAGATGGTTTGTAGGAATTAAAAAATGATATTTCCAATGTAAAACGGAGCTTCCACCAGTAATAGTAGCGAAACTTTGGTATTAATGGCTAAAAATTTTACTACGCCGTTAAGCAACACGAGTTTTTAATTTTAAGCAAAGTTATTTTTTCAGTGCTCACTACCAACTGAGTCAAGCCAGTTGTTTTAACGATCTATGTTTATAAAACACACCTCTCTCGTCGATCTTTGATTATTCATAGAACTGAGACGTGGGTTTCAAATGTGGGTTGGGTGGGTGCTTCATAGGAAAGCTCCCGTAGCAGTAATTAGATACGTATTTCTATACGAAATTAAACCTTATGTGCACCACTCGTACTGAAAAACGACAAGACCAAACCCGATACTGCAGCAAATAGAAATGATTGAAAGTAGTTTTATTTTTATGGGAGACTGATTATTAAAGGCGAAGATGGTCTCAGATTTCATTACAAACCGCTTGTAAAATGAATCTGAATGTTTTAACCAAATATAAATGTAACACGATCTTGATAAAGTGATCGTAAAAAGCTGCTATGCCTAAGTATATTTTTACTGGAAGACTATAATTTCAACTGTCGTTAAAAGATAAAAGTAAAAAGAATAGTCTAACGGACTTTACCTGTAATGGGGTCCTGTCACTTATCTTCTTATTAGGAAAGGTCTCTGATCTCAAACAGCCGAGACATTTGATCCGTCTAACGATCGCTGAACAGAGCTTAGAAATATTGCTAGTAGCTGTACATTTAATATGTTACTACTATATGGTGTTGAGTATTGAATCGTATATTATTTTACATCACCCTTGGCCGTAAAGTGGTATTTTCTGCCCGCTACGCGGAGAGAAAATCTCACTTTTTGGCCAAGGCAAGATGTAAAACTTTTGACAAACCACGGGCGGTAATTCGTAAAGCCCCAGATCGCATATTTATGCACAGAAACCTGCGATCTGGGACATTTACGAATTCACCACCCTAGGTCTGTAATGTACTAATAATCGTCTTTAAAATTGTTGTGTTCTTAGTTTCTACGTGTGTGTTAATGCGATTTCAAGAGATTTTCTTTATCCTATAGTTATACGACAGTTAATCTCTAATCGGTCCATCGGCTGATTTCGTGTTCGCTGCAATTTCAAGCGACGTTATAACAACCAGGCAATTTTAACATCATTTTTCACTAACCACACTCACAATTAACGAAGCAAGTTTTGACAGTCTAATTTGTAATATCCACCGCACGATAACAAGTTTAAACGAAGGCTGAAATAACAAAAGTAAAACGTAGAAATTTCGCGTAACTGCCTACCTTCATAATAAGGCTAAAACCGTACACGTGCGTTAACGAGCACTATTTCGCCAGCCCAATTTACATAGCGGACCACACGGCTCACGGCTCAAAATGAAACTCAACAATGGCACAATGCAACTTTAAAGCTATTGTGGGTTTTTATAAAAACCTCATTAGGCCTCGGCACATCTTCCACATAAATAACAAGTCGCTAACGAGATCTCACTCAGATGCTTTTAAAAGGAGATTTACTATGCCCGTTTAAATTTTACGCGTTCAAACGCGGCGTGCCGTAATGATCGCGGTTTTATTCCTTCTTGGGACCTGATGATATTCGGCTGATGTCTTTTTTCGCACGCCATTTGGAGCGGCCTTCTAAATCTGCCGCCTTGAAAGTACCTTCTTTGTTTTTGTTGCAAAATAGTCAGATGTGAACAAATGTAGCGAGATGGCTGAAAAACTGCTTCGCCCGGCCGGGACCGGATCAATGAGGGCGAGGGTCCAAGACATTTTTACCTGTCGGAAATGCAATGTAGCCGCTCTATCAACACTCCCCTGGTTAGATAAGCACAGAGAAAACACGTTCCGCTCATTATAATAACATAAAATACCTACTCTCATTTCATTTTTATAAGCAAGCGAAAAGAAAATATTCATAAAAATACTTTTACAAAGTAACGAGTATAAAATTACCCCATAGTACTCCACAAAGATTTTATCATGCTAATATGTGAATACAAACAATATGAACTCGGCTCTCGGTGCGAAACTAAATGATTATTACAATAGTAAATAAATAAACACAAAGCTCTGTAATAGGCACTGTAATATCTAGGTCGGAGCCTGGAGCGAACACAGATACACCATTAGAGCCACCAGTTCCTCTCACGTAAGATGTGGTGCACGTTTTTAGATTCTATTATCAAAAGATACTTAAGTCAGTGCAAGTTCAAATATTTCTATGTTTTTTTTTTTTCTTTTCGTGCTCTTTGTTCCAAAAATACTACTTACCTCTTTTACTCCCGGCTATAATAGGTACAGTCTTGCTAACGAGATACTCCTTATTGTCGGAACAGAAAAAGCTAACATTGTTATTTTTATGTGAAAAGTTTTTACGATACGACCTTAATAGGAGTTCACTAGTAACAGTTATTATTGATGTATGTACGTAAATATTTATCTTTTATATTAAAATCAATACCTATGTTCGACATATCATTAAGTACGCATTCATTCAATTAAAATCTTCGCGGTTTTGGAATATCATTATTTAACATTTGATACCGACTAGTAACTTCCACATAAATTAATGATTAAAGATAATTAAAGTAAACATTCAATTCCAAAGGCTTATTATTTTTATTCATGTCAATACAATACAATAATTAAAAATTACAATAAAAGAAGAAGAAAAAACTCTAAACTTAATACTACTGCAGCCTATTTGCGTCCCACTGCTGGGCACAGGCCTCCTCTCATCACCTTAATACTAGCTTAATCCTAATCAAAGGTTTCCTCTATTTGTCCCTGATGCAAAGGTACCCATCACACAGGCCGCGTTACCACGTTGAATGGCAATGGATAGATAACCTTTGCACCAGGTAAGTACCTGCGCGGGCGTCAGACCCCCTCTCCCTAATGCGACGTCAAACTTCCCGCACGAAGGCAATAGTCTCCGAATACCAAAGAGAAGAATCTAATTAAATTGTACAAAACAAATTTAAGACTATAACTAGACCCTACCAAAATTTCTCCGAAGTTGAAGTGCGAAGTTAAGAATCAACGCCTTGAAAGTCCTATCTGAGAAAGTTTTGATTGATATAAGACGCAATAAAGCAATAAATTAAGAATCAATTTATGCTGGTAATGTTTGTTTTGGTAATTAAATGCGTTCTCGAAAAGTAATTACGAAGTGGCTATGTAATTCTTGAGTAGAAGATTGTGATCGATGTCACCTGAATTTCCTATGAGGGCTAATTTGTCGAAGGAATGGTGTTTGTTGTTGGCAACAATACAATAGATGATAACGGCTTATCATATTTCATGTGACCGAATTCTGAACAAGAAACTTCTCGCTTCAAAGTTTTTGTTTAGCGGTTTTCATAGCGTGTTAGATTGACTTCCCTTAACTAGATTTTATCAAAGATCTTTGACTTTCACCATCACTTTTAAATACCATTAAATCCTAATTAAGTTAAATTACTTAGGTTGGATCGTCGTTAGATGTAAGTCATTAATTACTTGCCTGAAAACTTTTAAAAATTTCGATATGATTTGCAAGATTGGAATATAAGAAAACCTTTACTTATTTCCCAATCTTGCAAACATTTCCAATCAATTTCACATTACTCGATTTTATAATGTGCGTACTGAAAATAATCCAGTACCATCTTTCTTTATTTGCAACAGCCTTTACGTAGGTACATCCGCAATGTATCAGAGCTCTAAGTAATGAATATATACTTTCGCTATACGTGTGTTAGTTTTGCGAATGAGCGCCACCGTATTTTTACTCGCGCCACTGCGTTGGCATCTTTCTCATACAGTAGGTCTAGTGTATTTTTTACACCAAAAATGCAAAACGATGTCACGAAGTTATTCGAGTAAACTATTCACGATCAGTTTTGTTTTAACACGCGAGTGTAAGCTTCAACTTCGGGCTCGGTTTGTTTTTACCTCTTCTCACATGAGTGTAAATCTTTATTTGCGCTAAACGCATCGAACGCGTTTGAGTTTATTCATCATTTTTGTATGAGAACACAAACAGCACCCCTAGCGGCAAAACATGGAGTCAATTCAGCGAGTGACATTTACTTTACGAAAACGGATGTGAATTCGTTTACACGTTTTCTGACTAACTGCGAGTGTAAGCTCGTATTTGACAGTTTGAAAAGTAAATTAAACGAAACGCAAGAAGTAAAGTTACTCACCCGACTTTATCACGTGAGAAGGTGAGAACTTAGGTTTTCGAACCTGTCGAATCCAAATTTACTTCAAAATTTTAGATTTTTTAAGTGAAATAAATGATATATGTATGTCGTCTATGTCTTAATATGCTTGTATTGTGTTCTTGAGATATTTTTTACTAAGTATGTTATTTATTTAAGCTTCTTCGCATACGTATAAGTGTGTCTTTCTTTTTTAATGTTGAGATACTCCACGTTTGTGACGAATATACCTATAACTATGTACTTCGATTTGGTTTAACAAAAACTAAATTACATAAATTACTCCGGGTTGCCTAGAAATTTTAGAAAATGTAGGTAACTTGGCAACACTTATGGCCATTTTGACAATTTTGACAGAAAAAACCTGAAGAAACGCAAACGCGATCGAGACGTTATAACTCACTGCCTTCCGTCACATATTTGACATTGTCGTGATTGACGTTTACCAAGCCTCCTCAAATTTGATATAAATGATAATTTAAATGTTTATTATTGAATAATTGCCGGCCTGGGGCCAATATTTTGATAATGGCGAAGTGTCCAAGACAGAAACCATCAATTTTATAGTGTATAGCGGATGTCGCAAAGCGATGGTGACAATACATGAACGTGTGCGAGAATAGTGTTGACAAATGCACTCAAAGGTTAAAGATGAACTTTTTACGAATAGTTTACTCGAAGTGTTTGGAGTTGAGAAGATGGACGTTGACGTTTGTTTCACCTCAGCCTCACCAAGTTTACTTGATTTATCTTTTATATCGTACATTAATTGTTTCCTCCATACAATGCTCGGCCCGTAGGCCATACTTGAAAGTGGCAAAATTGTCTTGCATATACTTAGAAAGAAGGCATTATTTAAGAGAACAGAAGAGAAGAATTATATTTTAAGATCCATACTTTGAATTGAGCCAAATTTCTTGTAACGTAGAAAGAATTGGCGCAGCTCGTGTTACTTTTATCAAATACAAAGGAGAATGCGTGCATAGAAGCAAGAAACAGTAAGTATTAGACATAATAATAGTATTTATTTTTATTTGACATATGCAATACCCACTGCTGGGCACAAGCCTCCTCTCATCACCAGAGGGTTTGGGCCCTACACAGGCGCAGTTTGGATTGGGGACTCACACATGTACCTACATTCTTGAATTACTTCGCAAATGCGTGCATGTTTCTTTACGATTCACTATGTTTTCGTTCACCGAAAAGCCAAGTAGTAGGTAATTTTGCACAAAAGTAACTCAGAGATGCGAGCCGGATTCGAACGCCCGCCGATCCTCTGCATGAAGAGTTCTATAGGTGATGGTATGGGTGAAATGGTTCCGAATGGAGGACCGATCACCCGACTGATCCAGGCAGTCGTCCCCTTTCATAAATAGGTGATGGTGGCCTAGTAGTTGGCCACCATCACGGCTTCAATTAAATACCTAATATACACTTACATTTTCTTTCAGTGTTCCTTCTGGCTCTGCCCCAGCAAGTCAAGTGGAACTGTGGCAACTTTAAGACCAGACCCCGTGGCTGAGCCAACTGCTGATTCCTACCAGAATTTCATCAAGTTTTAAGTAGTTTAAACACTAATAAATCATGCTATATATTCCATTGAGTTTATTATTGGTGTTATTTATTGTAAGTATGTATATTTTTTTAGCAAATGTCAGCAACTAGCAACTGATCGATCAAAGCACAACCGAAGCTACTAACCGCAGAAAGCTGAAATTTGGCATATAGGTTCCTTGGGGAATTGGGGGGTGTTACTAAGCATAATTCCCGCGGGAACGCTCCGAATTCCACGTGAATGAAGTCACCGTCGGAATAAGCTAGATTGATATAATGCTTTTAGGTATTCGCATCAGTCAAGAATGTTGGCCGCTCTATTTAGCTATAAGTACCTACTAAGCCACAATTTTGCATTTATAGTATTTCCCTTTACATGATTTATTTAACGTTAATCTACCACATATGTAGCGGGAGTGGTGATGATGAGAACAAACTACTTTCTTGGTTAGTTTCAAGTTGATTTATTTCATAATAATTTAGAACGCTTAAATGGGTGAGGCTCACAAGAATGTGCCGTCACACACTGGAAATTCTTGTGAGCATCACCCAATATGTACTTATGTCTACCGAAACGATAATCCATGACACGGCCTATCTCTCTTCCGTGCCGTGCCTTGTGGACGATGCCGATGGTGCTGGCACAATCCTCCACGCCTGGAAAGACTATTCCTATAACGACTACGTCGCGATGTACGCCTCTTCATCGTTCAGCAAAAAGGCTGGTTTCAAGCGACCGATTGATTCGCACGTCGCTTTGCCTTCTCTATTAATCAGGTTCCCATGCTTTGCTCCTCCTCTCAACCACTATAAATGGGCCATCATAAGGCGGCGTTAGAGTAGGGCGGAGTATGACGCTTCTTGTGAACATTTCTGTAATTGGCCTTTCCCTTCTTGGACCGAGACAACATTAGCAATACTTAAGTATCTTCCCTTAAACATCTCTGTAAAACTATCGTAGGAACAGTTCCTCATTAAAAAACATTCCTGCGGTAGCCTAATCGGTATTCCATATACTTTCCTCGCAGCGCTATATCCGGGTTCTTCCTGTAAACTATGCTTGTAAACAACTCCTAAGTCCCAACTATAATATGGTAGGAAACTCTTCAACCGAGTTCTCTCTTTCGCTTCTTGCCCAAATACTAGCTATATCTACAGATAGCCATGTAGGCAATACCAGCAATTTTGTAAGGCACTGAAAAGTCCTGCATGCCGCGTGTCTTCTAAATTTTATCTCCATGTTTAGTATCTTCAAAAATGTTCAAACTATTAGCCTGACAGTGACCTTGACAGATCGAATTGCGTATACTACTGCGTTTCTGTCATACTAAAAGTCACTCGAAAACGTGAACGTTTTCGTTTACTCACTTACTCGCTCGTCACTCATTCATATTAATCAAAATACACTCGCTAAACCTTGTTACAAAACGTACCGTTAGGGGCGCTGTTCAAGTTTTCATACAATCTTGATGTAAACGCAAACGCGGTCGAGAAGTATTTTCCAGGTCCGAAAAATACACTTGAGGTACAGGTAGAATAGGCAAATTTCTATACCTAAACTTGACTTTTGTTTGAGAGTGGTCCTTCTCTACTGTAAGTACTATTACCTATTCTGTGGTTCGAGGTCGATGATTCGAGGGATGTATATAGCGTTCAATATCAAACCGCGCAAAATGGACAATAGCTTCCTTGGCCGACAAGAATGCCACTAGCGCCCTTAGCGAATTTTTCACTCGTGGTGATTCATTGGGGACTTAGTATATTACATACACCCGTGAACTCGCCTCACCTCTATCCGGAGATGGGGAGTGAATCATTGGCCCGCGTAGGTAGGTAGGTACACAGGTTCCCCTTGTTTACGCATAATTTTTTTGGCAGAATTCGATTTTGCATAATAAGTATAGGCATAATAGTGTTTACGCCGAAACTAAACTCGCATAACGATCTTTCGTCGAATTCTATTACGCATAATCTATTTACGCCGAATGGTTTTCACGCATAATTTTCGAATTTCGAATATTGTTTAGGCAGAAAATTACTTTCGCCGAAATTCGTTACGCCGAAAACTACTTTCGCATACCTTTATTCTCGTCGATTTAATTAAATGAGTATCCTGTTTAACATCTATCATGATATTGGGGGGAAGGGGATTTTTACTAACTGATAATTTCGTTTACTTATATAAAAAATAACCTAACCTAACCTATGCGAGTCGGCTTTGCTCCAAACTTTGGGTGTTACCGCGCACACCGTCCCTACATAATTTGTTATTTCGGACATAAATTCGGACAATATTTCGGCCTATCCAAATTTTGATAAATTACTAGTATGCCAAACAATATTATGCATAATAAGATTCGGCCAAGTCAACATTATGCCAACACAATATTCGGCTAAACACACATTCGGCCAATAAAGAATTATGCTTAATAAAAATTCGGCAAAGTCAAGATTCGGCGTAGATAAATTATGCGAAGCCTGTTATGCGTAAACAGTTTCGGACAAAAAGAATTATGCCAAATAGAGGGCACCCAGGTACACACACATTACAAGACGAGTGTACAGACGTCTTTCGCTCGCACACATTGACACTGCCGCGCTGCCGCTGCCCTGCACGGCGCTGTGTTCGAGCTGTGTTCTAGATCGTCTTTTTTATAGGCCGTCTCCGCCGTATGGTACAGTACAACTAAACCTCAATATTTGGTTTCTTGTTCCAGTTAAACATGCAAGTGTCGTGGGTGCGTCACAGAGACATCCACCTACTGACCGTCGGCCGGTACACGTATACCAGCGACCAACGGTTCAGAGCCATTCATCTTCCACACTCGGAGGACTGGACTTTACAGGTGAATTCAGTTCATTTATTCACTTACATTCATTTATTCATTCTACTACTACTACTACTACTACAGCCTATTTGCGTCCTACTGCTGGGCACAGGCCTCTCATCACGAGAGTTTGGACTATAGTCCCCACGCGGGCCCAGTGCGGATTAGGGACTTCACACACATCTTTGAATTGCTTCGCAGATGCGTGCAGGTTTCCTCACGATGTTTTCCTTCACCAAAAAGCTCAGTGGTAAATTCAAATTCAATTCCGCAAATAAGTCAAATTAGAGGTGCGAGCCGGAATCGAACCCCCGACCCTCTGCATGAGAGGCGGTAGGTCGAGCCACTAGGCCACCACGGCTTCATTCATTCATTCATTCGTTTTGGGCTAACCATAGTTCCTATGCGGGTTACTTTAGTACAAATTCAGGACTATTTAAAAACGATTTTTCTTTATTATAATTCTGCGTGTCTTTTCTTATATTTCAATGGTTATTATCGGGGCGGAGAGAAATCCAAAAAAATCAAAAATCATCGCTATAGGTTCAGCCGTTCTGGAGTTATAAGTGGTGTAACTAACCCGACTTTGTTTTATACATACCTACTTATACATATATACAGATAGACGTTGTTTTATTTGGTTAAAATTTAATTTACGTATATGACAGATCATTCTTACTGTTTGGGAATTTAGAAAAGTTAAGTGTATTTTTAATAAAAATAATAAACTATCAGCCGGGATTGACAGTGTATATAATTTCCTTATTGATATTCTCTCCGAAATGTACGAGTATGTTTGAATTAATTTAATTTTTACATTACTTGTTACAGATCAAATACCCACAGCACAGGGATTCGGGAATATATGAGTGTCAAATATCAACGACGCCCCACATGAGCCATTTTATACATTTAAATGTTGTTGGTAAGTAATTTGTGCATATTTTTTATTTATCTGTATTATTATTTTACGCGCATGTTTATTTTTAACACGCTTTTATTAGGTCGACCTGTATGTAACTATGTAATGGAATCTTGCAAGTTAAATTTGACCCACTTTCCGACTTGCGATTGAGCTGAAATTTTGCACGAATATGTAAATCGCGTGACAATGCAATATTATGATAACGTGGAGCTGATCTTTTGATATAGCTGGAAGGTGGCCATAGGAACTCCGTAATAAAACTACGTAAACCCATCGAATTTGGGCTCGTTTGATTCGTCTTGAAGGGTAGATGCAGGATTTACAAAGAAAAGTACAGTAAGAAATAAAAGCGTGTCCTAAAAATAAACATTTTTAAAGGACTTATTTAATTTTATGATGAGTCAAATTATCTTCCCCGGGTCCCAACTATCCCCATACCACGTCTAATCAGGTCAGGTTTAAGTGTGAAGAGGTAACAGATAGACAAGATATATTTACGATCAAGCCTGTTTTGACGGAAGAGGTGTCCATCGATTCGTTATTATTGACCGAGATTGCGAACAAAAAACAACAGCGTAGTTTTTAAGCTTTTCACACGTCTTGTGGTGAAAATCTCGTCGAAGATGAGTCCTTTGACAACTTTTTTGATGCAACCTAGACTTACTATTTCCAATAGCTACTTTTAGGGTTTCGAACCTCAAGAGGTCTATGTAAGTTTGTGACCCAAAGACGGACGTGTAACGAAAATAAATGAATTTTAAACATATACTCTATTTTTGGGGCCTAAATTTTAAAAAATATTAAAATGAAGTTTTTCAAACTATATCGTGTGACATATCAAATGAAAGTACTTTATATGAGGATCTCAAATATTTATTTTTATTTCTTTTTAAGTCAAAACTTTTCGAGCTATTTAAGAATTATTAAGAAGTCCATGGTATTTGAAATCTATCATATAAAAAAGCTTATCCTGTGAAACGGTTTGAAAATGACGTCACTGAAAATAGTCAAGGGGGAACCCTCTCCACGCGAGTTTAAATCGCTTCTTGGCCGGTTTTTTTTTAAAGATGCCAGCCATTTATTTATTTATTTATTTATTTATTTATTGAATTCATTTGCAATTTACAGATCATTCCATTATATTACAAACTTAATTAAATTACAATTATTAAATCATAAAATTAAAATTAAATGACTGACTACGTGACTTAGTTATTTTTTTCAAGCATTAGTTTACATTCATGGAGCACTTTCGTAAGCCCCGAGTCAAATAAATCACAATGAGGTGCCTGGCTGAGCATGGAGTTGAGGGTGAGCAGAGCTCGGTGCAGCGGCGTGTGGTAGTGCGCGGCCGTGCGCGCGGGCTCCAGCGCCAGCAGTCGCGGCGCGCGCAGCCGGCGCCGGTCGCTGGGCACGAACAGGCGCATCACCGATCCCACCAGCTCGACACAGTCGATCTTGTTGGACATTATACCCAACACAAACTTTATGACGGCTAGCGACCGCCGCAGCTCTAAAGAATCGTATCCCAGTTGCCCTTGTAGAAACAACGTAGGGTATAAAAACGGATAGTAAGAGTAATTTTTTTTATACATACTCCTCAAAAATTTCTTTTGTACCTTTTCGAGCATTAATACATATTTCTTCTCGTGGGGATTCCATACAGCCGCACCCGACTCCAAGGTGCTGCGAACCAGGGCCGCGTACAGAACTCGCAAAGCACCAGGTGTGAGAGATCGGGAGTTACGTAGTACGAATCCTAATTTTTGGGCAGCCTTGGTAGCGACCTGACGGTGATGGTCGCGAAATGTTAGGAGAGGATCGAAATACACCCCGAGATCCCGTATCTGCGTCTGACGCAGCACGCGCTCACCGCCCAGCGTATACTGGTGATCCCGCACATTGGATCGAGTAAAACTCATCATCTCGCACTTCTGCAAATTAAAGTATAATTTATTAACTATACTCCATTCATGAACTGCGTTAAGGTCATTCTGAAGAGATATAGAATCCTCGTCAGTAGTTACCACCCTTATCAACTTCACGTCATCAGCAAAAAGTAGTACAACCGAATTTTGAACAACGTCAGGCAAGTCATTAATGAGGATGTTAAAAAGCAATGGACCCAAATTCGATCCCTGACTTATTCCTGACAGTGTTGCATACGGCTTTGACTCATAGGGCCCGTATTTCACAAATTGCTCTCTATGTGCTAGGTAGCTAGAGAACAGTTTAAGAAGTCTCGGAGTAAAACCCATTAGGCCCAGTTTCAATAGAAGAACGTCATTATCCACTCTATCGAAAGCCTTCTGAAAGTCCAAATAAATAATGTCTACCTGGTGTCTGCTATCCAATTCCTTTGACATAAGGTTGACAAGGCTGACTAGATTTGTGGCTACCGACCGTTTAGGTAGGAAGGCGTGCTGCGCAGTCGTCATGTAGGGCAAACACTGGGGCAAGATGTTGGAGTGTAATACCATTTCGAACACCTTGGCCAGAGAGCACAGAATTGCGATTGGTCTATAATTCTCTACCTTATTTTTTGCACCCGATTTCGGAATCGGAATTACGCGTGATTGTTTCCAGCACTGCGGATACTCTGAGGTGGACAATATTAAATTGAATATAAACGTAATTGGTTCTATGAGAGAATCCAAGCAGCCTTTTATTACGTAGGGTGGTATAGCGTCTGGTCCTGCGGCTGTGTTAGCCCTAAGTTTTTTAACAGCTCGACTCACATCCTTCACGCTGAAGATCTGTAAATCAATGTGTCCCGAGTTCGCACGACTTGAACTGGCTACGGCTGGATCGAGAACAGGTGCATCAGGCAAGAAGACAGACTCGAAGTGCGCAGCAAACGCAGTCGCAGTATCAGCGCCTTGGTACTCACCGTCACCGTATTTTACTTTCGATTCAACCCCCCCTCGACTACGTAAACTATTCACATATTCCCAAAACTTAGCTGGCTCCTTACTTAATTGAGAGGATACACGTGTAACGTAGGAATCATGAGCCCTGTTAACATCCGCTTTTATTTTAGTTCGCAAGTGGGTGAACCCACTACGTGCAGTTTCATCCCCCTTGTATTTCCACTCGCGATGGAGTCTGGCTTTTTCCTCGATATCTCTGATTATAGCTTTAGTATAGAATACAGGATATGCACCATTACTTGATCGTTTACGGACCTTTTTTGGCACGCAATGATCAAAAATATGATACATGACGTCATTGAATAGTGTCACTGCTTCGTTCGATGTCTTAGTATTGTACAAAGGCTCCCAATCGGTATCTTCCATCATAGTGTACAATGCTAGAAAATCACCCTTTTTGAAGTCCCAATCTCGACCTTGGTCTACATTGGAAGGCGATAGTAATATTGCCGGTTTTAAAAGTGTATAAGTAGCACTCACAAATAGCGGCGGATGATGTCCATCAACAACCGATAGCACCTCTGCTAGATCCGCGCATCGCACACGGACGTCATCCTTCAACTCCGCGCTCAACAGTACTCCATCTAACACTCTATCATTCATATTTTTAACATTATTAAATTGGACTAGATTACATGTTGACAATAAACAGTTGTAATACAATAAACAATTGTCACTAGCACTATAATAATTTAGATCTCCCATTATTATTAGCTTATTACTATTATGAATTGTACATACATCTTCTACTTTATCAAACCACTCTACGTATACCTCATCAGATGCTTTAGGAGGTATGTACACAACACAGATATACACATAGTGTCCGTCAAGCATGAAACGAGCCCAGAGATCTTCTCCAGTAGGCGTTTCATGTAGCTGCAGGCGCTCCAGCTGCAGGGGCGGGCGCGCAGCCAGCAGCACGCCGCCACCGGCGCGCGCGCCGCGCCTGTCCCTCCGCACCACGCTCCATTCACCAACACACAATTCTGCGTCGCACACGGACTCGTTGAGATATGTTTCTGTTAAGGCTATAAGCTGGACTTCATCGTTGATAAGTGACAGGTTGGTTCTCCATTGTAATAATTTGGTCCTGAGACCTCTGACATTCTGATAGTAGGCATTTAGTGTGAACTTAGTGGCTCTCTTGCTTGTTTTTTTCACGAAAGTTGCGAAAATTTTGTTTCCATGGTTTCACACAAATACCTTCAGCCCAATGCTCTGGTACCAGTACTGACGAGACAAACCTAGACGGAACGCCCAGTTTGAATGAGGCGTAATTGCCACGCGCGTTCAAAGCCTCAGCTGTGCACACGTCAGCGCCACATATGCCCTTAAGGTGATTCAAGATTTGCACGCGGGTCGTGCCTACCTTCAGATAATACGCATGTAAATATTCGACTTTCTCAGAAGCCTCCAGCCCGCTCGAGCTTGTACTGGCTGTGCCCCGGAGTACTTTTGCCCGCTGACGCCTCCGCTGTACTGGTGTGAAGTCTTCATCTGCGCTTTCGGAGTTTGGTAGAATTGTTTGACTCACTTCAGTTACCTTAATAGATTCGGCCGATT